>RYFJ01000832.1:600000-799159 GCA_003991445.1 Oryza meyeriana var. granulata | reverse complement strand
GTGCTTGGGCCATGCATGGCCGGCGTCGCATGCATGCGTTGCATTGCAAGTATGTGCACCCCTGTGAGCTGCATGTAGCTTAGCTAGAGTAGTTGAGACTAGGCTAGCCATCGATGCAAGCGAGCAGCGGCCGGCTGGTCACCCAGCTGAGGTGCTGGTTCGCTGCTCGCTCTTGCTGCTGCTGCTGGCTGCAACACAGCAGGAAGACAGATGCACAGATTGTAGATGCATGGGGAGAAAGGAGAAGAGGAGGAGGTGGTACGTGGTATGTGCAGTGCAGGTGGGTTGTGACAAAGTTTTGCATAGGATGTTGCTTGTCTGAATGTGGCCATGCAATGCAGATATGGCTAAAAGAGTGCAGGCGTTTTTCTTGGTCCAGGGCTGCAGGCCGTGATGATGTCTGCATTACGTACCCATCAATTCCAACACGCGCCTTTTGTTTGATTTGCCCCCTAGCTCGGTCGTTTGGTCGCATCTCTCCTTCAATCCTCTCTCTTGCCGCTCCAGTGTACTGTCTTTTCCTGATCGATGTGATAACACATGGCAGCAGAGAAGCAACAAACCAAAAATTCCAAGTGCACACAACCACATTTCTAGCAGAATTTCAATTGTGCTACTAGCTATGTATGCAGTCTTCCAGTCTGCATCGATCGATCGATTCGATCGAGCCCACGTACTTTGATTGGGCTCTAACTGCATGGATGCGTCATGCGTCGTATAATAACCACGTACGCCCGTTTCTTTGCATGCCCAGCCTGACCGAGAAGAGACACGTACGTTCGATTGCGTCAGATATAAGATTATTATAACCAGACTACAGTGTTCAACTCCCTCCACCTGATCTCTGCCAGGGTATAAGGTGGTATATCGTATGCACTGCACTGCAGTAGACACTGTCTAACTCGATCTCTGTAGCCGGCCTTGCCGTATATCTTTCAGATACTAGCCTACGTACGTATGAGTATGACAGGCAAAGTGTACTACACAGGATGGGCTCTACATATATCCTGATAAAGTCACTTCACTTCACTTGTTCAATGGATGTACACATCACCAGCTACTGTAAATTATCACTTACTCCACTCTCTTCTGAATTTTCTCCGGTCTTCGATCTCTCCTGCTCTCCTATACGACATACGTGCAAACATATTCCATTGGTCACGCTCACACGTACTCGATACAGTTGTATTTACTACCCAATACACTTCATCATTGTCGGTTGGTGAAAGGCATCTATGTGTTTGGTTTTGAACCGAAACAGTTTTATCCGCATCGATGGCCTTGAAACGCAACTTCGAATGGCTGTGGAGCAGCATTGATGATTTTTCTACCGCTGAGAGCACACCTTTTCAACTGACACTAATGTAGGGGTCATCAGTGTCAGGATCCGGCGCCAAACCCTCTATTCGATCAACTCTTGATATTGACGGCCACTCACTAACAATTGAGTTATTTTTGCTAAGTATAGGGATGGTGAAAAGATTCAGCCAGCCCGGTGGCGAGAAAACATTTCACCGAGGATGCTAAGGGAATTCAAAGTCTAAGCGAAGCTTATCCCATACGCTACCAAGGCGGAATATTCTCTCATTTGGTGGAGGAACTAGTTTCAACACTCCACCACAGGTTGTTGTAATCTAGATGGTATAAGAGAGGGTCGGTACACTTTAACAAAGACATAGAATGGAGAAAAACATTTCTCGGCCTATCTAGCTTTTCTTGTTCATAATCTAAGATTACAACAGGTACTTATAATGCGTCCACACTCAGTGCCAGTTTATCCCTTGAACCAACACTATGTGGGTTATTGGTGCCAGTTTTTACTGATCCTAGGTCCGTGTAGGTCCGAGAGGACAAAAAAAATCTATTAGTGTCAGTTTTTATGTAATGAGTACTGATAAGGTGTTACATTTAACGGGTTATGTTGTAGTGATTGGAAACCGTCCTTACTTATATCTGAACCTGTACTCCTTTTGTCCATACCATACGCCCAAAACCGACGTACATTTGCCGGCCGTCGTCTTCTAACCTCTTAGCAGAGAGATCTAGCTAGCTAGCTAGAGAGAGAATCAGGGGAGAGATCTATAGAGAGAGAGAGAGAGAGAGAGAGAGAGAGAGAGTCAGTCAGATAGATAGAGAGAGATGTACAGAGAAGCTGGGGCGCCGGGGAAGCAGACAACGCGCCAATTCCGATTGATCGGCGGAGGCGTCGCGTACGTATAGTAGGACGAATGCGAGATGCGTGCGGTGCGTGGACGGATGCGTCTTCTCCCTCGTCGAGTTGCGGGTGGCCGGGACCTTGGCGGGCCTTGCGCTCTCGGAGGTTATTTGGCTGCCACGCCTGACGAGCCTGACCACCACTCCGGCCTAATTTCGTCTCCTTCTCCGGCTACCAGCCCGCCGGCCTCCCTCCTAGCTCGCTCCGATCCTCTCTCTTCTGCCGCAGCTGGTGGACACACCACCCCAGCTGCTGGTACACTCGCACACAGCAAACAGTGCCACACACACACGGGCTGATCGATCGATCATCGATGCATGATCTCCATCGAGATTGACCAGCAGCAATTAATAATTCTGCCATGCATATAACCACCGTGTGTATACGTGCTACTGTGCTGGTAGTACTGCCTGTGGACTGTTCAAGGCCGGCCATGAGATAGCATCGTGGTAGGAATGGTTTGGGAGTAGCACAGTACTGCAGCATGCAGCTGCTATAGTTAGCATTGCTCTGCTCGATGAACAATAACCATTTTTGTTCAGAACGCATGTACTACTACTACTACTACGTTTATGATCTGATCAGGTAGTAGCGATATTAATTAGTTGAGATTGTTTAGCTAGCTCGCTCTTTCACTTCACTGCAGCAAACGGTGCACTGCTCCCTGTGCATGGACTACTACACAATGTGTCTATACACATGAAGGCATGATCATTGCGTGCATACTGGAGTAGCACTGACGACGTACAGGTACAGGTACAGCCCGACGTACTGCGCGCGCACAGCGTTGCGTCGGTCGCCAGGTATACGTACATGTCAGGCTATGCATGCATGCATCACCTAGCTATAAGAGCATCAATCTCTCCAAGGAGAAGTCCATCACGATGTGTGTGCTAGCTTCAGTTACATCAGGACCAGGCTGCCTGCCTGCAGCTGCAATGCATGCGTGCATGCACAACGCAGATGATGTCTGTCCCACAAATACTTATTTTTGTCCTGTTTATTTGTCTCATAAAAATTTTAACTTTAAAACAATCGTTGTATTGGAGTTTATACAAG
Source organism: Oryza meyeriana var. granulata (assembly GCA_003991445.1). Lineage (NCBI taxonomy): Eukaryota > Viridiplantae > Streptophyta > Magnoliopsida > Poales > Poaceae > Oryza > Oryza meyeriana. The sequence continues at coordinate 795,885 of RYFJ01000832.1, read as the reverse complement.
TGAGGGACCAATACACCAAAGTATGTGAAAGTTGAGAACAAATACATTAGAATTTGCTAAAGTGAAAAACATTATAGTTTTTTTTAGCTCTCTATTGATATGTACGAGAGTCCTTTTAGGACGGAGGTAGTACTAAGTAAAATATTTGAACTGTGGTGTGATCAACTAGCTCCTCCAATGACAAGCACATAGACTTTTGCTCCCTCTGTCTAAAAAAACTCACTCCTAGCATGCCAATGCATATTTAGTAGAGAGAAAGTGACTAAAATATCCCTCATAAATATGAAACTACTATTGGTGGATAGATAGGTAAGGAGTATAAATATTTTTTTTATTTTTGGACCGAAGATAGATAAGAAGATAGAAATTAGTTTATTCTAAGATAAAGTTTAAACTTTATAAATTGATTTATTTTTGGACGAGGGAGAAGTTCTCTCGTGTGCTTGAAGGATTGTATATTATACGTACACCAGCGGACTAGCTAGCGCTGTTGCAGTTAGTTAATCGCCCCATGGATATAAGAGTGTTGGAGGTCAAATTTAATTAAGCATCATTAAAAATGCTAAAATTTGTGGCGCTGTGCAGGCTGTATGTATCAGTGTAGCAGGAGAGAAGAGACAAAAAGAGGTCGGCTTAACGATTGCGAGAAACGGGGTCCAGTTGAGAGCAGGAAGCACAGGATGCTACATGACGCTGCTTTCGTCACTGCTATTCGTAGCTAACACTGCCCCTCTTTGCATGCTACATTCTGTAGCTGCTAAGGGCACTGCAGGCCCCATCTTTGTTTTCGTCCCGACTACTAATGTCATTGCTGTTCCCCATCTACATGGTTTCGTCTCTGTCCTTCAAGACGACACTGTGGTAGGGGGAAAAGTCTTTCTAGACTTAAGCACCGTTCGAATCTAACTCTCTTAATTTCTATGAGCACGTTTTTTGATGTGCTAAACAGCATGTTTTTCAAAAAATTATATAAAAGTTGCTCAAAAAATCAAATAAATCTATTTTTTAAGTTTATAATAATTAAAACTTAATTAATCATACGCTAATGGCTTGTCTCGTTTTGCGTGTGCTAAAATTTTTCTCTCAACGTGCTATGCCGAACTCACCCTTAAAACATATATACTACAACATTTTATCGTTAATTGCTAGATTTTGTCTGTCGTCCAAATTAATTGTTATAAAAATCTATAAATGAGTGATTTTATGATCCCTGAGAGAGGCACCATATAATTAATGTAGTGTAAATTTTGCTAACTTAAAGTCTCGGTATCTCATGCTAGAAGGTTATAAATTTTAAATTAGAAAATATATATGATACCTTCTTAAAGACCGTAATAATTTATCATCGAAAAATGTTGCTTAGCATGCATCATGAACACATGTACTTGGTACAAAAGGCAAGGGCGGAGACAACATATAGGTACTGGTGTCACATGACACTAATGACTTATGTGCTTGCCTAAGTAACCCTTCTATGTTGCACTCAATGGCACCAGTTCACAAATTAGTTTGATCTTTTATTAGATAAATTAGCCGGCTATGTGGACATGGACAGACGTACAGTAGCTCGTCGGTCTATTGGCAGCCGAAAATTAACAGTTGTTGCCTCTTTGCCCTTCCACATGCAAGACCACATTTATCAATTGACTCAAGGACGTGTGTATTGAGGTTTGACGAGCGATTAAGTGAAATACAGCACAAGCAACTGTTATCGTGAGGTCGTTTTGCCCTTATCTATCGAAATACTTAGTTCCCTGTCCAAATTGCAACTTATTTTTGTTCTTGCCTTGTCGATCGGGCCACGCGATCAAATTCTCTAATTTCTATTGATTACTTAGGTTTAGGGTTATTGATTTCAAGATATTTTGGGTTTTCAAATGTTGTTCTTCATTGGTGTATAGCAAGCTGGGCGCTGCCTACCTGGTTGTCAAGGACATGGGGATTCTAATTTCTCTTCCATGATATCAAGTTCAATTAAGAAAATTAGTGGTATGGCTATTTACTTGTACATGGGAAACATAGTAACTTTACTTTAGTTCTTTACCATTTAATTTCACCAATTAGACAATCGACAAGAATATAAATGAAATGACTTTGTAAAAAAATAATTTCATTTAGCCGTGAGCGTTAACAGTGACATAACCAACCTAAAATAAAGTACGATTTAAAAAGATGAATCCACTCTCTCTTAAAATTAAGATCGATCGCACCTTGCTTATGCACCATGGAGGGAGGAGGTGAAAGGAGATAAAGGCTACCATGGAGTCTGGACCCTGGACCATGGAGCCATCGATCGAGATGGTACGTACATCGAATCCTGACAATGCAGTATTCTGATTTCTGAGTACGTGAAAATCCGAGTACGTAGTGCAGTACACCAGTGTGCATATGGCTTTCTATTGTGACAGAGATCGATTAATTTTCTGCTCTTTACTTACACATAGTACTATACGTACTATACCAAATATACTTCTTTTATAATGGATATAATCCAATATTTACTTCAACAGAAAATACAACCACCTATTACAAAGTTTGGTGCAAAATCAAATATAAAAGTAACTAATAAAAGATGACAAGAAGACAAATGTAAAACCCACCAATATAAAGAAGAGATACAACTTATTCAAATATTAATAAATCTTCATCCACAATAGCAAATATACTTACACTTCATATATATATATATATATATATATATATATATATATATATATATATATATATATATATATATATATATATATATACACTGTTCGTTGCTTTCAGAAAGGAATTTGAAAGCGGCCGGATCAAGTTGGGACGCATCTCTCAGATACGATTGCACGAATCACTATGATCCAGCAGGCAGTCAGGCAGAGAGGCGCAGAGAGAGAGAGAGAGAGAGAGAGAGTTCACGTGATTGATCATATCGGAGGCAGGCAGGCAGAGAGAATGCATGGGTGCACGCCATTGACGAGATGGATCTATCAATGAGAACGAGGGCGCGGAAGGCGAGGGTGACGGGTGATGATCTCAGAAAAAGGTTATATGCAACCGTGTCCACGTCGATCTTTCTTGGAATACGTACATGAACACATCCCTTTTGCCTGGCTCTGAAACGGTGTCGCGGCTCTCACATATCTCACGTAGTATGGCCTCACGAATGGAGTCGTAACTCGTACACGTCTTATACTACTAGTGTACTACTACTACATGGAGAGAGAATAAGATTTATACTCCCTCAGTTTAAAATAAACTCTAATATCTTATTTATTCTATAAGTACTTTAACTCTAAATATCTTATTTATCCTACAAGTACATTATCTTTAGAGTAATCTATATATTAGAGCTTGTGAATATGAATGATAAACTAGACAGAGCACCGTTCAGATTCGTAGTTCTAGAACGTATCACATGTAGTATTAAGTTTTTTATTTTAGAATAGAGGAAGTAGAATTTATTAAATTAAAAAATAAATATATTAGAATTTGTTAAAGTAAAAATACATTTTAGTCTTTTTTTAAATTTATATTGATATGATGAGGTAAAAGTGAAGTTTTTTTTTAAGGACGAAGCGAGTAGATGGGGTTTACTGGTTTGTTGTGGGCATTGAGCCGTCTGCGTCGTCGCATGGCTACATATACCCAAGTCGTCCATGCAAAAGCTAGCGATGCACGCATGCGTATACGTGCCGCGCTTGTGTGCATGCGTCGTACGTACGTACGTGCAATGCGTGGTGTTGTGTGCAACGCTGCTGCTGGTACTTGCACCGGGTTAATTTACTTGTTATTTTAATATTTAATTTTTTTTTGTTAACTATTTTATTATTTTTATATTCTAAAGTATTTTTGAGATGTTTTTCTCTTCTTACCCTTATTTAATTTATGCTAGTACTGGTGCTTCTCATAAGAAATTTTAATACTTATATTAAAAAATTGATTAGAATATAATTAATAAAGATAATAATATAATTTGTCATATTTTAATTTAAGATTTGTTAGAACGATAAATAAATTAAAACAAAACGGAGGGAATAGAACGTAGGCATGCATGCCTCCGTCCGTAAGCTGGCCGACCGGCCGGGACGTGCTCGTACGTCGCCGTCGTTTACGTCCGTCCTCCTCGATCAAACACGTGAAACATCCATGGACAGGACGGATCATGTGCAATCAATTCATCAAAGAGATATATCACAGTAGCATATATGTACTAGCCTAGTAGCATCGATCTTATCAGAAGTATCACAGTAATTAACGTACGTAGTACGTGTATGGGCGGCGAAAGATGTACTAACATATAGCCCATGCTGCATCAGGGGTGGTACGTATACTGGCCGGCCTGATGGATGCTACTTAAAGCATTACTCCGATGATATGAAACATACATGCAGATGGACGGGACGTACTTACAATATCTATATATGAAAATGGTTGAAGTATATACTTCTTTTTTATTTACCATCCATCTATAACCAGTCCTCATGTTTTAATATATATCGCTACTAAATAAAAAAAAAGGTATATACCGTTACTAATAAAAAAAAGATATATACCGTAATTAAATAAAAAAAGATATATACCCCTACCAAAATAAAAAGGTATATATTGTACTGCTATTAAATAAAAAAATAATATATACTACCCATAAAAGGTATGTATACAGTATGAGAGTAGTACTCCTATAGTAAAAGATATATACCGCAATTAAATAAAAAGATATATACCCTACCAAAATAAAAAGGTATATATTGTACTGCTATTAAATAAAAAAATAGTACATACTACCCATAAAAGTGTATGTATATAGATGAGAGTATGTACTCCTATAAGTAAAAAAGGATATATATATATATATATCGACGTAGATACCAAAGGACTTAAGTCGGTCTGTTGGATCCATAAAAAACAAGAGAGAGGAGAGAAGGGAAGAAGAGAGGGACCTGCTGGATCCCATGAAGAGCAAGGGGGGAAGGGAAGAAGAGGGCAGGAGGAAAAAGACGGCAACGAGTCTTTCCTCTAACTCTACTATAAATCGACGTATGTGTACTATATATTGCGTCATAAATCAATAGAGAAGAAAAAGACAATAATCCTCCCTCTACTCCAGTATGGATCCGTCCTTGACAACGCTGTACGCTATTTAGTATGTTGCGTCAAAATCAATCGGCCAGACGCGCGACCACACGCAGGACCCATGCAGAACGATAGTTCGATACATGTGCGACCGTGACGGCCTAATACTTGTAGGAGTATACATCTCACCATCCTCACTGTGTTAGTCTTTGCCTCTTCACATGACGGCACATAGTACGTACTACGAATGGTACGAGTTATTTGTTTATTTGCTATTAATTAAACGTTTGATTTTTTAGATTTTGTTAAATACCAATATTGACCATTGGATATAACTTTAAAATTTGGGACGGAGTAAGCGAGTTTGACGTTATAATTTCAGTTTGTTGTAGTTGTCATTATCAATTTGTGTAGTTTTAGTTATAAATTTATGTAACTCAATCGTAAATATGTGCAACTGTATTTAACGGTTTGTATGTTGGTCTTTGGATGAAAAAAATGTTTTGGATTATGCTCGTCTTTGAGAGTATAGTACTTAGCAGTTTATACCGTACATACTGGACTGCGTCCAGATAGGTCAGGTTGTTTGTAGCCTGTAGGCCCAATAACAGGGCCAGATTGAGTGGGCCGCTCGTACGTGGAACATGCAGGAGGCCCCAGTTTATGCGGGCCGATTGGGTTACATGGTGAGATCAATTAGAGTAGCCTCACGGCCGCACTATCAACCAACGGGCCAGGCTAAAGTGGCCCATATACTAGTGGACTAAAGACGCCACACTTCCGAATTTTTACTGTTACTATTAATTTTTTTTTTTAATTTACAAAACTAATTTCGGTTTGAATCATTTGCAAAACTAGTCTCTTGCGCCCTGGGCCACGGCGGATTTAAAACCGCGCGTGGCCAGGGCGGCGAATGGCATCCTGTACCCGGGCTAACGGCTCGTGCGGCCGTTAGCCGGGGGAGGAACGTGGATTCCGCCTGGGGGACGCGGCGAATGTACGCCCAGGGGGCCGAATGTAAATTGCATTCGCCACCCTAGGGACGGCGGTTTTTAGATAGTAAACGGACGGTCGCACAAGGATTCAGACGGTCCGATCAGGGGCCGCTGCAAATTTTTTTTTTCTTTATTTTTTGATTTTTTTTCTCAACTAGCAACAGAGAAATAGCAAATCTCGGTGAAGGTGCAGCTTAAACCGATGTAAGATGGCTGTAGTAAAATTACGAGTTGTGCTTTAAAACCCGTGCTGAAACTTCGACCTCAAAACTCAATCTCCGGCGAATTTCGTAAAATTTTTTTGGACAAAACCGACAAAGTGGGGAAGCGGTGTAAAGTTTTCTGTAGATGCCGATATAGAGTACTTATTGCCAGATTCCGAGACCTATGCGAAAGATTTGACTGTTTAAGGTAGTGCCATAGGCACGCGACTTTTACAAGACAATTTGCCGTCATTCGGACCGTCGATCGTGTGCGGACGGTCTATGCATTCGCCGCGCCGTCCCCAGGCGGCGAATCACGTGGCGTCCCCGGGGCTAACGGCGGCCGGCGCGTTAGCCGGGTGACGGGGATGCCATTCCGCCGCCTGGGCCACGGCGGTTTTCTAAATCCCGCCGGTGGCCCAGGAAGCAAAGACTAGTTTTTGCAAATGATTCAAACGAAAATTAGTTTTGTAAATTAAAAAAAATTAAATTAGTAACAGTAAAAATTCCCACATTTCCCCATATATTTTAGGCCGGTTTGGATCAAAACTTATATGGGCTTATCTGGATTGTTAACAGTGGTACCTTGCTCCTCTTCGACCCACCAGGCCACCACCGGAACAGCCGCAGCAGGAGAATAGGCAAAAAAAAAAAATTTGTTGTAGAACGGCTATGTGGACGGATCGTCCAGATCCGCTTTCTTCCCTCTCGCAGCAGATGAGACGTTGAGAAGATGTAGAAGACTGTATCCTTTTCCATACAATCACACCACAGAAGAAAACAATAAACACATAAGACACAGATATAGGAGTGTTGCTCTCTCTTTATTAATCAATGATCAATGGTACAATAAAGACACCCATGTCCCTCTATTTATAAATAGAGGAGGCTAAAGATAAGAATCATAAATTTATCTCTAACTAATTCGGATTGATCTATAAGAAAGAATTTCATCTCCTAAAGAGATAAGGATTCGTAACAAAATTAAGACCATGCAACATACATGGCAACGGATGAGGAGGAGGAAGAAAGCATGTTCCAAAATTATAGCTAAGTTTATGTTTAAATTTTATTCTAATATAGTATAGGTATATATAAAATATAATTTATCTTATTACTTTTCTTAATTTAAAAAATATTCTGTAAATCTCGAGACCCGTACCTCACCAATACTATTCTTAATTCTTATCACCCACCATCTATTAATGAGAGTATGTAGACCTTTCACCAAAATCCTTAATTTTCACAAAATATTTCTAGGTAGCTATATTTTAGGATAGAGATTGTGTATTATTAGCTATGGTCCTATGGACAAGGAAGAGGAAGATGAAAGTAAAGATCTGCGACGAGAGAGAAGAAGATGTTCTCCATGGAGTTGCTAAAGAAGATGGAGTGGGAAGCTAAGCTAATTTGTAATCGTGAACTAAGCGTAGCTCGGCTTGTTAATTTTTTTTTCAGAACCTATTAACCTGGGTTCAGTCCTAGACTTACACATTTATGTATACTTATGTATCCGTCAATACTGAGATGTTCATAATAACGTTCAATCAAATCTCAAGATATGCTTGTTCAGTCTCATAGAGAATGTGTGTGTTCATATAAGTGAATATTAACGCTCATGGTGACTTCATCAAATCTCAATATATATTTATCTAGTCTCTTGGAGGTGTTTATGAAAAGTGCTTGTATATGTATAGAGGTGAGTGTGCGTGTATGTATATGAGTGTTTGCGTTTATATTGTGTTTTGCTAAAAGAACTTCTAATTGCAAAGTTTTTTCGTGGTTTAACCTTTTTTTTCACGGTATGTTCCACTTCTAATGATCAAATAGCATAACTGCGTGCTCAACTTAAAAAAAGGTTTTGTTCTCGTGGTTGTATGGTCTTCAGTTTAGCTTGTAATTCGCTCTGTTCCTCTCATGAGCAGAGGTGCAATGACACAATAGGCTATGTGCCTACGTGCAGTATCCTGAAGTTGCTACTGATCGATTCTGTTTGGAATCGCTATCAGCATACGGGCATACTCTTAGCGACGAGAGAGATAATAGAGAATAAATATCAGATTAAACGCACTTACGCACCAGCAAATCAAGACATTGCCAATTTCTTTTCGCAAGACGAATTCAGTGGCACCGCCAGTAAAAGACGAATTGTGTAACCTTGTTCAGATTTGTAAGCCTATAAACAAATTGAAAAATAAAACAGTAGAATCCGCTAAAGATTTTGAAGTATCACGTAATGTAAAAAGCTCATTTTTATATGTGTGGAAAGTCATTTTTGATATGTGTGAGTTACTGCAGATTCACAAGAAAGTAATGTCAACAGAGATCACTCAAGCAAAAATTCATGCAGGAAATATGCAAGCCTTATTCCAAGCCACTTCATAGAGAAAAATGAATAATTCAATTTATATTTCAACGCTCTTTCTCAAGCGTGAAATAGTAGTGAGCTACAATTTTCTTTAATTACAGTGCCAGCTAGAATTCGAGCTCAAGACCACTTACTATTATACTACCATATTAAGTTATATGCACTAACCAGTTTAACTAAAAAACGTAAATTGATGAAAAAAAGGTGAGCAATTCACTTTATATTTTAACACAAATTTGATATGTGTGAGTTAAAAACAAATTCACAAGAAAGTAAGAAACTTGGTAAAGTTGGCTATGCACATTCGCTTTGGATATACAGATCGGGTTTTAATCCATTTTCTAAAAAATAACCTGGTAAAGCAACAGGGTCTTTACTACTCACACATAGTAATATCTATTTCCTGCTGCCTACTGAAGAAATTGCTCTCATTCCACCTGTGATCAGACTGCTACTATATGGGGAACCACTCAGGTTTGCAGGCTAAAAGTGATCAGACTGATACTACTACTCCATGGGAAACAACTCACGGTCTGCAAGCTAAAACTGCCAATTATACGTCTGTTTGTCTCAAGCACACTGCCTGCCTGAGCCATTCATTTCAGGTGTTGATCCTACTTGCACTGGCATTTGGAGAAACTAATGGTGGTAGCAGAGAACCATTATTCTCATATGACTGTCAAAAGGTTTCTGAGTCCATTGGAATCCTTATCATGTGAGACTGGAGAATGTAGAGAGAAAGCATGTCAACAGAGAGAAGCTTTTGCAATCAACAAAACTAGCCTAAACAATTTCTAGATTGGCTCGAGGGCTCCAAATTGAAACCATTAGCACATAACACATTTTCAGGTGTGTCTCTAAGATAGCATTCAACAAAACTAGGCTAAACAACAGAATTTGGTTGTCTATTTCAAGCTAGACACCGAGTTCATGAACAAGAAGATGCATCCATCCTGAACAAGATCAAACCGTACTAGAAATTAAAATCAAAGCATATTACGAATTGACGAATCATAGTCAAACCACAGTACATTATTATATTGATAAATTAAGGGGAGGTAAATTCCCCCACACTAACTAAGCTAGACCGATGCCAAAACACTGATGATTATTCAGTTCACTTAGGTGTTATTTAGGAAAATAGTAAGGCCCCGTTTTATAGACCCCAACTCTCAAAGCTAGAACTAGAGCTAGAGTTGTGTACTTGTCTGAAGTCCGCTTTACCTCGTAGTTTAATTTTTTAGAATAGCTCCGGTCTATTATACTTTATTTTTTAGCAAAGTTAAACTGTTAGTAGAGCTCCAACTCTACTAAATGAGGATCTAAGAGCTAGAGCTCTACTAAAGTTTAGGGCCTGTTTGGCAGGGCTCCAGCTCCTAGATCCTAACTCCTGGATTCAACTCCAACGAGAGCTAGATCTTGTAGGATCTGGAGGTGGTCTGAAAGTGTTTGGCTAGCCTGATCAGCTCCAGAAATCCTGAAAGAGATAGGTGGGGGAAGATGGACAATTTTAGCCTGAAAGAGCTTCCCCTCCGGCCGACGCCGCCTGCTCCCCCTCCGGCCGCGTCGCCGCCTGCTCCCTTCGGCCGCCGTCGCTTCCCTCCTACCGACGCCGCCTGCTCCCCCTCCGGCTGCGCCGCCGCCTGCTTCCCCTCCGGCAGCCGTCGCCTGCTCCCCCTCCGCCGCCCGTGCACCGTGCAGAGAGGGGATGCAGAGGAGGATGCAGCGTGGGCCAGCTGTGCCGCCTCCGCCGCGCTCGCTCTGTCTGCTCCCCTCGGCCGCCGCCGCCGCCTGCTCCCCCTCGGCCGCCGTCGCCGGCTCCCGCCGCCGCCTCCCCTCCGGTCGCTGGAGCTCGCGCAGGAGTCGATGGGGATGGATCTGGGAAAGATCGGGAGAGAGGCCGCTGTGCCTAAGAGGCCCTTCGAAGTCTGGGAGGGGACGAGGGAGGGTATATCAGTGGCATTTGCGGGTAATTACAGTACAACTTCTATGAGTACATATGTAAAATGGACGGAGCTGGAGCCATGGAGCTGACAGAGATCCGCTCCAACCTGCTAGTTCTTTTTCTAGGAGTGCTCCAGCCTGATCTGATCCATTTTTTGCTGGAGCTGGACCGTTTGGTTGGGCTCCAGCTCCACCAAACTAGAATCTAGGAGTTGGAGCCCTGCCAAACAGGCCTTAGTACCCAGATTTACATGAGCCGATTTGGAGGTAGCGATCCAAATTTGGATGGCTCTACATGGGTCAGGCCTTCAATTCGATAACCAGTAGGGTTAAGCACATACTATAATTTGGCGCGCGGCCCGGCCCGGAAGAAAATTTCGCATCTCCAAAATTTTCCACCCGCGAAAACTCCGTGCGAGACGGCGCCGCCTACCAAATTCAAAAATTGAACGCGAAAACTTTCCCAGCGTCTTCGTCTCCTGCTTAAATCACGCGCCTCCCGCAACCAACAGTGGGCGAAGGTTGAAACCGAAAATCGCGACGACCCTTGCGGCGGCCGAGGCAACCAGATCTCGGATTCCCCGTTTCGGCGGCGATGGCGGGCCAGGGAGGGAAGGGCCTCCTCGCAGCCAAGACGACGGCGGCCAAGAGCGCCGACAAGGACAAGGACAAGAAGAAGGCCCCCGTCTCCCGCTCCTCGCGCGCCGGCCTCCAGGTACGTCTCCCTCGCTCATCTTTCCTCCTGAATTTTGCTGCCTTTTTCTCGAATTTGGAAAATTCGGGATTTCTCGGTACGGATTTCACATAGTCACAATCCGAGTTGTTTTTGCAGTTCCCGGTGGGGCGCATCCACCGGCAGCTCAAGTCGAGGGCGTCAGCTCATGGTCGCGTCGGCGCCACCGCCGCCGTGTACTCCGCCGCGATTCTCGAGTACCTGACAGCCGAGGTCCTGGAGCTGGCCGGCAACGCGAGCAAGGACCTCAAGGTTAAGCGTATCACCCCGCGCCACCTGCAGCTAGCCATCCGCGGTGACGAGGAGCTCGACACGCTCATCAAGGGCACCATCGCCGGCGGTGGCGTCATCCCGCACATCCACAAGTCGCTCATCAACAAGACCTCCAAAGAGTGAAGCGTACAACTTCGTGAAACTTACTTAAGTGCTTGCTTGACTGGGAAATTAGAGACTGCTTCGTTGTTAGTTTGTTGTGTTCTTTCATTTTATTTATTCCTCGCTGTTGCCGTAATCTGTAGTGTTTAATTCTCAGGTTGCTTAGATGTCTTTTAGTCTCTAGTAATTACTGTGAAATGTTGGTTGCAGCTGAATTCGTGTGAATTGTCTACTCTGTATGATGTCCTGAATCATCCATCTCGATGATTCAGTTCAGATTATCTTGTTAATGTTTAATTTCAGTTCGATCGATTGCCATGTGTGTCTTGATGTAGTAGCGCTGGTAAATTCGGTTCGTTACGTTTTTGAAATGTTGAAATGTATCTCAGTACGATATACCAGCAAGCACTTAGTAACTAGTACAAGTTCCTAGTATGATTTAACAGCAATCTGTTTTCATCAAGGGCTTTTAGTACAAGAGTAGGTTTATTTTTGTGACCTCGATTTGTCTACGGATACATTGCAAATCTTTGAAATATCCTGATTTTGCTAGCTGTGCTGACGGCCTGTGGTGCACATAGGAGCTGATCATGTGGTGGCGTGTTTGTAACAGTAGCCTTTCTTCTTCAATTTTCATCTGATTAAATCCAGAAGGCAGAAGGTGGGTGTGTGGCCGTTATGCGAGACAGCTTGAAGATCTTCTCCCTCCTGTTCACCGCGCAAAGCTCACCGTCGGCCGAGTACTCAACCCGGAAGGTCACCAATCGAAGAAGCATCAGCATCTTGAGGCCGAAGGTCGTAACGAAATCGTCGCCCTTGCACGTCAAAGTCTCCTGGATGCAGAAATTGGCGTTGCCCATGTAGGTGAGGTTATAATCCAGATGCCTCATGCCGTCCCTGATGAACAGTAAGTCGTTGCCGGTCTTGCAGGCAGGCTGGAACGGCAGGTGCCAGCGTCCGTGGCGCGCCCACGCGCCGCGCTCGCCGTCGAAAGAGAAGGCCCCTTCCTTGTAGACGGACAGGAACACGGTGGTGCCGTCGGGATGCACCGCGTGGGTCTCAATGGTGCCTGCATCGAACGGCGGCGACGGGAGAGCCTCCCATTGCCAAATCCCGTAACCCGGCCGGGGTTCCCGGCCGGGAAGCTTCTGGTACTGACGGACAAGAACTTCTGCGTCGTGCTGCCGGCCAGGCGGACGACCGGCCGACGGGGAAGGTCACGAGCCCTGGAATCCATGTCCTCGCAGTCGGAGTTGTCGGGTCGAAGTCGTCGACGTCTAGCTTGTACATGCTGAACCCGCGATCCCAGTCGTGGGTGAGTAGATAGAGGCGCCGCCGACGCGTCCGCTTTTCCTTGCGGTCGTCGGATCTCCGCCGCTTCGCCATCTTGTTTTGCGGCCGTTCAATCTTCGCGACTCTCTCGTGATGAGTCGTGAATTACCACGATCACGAAAGGCGAGACGGGCCTGGGCTCATTATCGAGGACAACGAGACGCGCAAGATTTATAGGCAAAGAGGCAGGGAAATTCTTGTCAAAGTCGGACTCGGAAAAGGGAGCAGTTTTTACCCTGTGCGCACGCTCTCTGAGTCGCGCCGAGCGGCGACGGCGAGAGCGCGTTCTCTGCGTGGTGTCGGGCGCGCCAGGGCGTGTGAGGCTGGGCCAACGCCTAGCTAGGCCAACTCTCCGTTCTGGGCCTCATAAGCCAGCTGGACACAATGCAGACGATTCTCTTCTCTACTATTTTAAAAATTAAAACGGTTTTCGTTCGTCCACCTCTCGCGTGTCTCTCGCGCGTCGTCTCCTGCGTGATTTTTGCGTTTTCCGTTCGTCCGCCTCTCGTGCGTCGCCCGCGAGTCGTCTTCTGCTATCGCGAGAGCTGAGGCCTACGTCTACGTCATGAGTCAGTCCACGCACGTGTGCGGCTGCGGCGCTGAGGCCCACGCGCGTGTGCGGCTGCGGCATTGAGCCCGACGAGCAGTGCACCTCGCGGGCTAGCTTTGTCTGAGCCATGATGTCGTGGCCTCTCATGCGTTGGCTACGCCCGTGCCGCGGCTGTGCAAACCGTTCCATGGGCCAAATTTGCACCTAAACCATCTCGGGAAGGGGAAAGAGTAGAAAACCATGGAGCGAGAGCAGTGAGCATCGTTCCCTTTGCTTTCTCCTTTTTATTTGCTGAGATAGAGAATATATTTTCAGTTTAAAAAACTTTTGTTTATATATATTTCAATTTAAAATCATATTACACTATTGTATTCATTAACAATTCAAGTATTATATTTTCTGTGTAAAAAACCTTTGTTTATATCAAGTTCTAACCCTTTACATGCCATCTATATAGTCATTAAAAATTTAATTTTATATCATAAATCACTTCATAGATATATTAGAAAATATTAATTCTACTTTTAGTTAAAAAAACTTTATTTAAGATCGTCTTCTACCCATTTTTATGCGATCGCGTCATATCAGTGTATAACCCAATAAAAATTAGGCCCGAATCTCTAACAGTTTCTGTTTATATTATAAATCATTGGTGTTTTATAGTTCCTCTGTCTTTCCACACCATCGCATCACTCATTCATATGTCGACCGCTCTATGTCTTTTCTCCACTTCCTCATCTTTTTTCCTGCTACAACGCACATGCATTCTCTTCTCTCTATTATCGAATGACCACCCCACCTTCCGTACTGCCACCTCATTTGGCAGTTTGCCGACCATGCTTTCTCTTTTCTTAATTTTCCAGTGTTTTTTTCCGTAGCAACGCACGTATATTTTTCTAGTTATTTAAAGTATATGAATGTATATTTATAGTTTCATTAAATCTGTCTCATAAGCCAGCAGATGAGTGTAGCCACAATGCAAACCAAATCCGACACATGCAAAAGTATATAAACGGGGTGGCTAGCTCACGTGTGCGCTACCACCGCGCGCGGCAGCCGTACGGCGGAACCACCCAATTAAGTACTAAGGCTAATTCCAATGGGTGGTTACATATTGATATTTACAAGATAGCCACATCAGCCATAAGGAAATGACATGTTGTTTGCCTCTCTAATGCCTAATTTTATGGTGTGGTTTCGTAGGCTCCAAATAGCATTTAATTTCATGACTTATCAAGAGTTGATATCTGTGTAGAGGTGGTTTCATCTATATAAAACTGTTTCACCCTCTCTCTTCTTAAATTTAATGACATATCATCAGCAAATCTTACGTGCCATGCTAATTAATGAGAATAAAGCTCCATGAAACCCCTCATTAGAAGTAGCCTAACCACTATTATTAATGTTTAATAATTTTTAATTATAAAATAATACATAAATAAGCAAAGTTAAAAGTTTTAGTTTTCAGTTAAAAGTTTTGAAAATCTAATTAAAAGTTTCAAATTTTGGGTTGAAAATTTTAAAATTTGAATAGATTTTTAAAAAATTTTAGTTGGTAGTTTTTAAATGTGAGTTGAAGGTTTCGAAAATTGAATCAAGAGTTTCAAAATTAGAGATATAAGTTTCAAATTATTAGTATAAAATTACTTGATTTTTTAATACTTTTAATATTTTAGTTTTTTCAATATTATTATTTTTTTTAATTTTTTAACCGTACTTCATATGGACTGCTGTGGCATGCAGTTGTGTACATGGCTAGATGGGCAATGACTTAACGGGCTGCCCCGAGCATGACGCTACAGTAACCATGTTGGACCAGCACAGACACAAAAGCCGACAGGCCATGCCGGCACGACCCGTTTGACCGTGCCGTGCTTGGCTACGCCTCAGCCCATGGACTAGCCCGGCACGATATGGCTGCCACCATGCCAGCATGGCATGGCCCGGTTGGCCTATTATTTTTTTCATATTTTTTCTATTTCTCTCCTTTTTTTTCTATTTTTCCTAATTTTCTCTATTTTTTTATTTTTCCTATTTTTTCCTAATTTTTTCTAATATTTCTCCGCCGCTTCGCCATGTTGCTTTGGCGGCCATTCACGCCAGAAAGTCGTGAGATCACGGAACGCGAGACAGGCCGCCTGGGCTCTCGACCATGTAGAAAGTCGCATGTTTCCGATAAGGAGTCCTACTCGTGGTGTAAACGGGCTCCTCCGTTGCTTTCGGAACTCCGATTGAACGGACCATTACGCTATTCGGCCTAGTTTCTTCCAAAGGCCTAAGATGCAGTCGGTCACGTAACTGGGCCGCTAATTTCTGCCTTCCCGGAGTGTCCATTTGGCCCGGTTACTCACAGATAGTACAATGCAACGTGACCACGAGGGCATGCATGAAGCTGCATCACGTACCTGGCATCGTTGCTCTGCACGCTGAAGAGGCATATACTGACGCGTCAGACGGCATGCCTATCATCAGCGGATTGAGATCACACAATAGCAACTGCACATAATCTGAGCCATCTATTTCTTGATCTAATGGCCCAAACAGATTGCTACAGTAAAGCGCCACATTATTTTTCATAGCACCTTGCTACGGTATCTTTGCTACAGTGTTCGGATGCATCTCGGGCGTCCATTTTGAAACCTGTAGCCACTGCACCTGAACCGGATCCATCATCAGCCTATCCGGTGCCATCATCTTCGTGTTGCCATGATGCAGCTAGCACGGATGGCCCTAGCCTATCCACGATCCTCGCTTCGTCTTCCCATCCTCGACACGAGAAACATTGGTTCTGATCAAACCTGTGGGCTGCGCGGTTCACTGGACGTTAGGAGCAACGAATTCCTGGCCGGTGGCTTGTTCGACGAGGCCTTTTGTGCTCTTGCGGTTTGGAAGCAAGCAGGGAGAATTTCGCAACAATGGCAGCGCCCCCACCACCACATCAACTCTGGATGGGTCACTTCACCTTCCCCTGTCCAAGCGCTTCACGATACTTCTGAAAAATATCCTCTCTACCTATCCGTTTTTCCTTTCTTTCACTGACTTGTATTTTTCAGCTATTTCAAGCAACTCCAATTTCCCCCCAAAAGAATACAACGTGTAGAAATTTGTGCTCACCAAGTTTAGAAAACCTCTTGTTTACCAACTAACTTGCTATATCTGATCTGAGAATGATTCCCTGATCGGTTCCATATCAACACTACTCCTCGCATTTATCAGCATTATTAAAGCTGTCTACAGCTTAACATTTGTGAAGACACTCGTGGCAAAAAAATAAAACACTAATATGTCGATCAATTAGAGGACCTTTATGGTACATCAATAAGTGAGAGAAAATAGTATGGATAAAATCTAACCATTTATTTTAATATATATTTTAGTAAATAATATGTTAATTATAACAATTATCTACATTGCCATTGAATCTCGGTATGATCGGAAGATCAAAAAATCATAAAAAAATCTCTGAATTTATTTCTCGTATCTCATCTAGCACAAATCTCCGTATGATCAGATGGTTAAAAACATAAAAATTAATAAAAAATAACTAACAAATTACATATATACTATTTTTTTTATAATACTCTTATACTAGTTATACTAATGATATATATGTGTCGGAGGACGAAGCCTCGACGGCGGGAAGTCGGGAGACCCCCTTTTTGAGATTCGGCCAGGGGAGTGGTTCTCAGGTGTACGAGGCGTTGGAGAAGACGAGAAACAGTGGCACACAGAGGAGACAGGAGGATTTATACAGGTTCGGGCCGCCGGAGCGTAATACCCTACTCCTGTATGTATGGCTAGGTGGGAGAATGAATGCGGTTACAAAGTGAGCTCAGCCGGAGCTGAGGAAGAAGAACAGTCGTTTGAGAGTAAGCTAGCGTCGAGAGCCCGGTCTAATCAGAGTCCGAGCTCGGGGTTCCTAATGCTAAACCTTGCTTGCCCTCGGTTCGGTGGCTTGGATCCTCCTTTATAGATTAGGAGTCCACAGTGCCAGAATACCGGAGAGAGAGCTTTTCCGGTGAGCCTCTCCTGTGCACACGTCTGCCTACGACGCCCATGCCGGAGCTGTCGCTGCTATGGCGGCTGAGCACGCGCATGCCGCAGCCGCCTGTTGCAGCCCATACCTGGGGAGCCCCCCCCCTGTCGGGTGCTGCGGCGGTTGGTCTGGTCGCCTGGTTCCATACACGCCCGGAGCGGCGCTCCGGCACGGGCGACACGCGCCCGGGGCCGGAGGAGCGCTCTCCCGGGCGACAGGCGGCGCGTCCGGGCGCGGGGACGAGCACCCGGGGCCGCGGGCGACGCATCCGGGCACGGACGACCGGCGGGAGACACGGCCTCTCTGCCGGCCGCCGGTCGTGCACGATATGTCCCCCGGAGGAGCCGATGTGGACGGAGAGCCACGCGTCCCCGCAGAACGTGGACCCCCAGTCCCATTTCGCGACAATATTATATATACTATAATTTTAAGTAAATCTAAACCATTAAATGTAATTACCATTTATCCAATAGTATGCTTATACTGTAAAGGCCCTCATCAATTAAACCCATCGTTTTCACTACACAAACCCAGGTGATCATTAAACGGTTATCTATCCCTGCTCTAATAGCGAACGATGAAGGGGAGGTTACACCTAACCACTCATGATCCATGAGCCCATCAAGAGGACCATGCACACACAACACAGCACAACACAACACGCACCCGCACACGCAAGCAGGCAACCAGGCACGCACCTACATGCCGCCCTGCTCCGATCGGCGCATGCCACGACCCGACGCCCTCCTCCTCGCGGCGTGCACCGCAATGATCCGCTGATCTTTTCCTGGATGCATCCACGCACGCATGCCGGTTTCCCCGTCTCCCGCAGCCGATGCCGACATAGCACGTGGATTGGTTATGGTAATTATATCTAGTTCTAATTTAACTAAATGAACTAGGTTTTATTTTTCGGCCACAGCTTACCTATGCCCGCCCATCCCTAGGACGTATCAGCCACTCGCATCATGGATGCATGCCTGCCTTCCCTAGCTAGCCTTCGCCTCCGCGAAATGATTCTCCTTTGATCAATGGTGCATAGTCACGAGCAACTGTGAGGGCCGTGACCGTGACTAGCTCATGTCTCTCCTCGCAGGGAGGTGAGGACGTGAGGTCCCCTGCTGCATCACGTACACCACCAGCTCGATCGTCGTCTCACTACCCTGGGTCGATCGGCAGCTAGCGATCCGTCGATGGCGACGTGCACTGTTTCATGATCGATCCGGGCATCGGTTTTGGGAGGCAAAGCAAAGGAAGCCGGGGGTAAAGCAAGTGTAGGTGCATGACTGTGTGACAGACAGCGTGCAGTGCATGCGAGGAGGGCATGGGAATCATGGCCGATCCCTTGGGTTTGAGGACTTGAGGTCATGGAGAAAAAGGGGTCAGTTGCCTTTCCTCCCTTTCTCTGCCGCCGGTGCGTACTACGTGAGCCCCGGCCACGCACACCTTGTGAGATGAAGCAGATCGCTGCAAATTGCAAAAGCTCTCCTGCCTTTCCGTGCTCCCTGCTTACTGTTACCATCTGTGGCTAACCGACGACTATGGGAGTATGGGTTGGCAACTCTGAGATTGAAGTGAGATTAAGCTCAATGAGCAGGACGATTTCACTGGATTAGAGAATCAAGCCGAGAGGCAGTTGTACTCTGTCATGTGTCCGTTCCAGTTCGTCAGATGATACATAAATTTCAGTCCTGTGCACACTTCTTCTGTACCTCTCGAGTCTGTGGGGGGAGAACAAGTTAACAACAGGGGAAGCTCTGAAGATAACACTGAATGCGTGGTGTGGCCACATAACCTGATCTTAGCTTTCATTGTATTGATTGGTGTATGAAGTTGGATATGACCTGTTATCTTTTCTTTTCTCAACGAAAAGGAGAGGCCGGTCCTTTTCCAACAGGATTGGTATCGCCCTCTGTATAGTTGTATTCAACCGATACGAATGGCACCAACAAACTGACGGCTAGTAGTATTTTGATGAGAAAATCAGCACAAGGGATAACTAAAGAATCGTTCTGAATAACTGAGATGGTTGACATTTTCTCACCCACCTTATTTATGATTGGAAGCAAGTACTGAAAACTTTACTACAAGAAAACGGTTCAAATGATTAGGCAGTTTGTCCATCTCACGAGGAACAGAGCAATATTTTGAAAGCAATCCATCACGAACAGGGATAGACTATTATTTCTAGTTGAGGTCTGAGCCTATTTAAATTTTTATATCTTTTAAATCCATCTAATTTAAATCCAACGTGTAGGCTCTGTATCTCTATAGCCGATACAGAACTTTGACAGCATTCACGTGAACAAGATCACAAACAAACTTGTAGACGGAGAAAGAGAAACAAATGCAAGCGTTACTGCATCCGCAGCCTTTGCAATGGGACAATTTCTCTGATCAGGAATGGAACAATATCCTCTCTGCAAACCGTCACACGCGTTCTTCTGGTGGCCATCACTCAGCCACGGACTCACAGGCTCACAGCTACATAGAACTTACAAGCCTGGCGATCTGCCACGCCCGGCCGTTGATATGTGTTCACGTCCCAGTTCGCAATGGGCAAGAAGTGATCGAAGAAGACCACGCCGTGTGTTCATCTCTTCAGTCACCAATTGCATCCCTTTCCAATTTGTTCACCGATCGATTGCTGGGATTGTTCAAAGTTTAGAGTGTAGCTCGGCATGGTGATGCATGGCCGGACCCAGCTGATACAGACGTTGCAGGGAAGCACAGATAGACTGTATAGCAGTAGCACGGGAACAGCGTACGAGGGAGCATCGCTCATGATGTCTGAATGGAACAAAAGTAGACCCGGGCACGCCTACAGGGAAGAAAACCGGAGGAATTCTCATACCAACACGTCCTGAATCAAATGTGCTTATATCTTCTGCCTATTGACTCGTTTTTTAAGCACGTTTCTCAAAATACAAAACGATATGTTTTTTTAAACTTTCTATATAAAAATATCTAAAAAATTAAATAGATTCATTTTTTTTAAGTTTCTAGTAGTTAATACTTAATTAATCACGCGTTAATGATGTTTCTTATTTTACGTGCGATTATAAGCTACACACAGAAGCGGAACCGAATGCCACCATACTCTATCCGTTTGAAAATATAAAACGTTATTGTTTTTTACAAAGTCAATATTTAAAATTTTGACTAATAATTAAACTAAAAATATATGTATTTAATGGTCATGTATGTAGTATCATTAGATTCGTATTAGATAATATTTTTATATGACGTTAATTTTATAGTTGTTGATGATATATTATAAAAAACAATGATCAAAATATAATGTTGGAGGCCATATAAAAATATATTATGCCTTCTATTTTTAAATGGAGGGAGTATTACACATAACTTTTTTCAGTGTTTATGTGCACCGTTTGATACCGAGGCTAGGATATTTATTCCATCATCGAAAAAATATTTCAGTATGTAGCAGCAAGCAATCTTAGCCAACAAACGGGGACTGATATTTTCATAGTGATATGTTGTTGTGATGACAGCAAGATTGGAGCTAGCTAGCTAACCGGCGAAACCGGATCGAAACAAGAGAACGGGGTCCCCTAATCTACGCCTAGCTCTAGCCAAACAAGTGCCTGAGTTTGAGTGAGAATCCGGGGAATCAAACGCTTCAAGTCATGTGTAACCTATGCGTGCTCGCGTCCTATCCGCGACATGGCCGGGTTTGAAGACGACGACAAAGGCCATTTTAGCCCGACGCGTCCAGGTTCTTGGCCGGCATGCATGCTGATCACACAGTAGTTCAACCTGCCTCTGATAACCTGATGATCTGATCCGATGGATCGCTGGTATCACTGCATGATCCGTTGCAAGCAATGCAAACCCTTGGGCGCAAGCTTCCTCCTGCGATTGGGCGCCCTGTGACTGTGAGCGAGAGATACTAACAGCTCCTTTGAAATAAAGAAAAACTGAGAAATTCTATAGGATTATATTCATTTGAAAAATTTTCTTATAAATTCCTTTAAAAATTTTCTTTGAAATTCCAATAGAATGGACTATTTCATAGGAATTTCGAAGTAAATCTAGCATGAGTTTCTACCTCATAGTTTTATTTTTTCTATGACACAAAGTACCTGTGCTTTTCTTGTGTATCGTCCAAACGATAGTTTCAAAACTTTTTTGTGTTTCTAATTTCTACAGAAATTCAGTAGAAGTGTCACTCTATTCCTGTGTTTTCATAATCATAAGTTTCAGAGGAGCCCTTAGGTGGCATTCAAGATAGCGTTTTATTGCGGCTTATAAGTCACACGTAAAACGAGAACCGTCGTTAGCGCATGATTAATTAAGTATTAACTATTAACAACTTAAAGAATAGATCTATTTGATTTTTTAAGAGATACTTTTATATAGAAATTTTCTTTAAAAGCACTGTTTTGTGTTTTAAAAATTGTGCTAACAAAAATTAAGGAAGTAATTACAAACTAAAAACAGAAACAAACACTCCCTTAAGAGTGTAGTTATGTGGTTGTTGCATGCAACTGTGGCAACAACATGGCGTTGATGTTGTGTGTGTATGGCTCTCGGTTTCTTGGACGGCCATGGCCAAGGATTAGACGTCAAGTTATGATCCTGTGATCCATGGATGGATGCTAGTACTGTCAGATATTCAGATTGCCAATGGTGGAACTATGCTGGATTGATTGATAGTTGATGGGTCCCGGCCTTATTTCTTAACACTGTGGTTACAAACAGAGGTGACTTTTAATCATGGATTCTCAGGGCATTTCCATGTGAAAATTGCTGTGCAGCTCAGGCCGTTTCACGCGTACAGCACCGATGGTGAGAACTCCGATCATACCTGAACTACAGCTACAAAAAGGAAAAAAAAGTTCTGAAGCTATGACTCTATGAGCCATTTTCTGTCAAGTAAGATGTCTCACCAGTGAGCGATGAAAAACCTTGAAATGTTACAGAAGCCGTAAAGAAGGATTGGATCATTTTTTTTCCTTTCTTCTTGTGATTCTCTAGGTAAATCGAAAGAAAATGTTTTGAACTCAGTTTTGATCATCCAACGATCACCTGAGCAATGGAAGTGAAGCATTTCTTTGCTCTCACGCGGAAGGACTGACACGAGAGTAAAAAACTGCAGGTCTGCAGCGTGTCACCTGATTAAATACCCAAATTACCCACCTAATGTAGGAATATTTACAGCTTTACCCTGCACTCAATGCCCTGACACGCTAAAGGCCAAGCAAGGGCAACCGGGACATTTCAGGATTCGGACCCACATGTCAGTGGCCACGCAGGATAACGTTTAGATAGGCACGACCACGCAGCATGCCACGCCCATTTCTTCGCGCCACGTCACCGCTCCGGATCCCTTTAAAAACCTGGTTCCCCTCGGGCTCTCCTCTCCGTCTTCTTCCAAGAGATCGACACCGAAAAATCGAAGCAAAAAAGGGAAGAAAAAAGAAAAGAAAAGAAAAGAAAAACGAACCCTAGCCGCACCGATCGGAGCCAGTGAACCACCGCCGACGGCTATGCGTGAGGCGATCCTCGGTGACCAAGATCGCCGCCGCCTCTAGTGGCACCTGCACTGTCGTCTTGTTCGGTTGTGAAGACATGAGGGCGGCGGCACAGATCGATCCGTCCCCTGGGGCGCCGGCGAAGTCGCGGCTGAAGAGGCTGTTCGAGAGGCAGCTGCTGCGGGTGTCTCCGGCGGAGCGGCTCCCGGCCGTCGCGAGTGGTGGGGAGAAGGATGAGTCGGAGCCGAGCTCGGTGTGCCTGGACGGCATGGTGCGGAGCTTCTTGGAGGACGGCGTCGGCGGCGAGCGGCCGGCGGCCGCGCGCTGCTGCAATTGCTTCCACGGCGGAGAGGCGTCTGACGACGACGACGACGGCCCCGCTGCGGCCGAGGCGGCGGCAACCTCCGACGCCGCGGAGACCATCAAGGTAGTGTGGTGTCCCCGCCACTAGTTATCGTCTCGCTTCGCCGCGTGTCGGCGGCGACGAGGAGTGCAGGAACGCCGGAGCTGACCGTTTCTCGCATTTCTCCTCTGCGCGCGTGCAGGGCCTCGTCCACTGTGCCAGCCTCCGGGAGCGCAACCTCCTCGCCGACGTCTCCACGCTCGTCGAGCGCCACCGCGCAGCAGGGGCGCGCAAGCGCGACCTCCTCAGCCTTGTCGCCGCCTCTCTCCGCGCGGCGGGACACGACGCTGCGGTCTGCTTCTCCCGCTGGGACAAGTCCTCCTCCCACCCCAAAGGCGAGCACGCCTACCTCGACGTCCTACTCCCTGCCGTCTCCGACCGCGCCGAGCGCGAGCGCATCCTCGTCGACGTCGACTTCCGGTCAGAGTTCGAGGTCGCGCGGCCCACCAAGGCCTACAGCGCGGTGCTCCAGCGGCTGCCGTCGGTGTTCGTCGGGAAGGAGGACCGCCTCCGCCTCCTCGTCGCCGCGGCCGCCGACGCCGCGCGCGCCAGCCTCAAGAAGCGCGGCCTTCACCTCCCGCCCTGGCGCAAGCCCGAGTACATGCGCGCCAAGTGGCTTTCACCCTACGAGCGCGACGTTCCCCCTCCTCCACCGCCAGATGCCTCCGCCGGTGAGCTCGCCGTCGCCGTCGACGGCGAGGGAGGTGGAGGTGGACTCGATGATTGATTAAGGACTCGTCTTTTGTTGTTTCCTTTTTTATTCAGGAATTTGCATTTGCAGCGTGGCCCTTGGACTGGATGCAAATGTTTTATTCTTTCTTTTCTTTTCTTTTTCATTTTTACCCTTTCAACGGGTTTCATTTTGGCCATGGTGTAGTATTACTCCTAGTAAGCAGAGATAAGAACAACGGGACAAAAAAAAATGTACTAGTGTTAGTTTGAACAGAAAAGAGAGAAAATGAATTACGACCCTGTCTACTATTTTCAGTTTCAGTACTTTCTCTATTTTAAAATATAAATATTTTTATATTAAAATTTTGTTTAAACATAAGTACCTCAGACATATAAAATATAACTTTTATCATATTATTTCTATACTATTTTTACTCGATCTTACCGACTCTCGAGACCACATTCCGTACTATTTTTTATTCTTATTCTATTAATAAGAGTATTTTAAATATTTTATCTTAAATTTTTAATTTCTTTAAAACACTTCTAAGGTAGTACTCTCCCTATTTCTCATTGCTTTCCTATCTGGTTCCTGTAATTTCCCGTGGAGCGGTGTGCAATTTGCCAGTTTTGCAGAACAAGATACCGGGAACCGCAGTGACAGTGGCTTGTGTACATTGATGATTGATCTGAACTCCCAAGTCTTTGACACCGAGTGGGGCGATATTTTGCAGCTTCAACATCTCCGTTGCCGTCATGCTGATGGGTTTTAACTTGTGAAGCGAGCTGAAGAAAATGCTAAAAAAATTCCTAATGGAATTGTTTAAGCTGATGTTGCTGTCTTGTGCAAGCTAAGCTCAGGTGGGGGGAAAGAAGCAGGCAAGGCAAAGAAAGAGCAAGTGGATGTATAAATCTGCATCGGTATTCGCGCTTCTTCCGGTTGTTTATTCAGGCTAGCTGATGAGAAACGGCGTAATCCGAATCTGGATGATAAGATAATCTGTGCAGGTCATAATACTCTGTAGATCTACTCAACTGCTTCTCGATCCTCTGCGGCCTCTCTTTGCTTTGCTTCCCATGTATCGGTCGATGATTGGTGAGAGAACGAATCCACATCTTAATCGTACTATAGTTGAGTGTAGAACAGTAACCTCATCCCAAATCCTGCCCTTGAATATGGCTGGCTGAACTGTCGACGATCGATCTGTGATCACGCTAGAGGGTGGTAGAAAACAATTGGTGGAACGCATGGTTACTTTAGTTATATCACACTACCACAACCACAACTTAGTGTTATCATACTTTCTTATACTATTGTCTCATAAATTAATTAATTATTTTTTCTAACCATACCACACACTTATGATAAATAAACTTATGACCATGCCACACTTTATCTAATATCTTCTTCGTCTTAAAATAAAAAATAAATATTAAATATGGCATATTTTATTACTATAAATTTAAATATATTCATATTTTTTTTTTAATTTTAAAATGGAACGAGGATCAAGTATGATAAACTTAGCCAACGACCAAACAACACCGTAGTAAGTGAATTGCACTTGACGAGGCGTGTTGCGTGCATTGCCACCACCGAGGCGGGGGCGCGGAGCCACAGGCGCGGCCTCGCGGGGAACGCAACGCACGGTTGTTTGTGGCGTACTCCGCCGCCGTACGCGACGCGAGCGAGACCTGTCACCTGTGGTTCGTACTACTACGAGCGAGCGGATCACACGCGTCGTCCCACGCAAGGCGAGGTGATGATGGTTGGGTTCGACTTGACCGCGCGCCGCTGCGCCGCGGGTGAGAGGGACCGTGGCGGGACGGGAGTAACGCGGGTGTACGTGTATGTGTGACCACCCACCCGCGCGCTGCACCGCGACCGCCTCGCTGCGGCCGCGGCGCATTTACGGCTGGAATGACCTCGCCTCCCCGTAGTTTTTTTCTTTCGAAACGGCACGGCGGTTTATCGCTCGCGGGGGGTTTCCGTTGAGAAAGGAGAGCGATTTCGCGAGTTCGGTCGCTCCGGTAGTCCGGTGTGGTGATGTGGGGGGTGAGGAAAATGCTTGGAACTGAAACTGACCCAGTAAGTGTAGCTTTATTGCGTGCTCCGGCTGTGCCCCCGCTGCGCATCGCACAATGATTGTCCTCCGCTGCATCTGCTGCATGCAAAAGCAGGCAGGGAAGGAACTGACTCCCCGTGTCTTTTTCTCTCTCACACTCGCACGCATACACCTTTCCTTCCTTTTTCTTTCACACCTCCCTCTTTTGTTTCTGACCGGGAAAAAGAGACAGGCATTCCGCGCTCCCCTCTGTGTGTAAATGATCTGTTTGGACAAGGACCCTCCTTGTATGATCAGTACTACGGACCATCTCGATCTTATCTTGCATTCTTGCAAATGGCCGGGTCTCACTTCACCGAGAAACCTCGTTAGGTCACTGACGCTTATTTACCACCCTATGGCAGAAAACCTACATGGCACCAAACCACACTCTTCGCCCAATGGCCCATATGCCTGCTTGCATCACCACATAATTCATCGATAGATAGGGGGGGCAGTGGTACATGCATGCATGCTTCACTGCGATGATGCTTGCGGCCCTTGCAAGGGGCGCAAGGCAACCGCGGGCGTAAATGCGTGCTCCCCCTTTCGCAGCTCCCGTCTTTTACACCACCGGCTGCGTCAGCTGCGCATAAATACACGCTGCGCTGGTGCACAGAGCTCCGGGTAGTACGTACGACTGCTTGCACTTCCCCCCTCTACCGTGCATATGCATGCATGCGATTTACTATCAAGGGTCACCTCGTCGTGACACGAAAAGGTCACTGCTCCAACTTTATACTAGACGGGAGCGATCTAAATTCTTCTTTTTTTTTATTAGCATGCTTATCGGACTGTGTTTTTTTAAAAAAAATTTGTCTATATATAAGTTTTTTAAAAAATTTAAATAAATTTATTTTAAAGTTTATAATAATTAATACTTAATTAATCATACAATAATAATCTTTATTACTCCACATGCTGTAAAAAAGCTTCGGCTAGAAGCTGATTCGAACAAGCCCTTATCTATACATCACTTTGATATATTTATCTTTTTCTAATTACACAAATTTATCATAGAAACTTTAGACAGTCTAGATCACTTTAAAAATTTGTGCATAACCACTTATCCTCTCTCACTCACCGTGCGCCGCCAACTCTAGATTCCCCGTCTCCTCCGCGGTCTCCACCTCCTAGCCATCCAGCTGCCCCCGATCTCGCTAGAACTAAAAGATGCCTATGGCGCCACGGCAAGGCCCGCCCGATCGGCCTTCTCTCTTTCTTTTCCCTCTCTCTTCCCTTGCTCCTCCTACATCTGAGTGACAATAAGGTACCCCTACCCAATCTTATTCCTTATCTTCGGCGGCTTGCGCTGTCAAAACGTCATCAACGTCCCACCTCTAAAACCGGATCATCATCCGTCTCAATCACCCACCGCCACCTCCTCCTCCTAGCTTTGGCGTTGTCATCAGCGTCTCGCCGCATGCCTATGCCCACTGTCCCCCTAACCTCTCCACTACCTCTAATCCGTATGTCCTATGCTAAAATTCAGGGCTTGCCAAAGCTCGCAAGAAGCACGGATCTTAGAGCAGATATGAAGGTTTGAAGTTCGTATGATTTTCCCTCTAAAATATGTTGGGTGATGTATAGGAAAACCGCAGCAGTAGTACTACACCTTGCAGGAGTTGAATACTTCTACGCGTACGTAGCAGTGTAGGTGCAGCACAGCCAAGTCTCCGTACGTACGTGTAGATGGCGCCTGCGACTGATGGGTAGGGGCGAGAAGGCCGTTTCAAATGATGAAATGCTCATCAATAATACACTCACCAAGTTGTACGTGCTGTTCGTGAGTCGTAACCCGGCTGTACTACCTGTGCATCAGCAGGAGCTAGTACAATAAACTTGTACAGGTCTTGGACAAGGCAATGCCTCCAAGACGCGGGCAGGGGAGTGATTGCCATCAATTGTTTCGTACTGGGCTCTCTCTTGCATGCTTCTGCAGGAAAATTGAAGTACTCCTACTTCAGTAGCTGACGCCATGAAGCCGCTTGCATTAGATTACTGCAGGTTCACAGTCCTGTAGTTCATTCATTTCCCTGTTAGTGAACGTCTCAGTGCTAATAGAAGCAATTGGAAAAAGATATACCAAGAAAAGTCCTGTTTCATATCAGAAATGCCTTATCTCCTGCAACCTTCAAAGTTCAGGCTCATCAACCTTCAAAGAGAGAATACAAAGGTACTACTAGTAGCTAGTGTTGCTGCCATAGAAGATCAGATGCTTCCATTATTCCTGACAGTTGAACAGAAAAGAAGAGCCTATTCTCTGAACCCGGTATATTAAATTCTACAATTGCTGAATTTTTTAAAAGGACTACTCCTACTTTTACTTTGCTCTCGTACAAAACAATGCATATAGAGTCATTGCTGGATCCATTTTGCAGATTTTTATATTATGCACTTGTCCTACACTCTCTGGATAGAGACCTGCCAGCTTTTGATCAAGTGATGATGCAAGTCAGTGTCCTGTTTATGAAACGGAGACAAGAAGTGATGGTGCTTATCGAACTATTTACTCCTTCCTGTTCATCTCTCAGCTTTCGATATAACACACAGTACCTGCATTTTTTTTTTAAAAAAAAACATGCCTTAGGTGATGTACCAATGTACTTGTCCAGTTGCCACATTTCTGCAAACTTGGAACCGGTTGGCGAAGTAGTACAATATTATTTCTGCAGACTTGCATTATGTAGTAGAGTAGTAGTTAAAGGAACGCTTTCAGTTTTCAGGATTTCAAAGCTACTCCATACCATTGTGCGTCGACCATTGCATATACAAATACATACAGACAATGTCTGAATCAGTCCAAGATCAATACTAAATGAGACTGTTGGTGCATACAGGACCACTTTTGTCTAATGAAGAAGTATACCACTACAAGTATCCTGTCTACATGGGCAAAGTCAGTACCAATTTATTGATGCACCGAGCTGTGTATGAGTGTATCCACTCTGACAATGCCTTTCATGTGGGGCCATGTAAACTCTTGGCTGAAAATGCAGTATAACAGTATTCTGGTGTGGACATTGTCTCACTAACAGCATCTCAGTTAAGTCGAGGATTAGCTAGCAATGATCAAATTAAGCTGCTTGTATCAGTATCACAAAAACCAGCACCTGTTTTTCTTTTCAAGTAAATACTGATATGTTCAGATCTAGACAGTATGTTGGGATGTGAAAACTAACTGGCTTCCGTTTTGTATTGCAGTGTGCCTGTAAATTGACATTGGGCTTTGTAACTATTTTGGATTCGGAAGCATATCAGTGGGAATGGATTAGGGATAGGAACAGAGAATAACTTCTCGGATCCAGCGAGTCACATGGGACAGAACAGTGCAGTGAGTTTTGCACATCAGACCAGCTAATGAACATGCTTGATTCCTAGTTCAATAAACTGGAGTAGTATACGTATACTTAGTTGTAAGCTCCATAAAACAGGCAAAATAATTAAGAAAACCATATGTGCCTAGTGGCAGTAAACAACGCCTAAAATGCTGTGTGCGCTTGGTGTTTAGTAGATAAGCAGGAATCACTCGGTCGTGAACTCGTTGTTAGTTTAGGACTAGTGTGCTCCAATCAACCAAGTTGCTCAATTTTAAAGATCATCGGCGATCAGAACAGAATGCAACCACTACTCCAGAAACGCTCGACGATAGATTGCCTCGAGACTTGAAATTGTTACATCATCAGCACACATGCATGGATTGGCTAGCACTCTAGCTTGTTAATTTATTATCAACCTGGAGTCCTCCGATGAGCTACTACAGTAATTTACCAGCAGTAGTTAACATCCACTGCTTAACCCTAACTAGCTGTACACTTTGTAGTACTCACTACTAATTAATCGGCCTATCAAACTAATCATGTGTAATCGAATCGCATCGAGCCAAGCGAGGTTAAGTAGACCGAAAGTAACCAGATGGTAGGGCGAATCTCATGTCATCACATCTCAGGTGGTCCTGCACAACGATGATGTCTGCAGATGAACAAACAAAAATTTTGCCTGGGTCGCTTTCCCTTAATTCCCGCTTAGTTTTGGATCTACTCTTCATCCTCCGTAAACACATTTGGATCTACGTTCACCAGGGTGTCACTCCGACTCCGTCGATCCATCGATGCGTTTTGTTTTGTCTCCCCATAACATAAACAACTTGTCTACATACCTGAGCCTGAATCTACGGCTCTAGAAAGGCCACTCTACCGTCGTGAGTCGTGACGAGCCAGCCAGCCCATATCATATATATGGCCGCACCGTTGGTCACCTTGGGCTGAAACCGGCGACGCGCAGATGCAACATATCGGCAGCCGCGGCCCCCCCAGGAAAGGCCTGGATCGCGGCGGCATCATGCACGGTTTGGACGGCCCGCGCGCTCACGGCTCACGCGGAGACGGCAAAACGGCCCGAGTGAGTGGCGTCGTTTATTGATCCACATATAGTGAAAACAATATATCATAGCTAGAGTAGGATATTATCTTATATTGAGGATTTAAATCAGTATAAATCTTCGTCTCTTTTTAAATTTATTAAGTTTAGTTACGAGGCATAGCTCCATATATTTATTGTTCATATAAAATATCACTCTCTCGTCTCGTCATCGCACGTTTTGTGTTGTTCGTCTCGGCCAAGACGTGCCACCCTAGCAAAGGGGACCGCCCTTGTACGGCGGTGGCAGTATAGTTTGATCCAGCGATTAAACTGTTCCTGGTAGAACACGGACTTTTCCGGCGCCGTAGGGTTTGAACCATCGTCGATTATATACCGTCTTAAAGCTGGCGGCTGCCTTACGTAGAGCTAGTCGCCGATCGATCGAATGCAGATGACGGCTACTGCTGTACGGTCGATGGAGCACACCGGTGCAACTCAGCTCGACCGAAGACGCTGGCGCGGTGGCGCCGGAGTTAATGTCTGCATAAATGCACCGAATTGAAAGTGATAGTGCGTTGAGGACCCGCATGGATGCACTTGCAGATTCCGCTGTCGAACGACGCGTACCGAAGGGGAGAATCGAATGCATGTGCAGAGCAAGCGAATCACCGGGTTGGCCGATCGATCGATCGCCGGGTAAATCAGCGGCGTCCGCCACGCATGCATGAATATGGCAACTTTGCAATAACGAAAGCAAGATTTTGTGTGCAAACTAGTCCTAACTGTTGATCCATTAATCCGTTCATGAAAGTGCTACTTGATATCATGCCTAGTAGAGTTGCTCGATCGATCAACTTCCGAAGAAGAGGCGCGCAACATTGTAACTAGCTAGAGCCATGGACAACTCATGCTCGCAATGCGACCTGCAATGCTGCTGATCAGTCGTCATCTGCACCGAAGAAAACGGTGGCGCGAACACGATTAATGCGTATGAAATTCTGATCAAGTGCGTGCAGTGCATGCTGATGCAGATACAGGGTTGCCGCGCTGGGACGCCATGGCCTGGACGCTTCGAGGAATGTTAGGGAGAAGGGCCCTCTGTTTCCAGGCCACATGAACAGTGTGCGTAAAACCGCATGTCTGTGCACCTGTCTGCACACTTGGTCGGATGGCCCCGATCCCGGCCGTACATCACCAACCAAGTCGATCGATCGGCCCCCGTTGATAGCCGATTCATCATTCATATGATCGATTTTTCATTAGAGTAGATGCAAGCATGGAGCCCTAGATAATTGACGTCAAAGCTTGACAAGATCAGCATACTGCATACACAAGTACTCATCCAAACTTGAAGAATCAAGTTTCTTAAACAGAAAATCGAGTAACTTGGCATGCATCAAGATCTGAATCATGTCGGTCGATCAGTATATGATTGGAACTTAATTGATGGGCGTCGTCTTCAAAAAATATTGATGGGCAGTGGCACTGCACGCGCACAAGAACCACCATAAACGATCTCAACCACACGCTGGGATTCACTGATTCAGCGTGCACGCTGAACAGAACACACGTACGAACCTCGCGATCTCAAGCACTGCAAGTGCAAGCTCGCGTGCCGGCAAGCAGATCACATTGCTTGTGCCATAGCCAGTGGAGTAGTACTGGAGCTTGCATTATATCGTCAGGGTTGCAACGCTACAAGCTGATCAAATAGTGCAGAAATGGGAATGGTCGAGTGGACCGGACGTAGAGCATCGGCATATATCAGCCAGGGTATATATGGCCACTGCACCATGAGCTCGAACAGCGCACTTGATCTCCATGCATGAACGAGATCGGAAGGGACAGCTAGGTTCTCACAGGAAATAGTCTCGCTCCAAGCAAAATTGCTGGATTTTTTTATAATTTAACCTTTTTAAAAAACTTATTCTATAAATAAATCCATAGAGAAACTTATTACATGAATGAATAGACCATTTTCTCGGCGCCATGGTAATTGGCGCTGAGATCTAACGTCTCAGCGCCAATGACGCTGGCGCCGACACCCTCACCCCCGTGACAGTGCCTGACATGGAGGGATCGGCGCTAAAGAGTCTGGCACCAAGAACCTATTTGTAAATAATTTATTTTACAAACAGATCCTTAGAAAGGGTTAAAATATAAATAAATTATTTATAAATAGATTCTTAGCGCCGAGGACCTATTTATAAAATAATTTATTTTATAAATAGGTCCTTGCTGCCAATCTCTTTGGCGTCGACCCCCTTCACGTTAGCAACCAGTGCTATCATGGTGACGAGGGTGCCAGCGCCAGCGTCGTTGCCGTCGAGACGTTGGACCTCGGTGCCAATAACCCTGGTGCCGAGAAAAGGGTTTATTGCTATAATAAGTTTTTTAGGGTCTATTTATAAAATAATTTTTTAAAAAAATTAAAATGTAAAAAATCGTGAGCAAAATTGTGCTCGAAAGTCGGCTAGCTAGTAGGTTAAGGTGACCTGTGGTTATCTCTGAAATTTTCTTTTTTCCTGTTTTTATTTAATCCTGGACCACTGTAAACTGTATGGTGGTGCAAATAAGTCCATGCATGTTCCTTGAATAATGGCTATTTATGCTGTAACCTAATTCTGACTTAAAATGGTTAGCTGAATGTATGAAGACTAGATCTAATTCCTACCATAGGCGGGAACTAATTAATACTATCCTCCTAGGCTCTCGGTTAAATGATGACTTCATTGCAGATTGCACCGACCATTAATTTTATCTTCGCCAAAGAAAGGGCATCTTGTCTTGTTCAATTAGTTTTAGAATTAGTACCACTAGCTAGGAGAGCCGTTTAGGATTTGGGAATTTCATAATTATTTTATGCAATATACTAACAGTGAAACTCCTGTGAATTTTATCCTGCTACTACAATATTATCAACACCAGCACCCCTTAGATCCTCCGGTACGACTTTCATTATGGATTGGGCATATACAATAGCACGGTCACCCTTAATTAGTACATGCCAAAATTTGTCTGAAAAGAAGTGTTATTCGCAGGATACTTGTGTCTGCCTAACTTGACCCAAAGAGAAGTGTTAACTAATTATCTATTGCTCTCCAACAATACATAATTTAGTAAATTCAAAGTCGTAGAAAATGCCATCAATATTATATCAACATCGTCGAACATAGTATGTCAAAATCCGCACACTGAATTGTTCATATGATACTCTCTCTGTCTCTAAATATTGTATTTCTCTGTCTCTAAATATAATATTTTTATTTTGTTTAGAAAAGACTAAGGATAAAAGAAAAACAACTTTTTCAGTCACCTCATTGGTCAAATTTTGAATTGCTTGATTCCCCTTCTAAACACCTGATTGGCTAAAAATACTTTGATTCCGTGTATTGGAATTAGTGTCCCAGAAATACTTATATTGTGTATAAAATTTTGAATCTTATAAATACTTATATTTGGAACTAGAACTGAGGGAATATATATATATATATATATATATATATATATATATATATATATATATATATATATATATATATATATATATATATATATGTACTTTCCCGTCTTAAAATATTTTTAGGATTTAAATTTGTCTCACAATATTACTCCTTCTCTAACTACCTCACCATCTCAACCCACCATAAACTTTCCCATTTAATTTCTTCACTAATTTTCTCATCTTAACCAATCACAATTATTACTCAACCTTAAACTTAATTTTTTTAAAAAAAGGGTATAAGTTAAAGTATTTTAAGACAGAGGAAGTATTAGGCTGAATTAGTACTTTCTTGTAAAGCCTCCTGAACGGCTGAACCAATTAATAAAGAGGATCTTATTGACGAGTCACTGATCTGCTGCAGACTGTTCAGGGATGTAATGCGAAAATGCAATATCTTTGAAGAAAACTAACATAGTATAAATTAAGAAAAATAATACACAATCAGGATTAATTCCTTTATCTAAAAAAATCAGGATTAAACTAGTAGGTGTAAGTCTGCATAATGTTCAAATTACAAACCACAAGACTAGTATATAGATGCACCCATATACACTGGAAATAATAAAACTCATTTTCTCTCTATAGCCATTTTCAGCAAACTTTACAATTAACTAACTTTGCAAATCATTCGTGTGCCACTGTCAGATCGACTATCTGGTCTCGTATATAGGACAAGAAAGAATGCCAATATATTCTTCCTAGTGTGTACTTATTACAGCCAAAAACCCTCCAAATTAAGAATGCTGTCAAAAAAAATTGTCAATAGTACCAAGTTCAGAGATCCGAAGATCCAGGGCACGGATTTGCCTGTCTACCCATACATTCGTCTGAATTGACACTACCTTATTTATGTAGAACATCCAAATCGTATTGAGATATCTACTTAATTATTTATGTAGAACATCCAAACTGATCATCGATTTGATTAATTTCAGCATCGAAGCGGCCAAATTAAACACTAGTACTACTCAGCAACAAGACAAGCAGTAATCTGATTGCACCACACGGAGCTCTACCAGATTTGCTCAAAATTCTTGCATCTCTTGGTTTTACCTTCCCTTTCTCAAAATTCAGCATTGAAGGCCTGGCTGTAAAAGGCTAAATGCTGTTTTCCACTATTTTTTATCCGGTCACACTTTTGACTTAACCTAGACTGTGAATCTCTCAAGAAAGGTACACATCGATCCACTATCCGGTCGATGCATGAAAGCTACGGCAGCCGGTCGATAAATGCAACACTACTAACAAGTTACTGGTGTATGCAACTCAATAGGCTGCTTACGATTTAAATCGAACCGTTATTTTCAGAGTGCAGCGTGGCCATATGGCCTGCACGAGAATGGCAACACCGGCTTGCCCACACCGGCACACGGTCGGCGAGCGCCATGCTGCCGTCCAGCCACGAAGTCACGGATCCCATACATGCATGCATATGCACTGGGAAATCTAAAACGACCAAACCCTCACGGAGATCAGGCCTAATGAAAAAATAAGCACATATAAATTTAATTTATTTTATAAATAAATCATGATATTAACCGTGTAAGCTAGCAGAACTATCTCATATAATCTAGAAATGTATACAACAGAACAGTACATGAATAGATCGAACACGTAAAATATAATGAATATTTTGTTCAGGAGGAGGCTCGGAGCAGTTGTACTCGGAGTAGTAGCACGTACCGTACGTACAGCGCGTGGTATAGAATAGTGACGATAACATGCAGCGCCCGAACTTAAAGAAAGATGAGCTATGGTAGACAGACAACGAGCAGTCGCGCGGAGTGTTTCCCAAAAACCTTATTCGCCTTCTCCCGGTGAAGGATTTTACGAGGACGACGGTTTCGGAGACCTGCTCTCCCGATCACCGGTGCATGCCAACGAGCGAGACGGAGTAGACAACATGTGACGCCTACCTGGACTCCACACCAGCAAAACCAAAACTGCAAAAGAAAATCGCATTGTGTGCGTATATTCACGCGCATGTCACGTACCCGTGCTGGCCCAGGCAAGACGAGACGAGCGCGTGTATGTTTATCTAGTTCTCTCCATCATATATTGTTCAAGTGGCTATGAGAGTACTTATTATTTTAAGGAGTTCTCTATCTCCTAGAACAAACAATATGGTGCTAAAGTTCACCTGCATGTCTCACATAAAATAAGTTTTTAAAATTTTCTAGAAATTATTTTTTAATTGGGCTCTAGGCCCACCGACAATTCCAATAAAGCCACTGATGATCTTGATCGAGCTAGCTGCATCCGCATGCATGTATCCGCGTTGACGTCCGAACACTCAACGTGGAGCTCCGATAAATTTTCATATCAATGGCACAATGCTGGTGCTACTAGGACACTGTACACCTCTAGCTAGATAGTGCTAGGCTATGAATCCAAGATCCATGGATCCGGTCGATCGACCATGCGTCGTGCGGCGACCGGCCGCCGCCGCATTTAATCTCGGTGAAGAAGGGTGGAACCGTAAATGGAGCGAGCTGACGGCCCATGGCGGATCGATGCGCGCGCCCGGCAGGCGACACGCGAAATTCCGCCATGATTGCGAGAAGTTAAAGTCAATTCGATCGAGCATGGCATGGCGGATTCACATGCGTGCGTGCCCAG
Organism: Oryza meyeriana var. granulata; assembly: GCA_003991445.1. NCBI lineage: Eukaryota > Viridiplantae > Streptophyta > Magnoliopsida > Poales > Poaceae > Oryza > Oryza meyeriana. The sequence goes on along the minus strand of RYFJ01000832.1, from coordinate 759,130 downwards.
CCGGCAGCCGCTCGCTCGATCGCTAGCTTCATCGAGAGTTCGAGACCAGAGCGCGGGAAGATGCATTGGTTGTGTAGAATTCTGTGTACGCGCTGGCCGCATGGGCTCTGAAAAGGATGGCAGTTTCTGTAAGTTCTCCATCGTATGATCAGTTGTCACTTTGTCAGCATATGCGTTGATTAATTCGTATGGTTTTTTATGATGACGGTGATGATGATGAACGGAAAGGGTTTTGGGAGTATAGAATGTGATATAGGGTCTGTTTGATTGCTACCGTATGAAGAAATTATCTGATCAGAGACTAGTCTGAGTGTAACGTGGTATTGTTTGGTTGCCTTCTTTGAGACTCTACCTTCCACGCTTGGCTTGATGTCCTCCCGTACGTCATTAGTCTGAGCTGGCAACCAAAATCGATCGTCTGAGCTTCAGACACAGCTGCGTTTTCTGTTTATCATCATAATTTATCTGCATGGACAATGATGGGGATTCCACCGGCTGCATGCCTGCAGTGCCGCTGCTTTAGTCATCACGCGAAGCTGCTGCTGCTGTGGTCACCATTGATGTCATGTGAATCAGCCGCCTCTGCTTTGCTGGATCTGCCGAGAAGAACGCCGATTCACCGAATCCCTTTATCTTGGTACTTCGCTTTGCTGTAACAGTCATCCGCATGAAGCATGTAAAGGAAGCATGCGCTGCAGCCATGCTAGATCTGGTGTCGTGCAAAACGCTAAAGGCTTTTACGGAATGTTTGGTTGAATCAACTGGCAAGCAACTAGGAGAAATTGTTGAAGGCTAGATGTGTGGATTTGGGGATTATTTTTTGCTTGTGCTCTCCGTTCCTTTTTCTTTATGGATGCAAGTGATTTGTTCATCAAAAGCTAGATAATACTCCCTCCGTCCCCACCTATAAAGGATACAAGCATTTAATTTTTGTACTCAAATATAAAATATTCTATACTACTATTTTCTCTCCAACCACTTCTTATTCAAAATTTTTTCTATTTTACCCCTAGCCACCTCTTCCACTCACATATAATCTCATTTAATAAGAGACATTATAGTAATTTTTTTTCAACCTTAGTTTCTCCAAAACAACATAAAAGCCCTTATAGATGGGAACGGAGGGAGTATATTGATTTGTTTGGACGAGAGATAGAATTGTGCCAAGATCTATGTTTCAATTAGCATATGAGTTACTTTCCATATAAATCCTAATCATATTTTTTCCTCTTAGGCACAGCTGCACAACCAAACAAGTAAAATATTAGGTTACCTGACTGGGTGATTTTTATCCATAACTTCTATGCCTCTTAGACATACAAATTCTCATGCATGACATTGAGAGTACCAACCAAATAGGCCTAATCTTGGATTTGATTCTACGATTATACGACTATGTACTAGTAGTACTTCAAAACAGAGTAGTATATCTTTTAAATTCCCCTGGAATTAATATGGAAGTCTGCAATACGTGATGGTCCAGAAAATTAAGCTCAGCATATGGGCATTTTAAATTCCTAAACTTCTTATCCATTGCATCGAACTTTATTTGTGTTCCTCACATACAGTATCTACTGTTGAAACATTAATGTCAGCTCCTCTGTTACGAATTGCTACAACAACGAGAGAGGAAAACTACATTGCAAACAGCTTGAAAGTTGAAACATGACCAAGAATATCCATATTCATGCACATCAAAACTGAAGATCGGCTGGTCTAGTAGCTAATCTCTTTGCTTAACTGCAGATCTGCATCAGTTAGCCTTTGCATTCAGGGCCTAACCGAGTGGCCATGAAGATGCTAGGTGTCGCAATTAGTCGACGACGGAGTGATCAGTGATCAATCACGACGGCGGCCGGGGCCTAGAACGTGGAACTCGGGGATCAGCGAGCGCATTGAAGGCCCGGAAGGGGACACATGTGACCCTGCACTGGAAAGTCTCAGAATTTAATTCCATTATCGTCCCATCAGCCTGAGCAGCATACTGTGTGCGGTCCTAGCTTCGGTAATGGTCGCTGGTTTTGATGACCCCTCCTACTCTAATCCAAACATAGATATTCATAGAGTTTAAATTTATCTTAAAAATATAGCTATTTTTATACATATATATTTTTCTCGCCAATCATAATCGTCTTTCATTTAATTTTTTTACCTGTTTTCTCTTATCAACCGATTACAAACTTTTACTATTTAAATCCACTATTTTTTTTAATTTCTGTGAAAATCTATAGAAATACTCATATTTTGAGAGAGAGTCAGTAATATTTTGCTCATGTAAGCAACCTGCCTTTAATGGTGAACTGGCCGAGCACCACCGCAAGTTTCACAACTGTTGATCATCTATTCATCTGCAGCGCATGGCAGGCATGTGCCTAGAGAATCGAACATGCATATATGCAGATATCTACTGAAAGTGAGGCCGTATAGTTGTCTTGGTTTTGGACGCCCGTCATGTTACTGTGCGTTATATATACTTAGAGAAATGTATATGCTAGATTTTACTCTTTCCATCTAAAATAACTATTTTCTGAATTTAAATCTAGATAAACACTTATTTAGATTCATAGCTAGAAATTGATTTTTTTTATAAAGGGAGTATAGTAGTAGTTACCGTGACGTAGTATACGTTTTTATTTACAGCTACCACGTTGATTCTTGCCAATAGTATGTGCATGGCGAGTCTGTGCTATTGAAAGTAGCCAACGGCCATCTTCATGCCTTGTTTGCAATGCGACAACGGGAATGACTGGACTGTTTTCTGAAAAAAAAAAAACCTGTTCATCTGTTCTCACCATATGACAAGACATACAGTTAAAAAAAATAAAAAAAAGTATATATAGACGAAATGTAACCTTCTCTCTCACACACAGAAAAACAAGAAAGAAAGACAAGTACAGAGTATACCGACATGTACCTATGTGAGCAGCAGCAGCATGTACTAGTGTACTGCTGGATGCCTCCCCTGGGCCGGTCAGTCTGAATCTCAATCTTGCTCTTTGCGGCCCGTGGTTTATGTCGTGTTTTTCTTTAACATATTTTTTAAAACATGAAACGATATGTTTTTTTTTAAAAAAATTTTATATAAAAATATTTTAAAATTAAATAGATCTATTTTTAAATTTTTAATAATTAATATATAATTAATTATATACTAATAATTTTTTTTACGGATAACTTATAAGTCAAAAGCAAAACGCACTCCTATACGCTGCCTCAGTCTCCCATGCGTGATCGCACTAACAACGCACGACCAACCGCCGCTACGTATACCCCGATCGATCTAGCGCGTACGTACGTAGCGTAGGCTAACTCATCGCCCATATGGATATCCATTCACGAGACACATGCGTCCATGACACACATGTACATGTACTACGTGACACGGTCGGGATCTTGCATACCGGCGCCTCGTATTCTTCCTACTTGGACGCATATATGTACACGCGCAAGCACATGCCACATGGCGCGCAACTTAATTAACCGCTACCTCCTCAACCAGCTTCCCGCCATTACTAATCCATCCCTCCCCTCTCCTCCTCGTATAAATCCGCACCCGCCATGCTGCGACCTCCCACATCATAGCCGCAGCTCGAGCAAGAACACAGTGTTGTCGATCTCGATCGAAATGGACAGGGAGTTGTTGGGGACGGTGAGGCAGGCGACGCGGAACCACGCGAGGATGCTGTACCATCGCCTCGCCGGCCGCCACCTGCCGCGGCTCGTCGCCGTCGCGGTGTTCCTCGTCGTGGCGCGCGTCGTGCCGGCGGCGACGACGCTGTCGCTGGACGCGCTGGTGCGGGAGGCGCGGGACAACGCGCGCGCGGTGGTGGCCGGGGCCGCATGCTGCGCTGCGGTGGCGTACGCGTACGCCATGTCGCGGCCGCGGCCGGTGTACCTGGTGGACCTCGCCGGCTACAAGCCGGCGGCGGCGCACGAGGCGACGCGGGCCAGGTCCATCCGCTACTTCGAGGCGGCGGGGAACTTCAGCGAGGAGAGCATGGCGTTCCAGAGTCGGATGATGGAGCGGTCGGGGCTGGGAGAGGCGACCCACTTCCCGGCGTCGCTGCTCACGCTGCCCGTCGACATGTGCCTCCGCACGGCGAGGGAGGAGTCGGAGGCCATCGTGTTCGGCGTCGTCGACGAGCTGCTCGCCAAGACCGGCGTGCGTCCAGAGGACATCGGCGTGGTCATCGTCAACTCCAGCCTCTTCAGCCCCACGCCGTCCTTCACCTCGCTCGTCGTGAACCGCTACCGCCTCCGCCACGACGTCATCAACCACAACCTCAGCGGCATGGGCTGCAGCGCCGGCATCATCGCCATTGATCTTGCCAAGCACCTGCTTCAGGTACGTGCTTGCTTACCATGCAGAGCACCTTTTAACTTCTTCGCTGCAAAATGCACACATGCATGAACCAATTAAAAACACGTGATAAGTAACAAATGACATATCAACATTGCATGTACGTGCACGAGAACGAATTAACAGACTGATTATAATTAATGGCGTGCAATTGGGCAAGAACTGGGCGTGCGCGCATGCCGATCGACTCATCGACATGCTGACATGCTCTTCCTGGACTCGACAGTCGACACACCAACAATACATCAGCAAGAATGCAAGATGGAACAGAATCCTGATAGTCTATGAACTGCCAACGACTAGCAGGAATAGGATTACATGTCAGTCTCTGCGTCATAAAGATTCCTTCTTTTTTTCTGGTTAACATATTTAAGCAGTAGTGCCACTTTATCTGGAATACTATTTGTGTCTAGTGGGCATAATTAACTAGCCAAGCCATTTCGACTGAGTACACAGAAAAGAGTCAGGCCAGATTGAAGGTATATGCATGATTCTTTACGACGAATATACTAGCAATATGGTTTTCGTAGCGATCCAAATTATTTTTGTATTTACGTTCTGAAAAAGTCTAAAAGAGCATACTTATATACTCCCTCCAGTCATAAATATTTTTCATGTTTAAAATTAGATTTAGTCAAACTTTTGAAATTTTAACAATTAATTTTTTATGTTAAAATAAGGTTACAAAATCTAATAAGTTTATTATATTATGATAGTATTTTTCAAGGCAAATTTTCTTATACCATTTTAAAACTAAGCATTTAAGAAAGTAAAGTATTAATAGATAAAGTTCTAAAAATTTAACCAAAGTCTCACCCAAAACGTCAAATATTATGACGGGAGGAAGTATAACCGTACTGACTAACAAGATCATACTAAGTTTTTCAGCTCCTAAGGTTGTTGTATGCATTAATAGATTGACTTTAATTTGATTTCGTCTCTCTTTGATATTTGCAAAAAAAAAACTTTAAAAATATCTATATTTTGAGATAGATCGAGTACGGAGCTGGTTCTGAAGCATATGTAGGTCAGCTTCTGCAGCAGGCCAGCACTATACACACATTTCCAAGATTTTGATCAAAACTGTGCGCTACGACGAACGAAGAAATTCGAAAGAATCTCGATGCATGTGACTACAGTAACCCTGTCCTGTTCCAACATCCAGCTGAGTACTCAGCCAAAGCCAGATCGCCTGTGTTCAGATACTCACAGAACACCCAGCTAGTAGCCCAGAGTAACTGTGGTTGGGTGGCAGTTACTGCCAACCTTACCTGCTGCAACCGAGTACGAGATCGGTAGCACTGTACAGCCAAGTCGCAGCGGCATGGAGCACCGAAACGTGAAATCCCAGGCCCGCCACGGCCGTTGCAGATATGGCAACCATGAACACCCTGCAACTACCACCATGCACGAGTCACCTCATGATTTAACTCCATCTGCATAGGAGTAGCATCATTTACTCTCTGACATGGATGCGAAAAATGCACAATAAAGATGAGCACCGATGCCATCCATCAGACGAGGCCATGAGATCGATCAGTTTGATGAATCAATCGGTAGGAGTAGATGATTACTGTTTTGATGAAGGCTATCACTATTCGATAATATTACAGTTATTATGATAATTACATGGTTATTTGAAAAACTATGTGACTTTAAAAACTAAAAAAATTATCGCACAAGCTAATTATAATAACCGTGAGGTAACTGTACTATATTGCACACCCTGATGCTTATGTGCCGGTGTGTGCGGATGCGTGCAGGTGCACGCCGACACGTACGCGTTGGTGGTGAGCACGGAGAACATCACCCTGAACGCGTACCTGGGCAACTACCGCCCCATGCTGGTGACCAACACGCTGTTCCGGATGGGCGGCGCGGCGGTGCTCCTGTCCAACCGCAGCGCCGAGCGGCGGCGCGCCAAGTACCAGCTGATGCACACGGTGCGCACGCACCGTGGCGGCGCGTGCGACCGGAGCTACGCGTGCGTGACGCAGGAGGAGGACGGCGCCGGCAACGTCGGCGTGTCGCTGTCCAAGGAGCTCATGTCCGTCGCCGGCGAGGCGCTGCGCACCAACATCACCACGCTGGGCCCGCTCGTGCTCCCGCTGTCGGAGCAGCTCCGGTTCCTCGCCACGGTGGTGCTCCGCCGCGTGTTCCGCGCCGGCGTCAAGCCCTACCTGCCGGACTTCACCCTGGCGCTCGACCACTTCTGCATCCACGCCGGCGGGCGCGGCGTGCTGGACGAGCTGGAGCGGAGCCTCAAGCTGAGCGCGTGGCACATGGAGCCGTCGCGGATGACGCTCTACCGGTTCGGGAACACGTCGAGCAGCTCGCTGTGGTACGAGCTCGCCTACTGCGAGGCCAAGGGCCGGATCAAGCGCGGCGACCGGGTGTGGCAGATCGCCTTCGGCTCCGGCTTCAAGTGCAACAGCGCCGTCTGGAAGGCGCTCAGGACGGTCGACGGCGGCCGGGACGAAGCCGGCCCATGGGCGCAGGACCTCGACGCGCTGCCGGTGCACGTGCCCAAGGTGGTGCCCATCGACGACGACGGCGACGAACGCGACGCGGCATCGCACGTACGGCCAGAATAAGTTACACCACTGTAGCGTACGTGTGTTAAATCGTCTCGACTCGTGGATGAACCGGCGAATTAATACTGTCGCGTGTTGTTTCAGGGACATTTGAATCGTGTCAGGGAAGGACTGATAAAGTCCTTCTGCTACATTTTGTCTAGGTATATACTGATTAATTAATTAAGGAAACGATCACGGCTCGGATGTCTGATACTTGCTAAATATCGGACCGTGTTTTATTATGTGTAAAGAAATGTTTCATATGTTTCATCACTCAGTAAGAAATGTTTTAACAAGAATTGTTTTGGATGTTTTATCACTTAGTAAAAAATATTTCACCGTTTAGAAAAAGATGTTTCAAATAGATGCAACATCAAAGAAAACACAATTTACATCATATGCCATATTTTCTTAGAAGATGATGAAACACTCAAATATAATAAAGTATAATAAGATAAAATAATAGATTGCAATAAAAATCATCAAACTCCAATAAAAACCTACCGATATAGATTTGGCTTCTTTCTCTTTTTTTTTTTTTTGGCAACTCACATGCAACCCCTCCTCGCCACCCTCTTCCCTCCCTCAGTCTCTTAGCCTAGCTTAGTTGCGCAAGTCTAAGCTCACTCACTTGCTTTGCTGCTCACCACACCACCACACGAGGCACAGTGGGACGAAGAAGGGGGGCAGAGGTGGAGACGGCGATGGAAGATTTGTGTAGGCCGACCAGATCGACCTTAAGAGCTTGGACGAGCAATTGGAGCGCCACCTCAACCACGCGTGGACCATGGAGAAGCGCAAGGAGGAGGCGGCGGCCGCAGGTGACCAACGGGGCAGGCCGACGCTCACCGCCGCGCACTCGTAACAGCTGCTGTGAAAGACAACAGTGAAGGAGAGAGAGAGGAGGGGACAGTAGGAGGGTTTTTTTGTTTCTTTTTTTTTTTGAGAGGTGGAGGGCGTTGCTTGGGAGAGAGATGGATTGGTCTGTACGCTAGGCGTCCGGAACGTTCGGACGCCCGGGCGGAAAGCGTTTTCCATTAATTGATCGTGTGTTTAGATATGTGAAACGATGAGTATATATACGTCAAGTGAGCTGAGTATTTCCTCTTACATTTTTTCTTTTTAAAGAAACCTATAGTATTTTTCTGGAACTGAAATGAGCCCAATATATAATTGGGCCCATCTTCTTTACTAGGCCAGGCCCATTACACTTGTCTCATTAGGCCTAATGGAGTATTACTAGTATTTTAGCTGGTTTAATGGATTCCACCCACCAAGCTGTCCTCCTGTGCTATCCTCCCACCTCCATTGTTGCCACGCAGCCACTGCCGCTGCAGTGCTTCTTCCCGCAAAACGGCCGGAGCCGCAGCCCGCAGGTCCCCGGCGCGGCGACCTCCCTTTCGGCTATCAATCTCTCGCGAACCCGGAATCACGCGGGCCTCGAACAGCGGCAGCCTCCTCCTCCGCCCCTGAGCCGTGGCGTTCTCCGGATTTGAGCCGGGTAAGCAACTCCTTCTCCATTTGCCCCCAAATTGTTGTGCAATCTTGGCCGTCTCCTACCCGTTGGCTCCATGGTTGGCTTGGCTTGGATTCCTTTGCTTATTTGGTTCTCCTAATCCAGAGGAGCCGTGGACGCTGGGGCCGAGGTGCATTTGCGTTCTTCTGGGGGGGGGGGGGGGGGGGGGGGGGGGGGGTGGGGGGGGGGGGGGCGGGCGCGGATAAAGGCTGGGGGAGATGATGAGCCCGTGCGATTGCTTCCTCCATGCCCCCGCGCCGCCGCTGAATCCGTCGTGGAGTCTCGCGGCCGCAGCGCCGGGAGCTCGCCGGAGGGACATCAATCTCTCGTTCCAGAGCAGCGCAGTCTCTGCGCCGGCGAGAGACGTTGAGACCTGCCCCAATTTGGTGGTTCCATGCCCGGTTCCTAGGCGGGCTGCTGAAAGGAAGAAGAGTGGGAGGTGGGTGAAGTATGGTGGGTCGCTTCCAGCAATGCTGGAGGCGCTGGAGCGTATTGAGGATATCGGGGAGGCGCTACAGCCATGGAAGGGCATGATGAGCAACCGGGAGAGGACCATCATTCTCAAGGAGCAGAAGGATTGGAGGCGAGTGGTTGAAATATTTAACTGGTTTCGCAGGAGGCGGTGCCATGAGGTCAATGTGATACACTACAATGTTGTTCTCTGCACGGTTGGGAGGGCGAGGAGATGGGACCTTGTTGCTAGGCTATGGCATGAGATGCATTCGAGTGGTGTTGCGCCAGATAATTCGACCTATGGCACGCTTATTGATGTGCACTGTAAAGGGGGCAGAGAGAGGATGGCATTGCTTTGGCTTGGCGACATGTTCAAGCGGGGATTGCTGCCTGATGAGATCACTATGAGTATTGTGCTTCAGGTACATAAGAAGGCTGGGGAGTATGAGAAAGCCGAGCTTTTCTTCAAAAGATGGTCCTTAGAGTCAGATGTCAAGATGGAAGGACATCCTTGCTATAGTTTGTATACTTACAACACCTTGATTGATACTTATGGAAAGGCCGGGCAACTTGAGAAAGTATCAGATACATTCAATCAAATGTTAAGAGAAGGTGTTTCACCAAATATTGTTACATTTAACACTATGATTCATGTTTGGGGTAAACACCGTAGAATGGAGCAAGTAGCTTCTCTGATGAGAATGATAGAGGAGTTCCAGTGCTTTCCAGACACTAGGACGTATAATATTCTGATCTCACTGTACAGAGAAATCAATGATATTGATGTTGCAGAGTACTATTTCAGAAAGATGAAAACAGAAAATCTGCTGCCAGATGTTGTGAGCTGCCGCACTCTCTTGTATGGATACTCTATCAAGGGCATGGTCACCAAAGCAGAAGCTCTTCTTAAAGAAATGTACAAGAGGAACCTGGTGATTGATGAATATACACAATCAGCTGTGACAAGGATGTATGCCAATGCTGGGATGCTTGAGCAAGCATGGCGTTGGTTTGAGAAGTTCAATTATCAGATGAACTCTGAGTGTTTTTCTGCAAATATTGATGCATTTGGGGAGAGAGGACATATACTCCTTGCAGAGAAGGCTTTTATGTGCTGCATAAAAAGGAAGATGCTAAGTGCTTGTGTTTGTAATGTTATGATCAAAGCATATGGTTTAGTAGAGAAGCTTGATGAGGCTTGTGAGATTGCTGATGGCATGGAGAGGTATGGCATTTTGCCTGATAACTTGACTTACAGTTCTCTGATACAACTAATGTCAACCGCTAAACTGCCAGAGAAAGCTCTCTACTATTTGAGAAAGATGCAGTCAGCAAAATTGCTGATTGATTGTGTTCCTTATTCTGTGGTAATTAGTAGCTTTGCTAAGAATGACAATTTACACATGGTCGACTGCCTGTTTAGAGAAATGATCACTTCAGGGATCCAAGCTGATACTTATGTTTACTCTATCTTAATTGATGCACATGCTGAAGTTGGAGATGTCCAGAAAGCTGAAGCATATTTTGGTTTGTTGAAAAAGGCTGGTTTATGTGAGAGTGCTACAATATATAATTCTTTGATCAAGCTCTACACGAAGGCAGTGTATCTTGCAGAGGCACAGAAAACATACAAGCTTCTGAAATCATTAGATACAGACACCAACCTTTATGCGTCAAACTGCATGATTGACCTCTATAGTGACCATTGTATGGTGAAGGAAGCACGTGAGATTTTTGAGAATTTGAAGGTTACAGGAAAGGCAAATGAATTTTCACACGCAATGATGGTGTGCTTGTACAAGAAAATTGCTCGCTTTGATGAAGCCCACAGGATTTCTAAGGAAATGCAAGCTTCAGGACTTCTGACTCAGGCATTAAGCTACAACTCTGTGATACAAATGTACGTGTCTGGTGGAAGAATAGAAGAGGCTGTTAAAATATTTCAGAAGATGTTGGCATCAAACACAGCACCAAATGATGCAACATACAAGGCACTAAAGATTATTTTAGTGAAAGGAGGAGTATCAAAAAATGATATTAGAAGGTTAGAATTGCTCAGAAAAAATAGCACTCATGATTGCTGGCATCACTGGTACAGGATGCTATGTATGACGGTAAGATCAGGTGGTAGTTCTTCTCGACGTATTACTGATAATTCAGCTCTGAGGACGCATATTTTTGATATCGGCGATTCCAAGAGTAGCAAAAGAAATACAAGAAAGCATGCAACTTCATAAAAGATTTCAAGTTTCCAACTGGTTGAAAATCATCGATGTTGACACACCACGGTGATGATCCATCGACTAAACAGTTCATGGATAGCACACATGTTATCGTCAAAACAAAACCCCCTGACCATTGTTTGACTGGCGCACTAAGAATGTGGTGAAATTCCAGATGTCAGGCCAGATTACTGCAGGGATGCAGGTCAGTTTTGTTACTTGTATATTCTCCGATTTGTATGTACCACAATACATGGGTTCACACTTTTCCAACATCAGGCTTTTATGTTATTAAATGGAACATTTGCAGATTATATGAATACTGCAAAGATTCAGTAATTTTGACAATCTCCAACACAGTGTATTTCATTTCTAACCGTATTACTAACTTGGAAATAGATTTTTTTTCCTGTAATGGCATGTCTCTTTTACTTAATTACTCTTGGAAGTTCTGTTAATATGATGCCCATAGTAGTTTTTCTAATCATACTTCATATTCCTTCTAAATGTTATCATGCTGTTTTGCTTCTTGAGGTGTCTCAACCTAATAGGTATCCACAATACAACACCCATAGCCTTTCGTACCAAGCAGGATACCATTTTAAATTTTGCCTTGCTTTAACTGAATGCTGTCAGTTCATGTTAATATTGGAAGGAACATGAAAAATGATCAATTCGATAGTAAAGTGCATCTGCATTCTAGTTTCCGGACAAGCATGTGTTTCAATGGTTTTATTGGTGAAGACACTCATTTTAATCTATGCGTCTTATGAGCAGAGCTGGAGTTCCCCAGGTGTTCAATTTTTTGAAGCAAAGCTAGCAGGATGGATTTTAAACTGTTCATTCCATCTCCACATGTCTTACTCTTACCACACGTATGCTTCCGCATAGGTGTTTTCCAGTAATCTTGGGATTATTGCCTCCAAAAATGGAATCTTCGTGGGACAGGGAGTATTTACCAAGTCCTATAGATTCTATATTGCACAACATGTATGATAAATATTTCAGCAATGCGTCGCTCCGAGGATTCAGTTTCAGCAAATTGAGAAGTCATTATGAGGCCATCACATAGAGTTACATTTTGAGTGTGACAATGGATTGAGGGTCCTGCTGCTGCTTTGAGTGGATGTCTGCAGCTTATGATGTGGCTGCCTGTTGTCAACTTGCTATCAGGACAAGTGAATCTTGCTCTCTCTCTTTTTTATCAAGAAGAAAATAAAATAAAAGAAAAACTCGACTTGCTTCTGTTGGCTTAAAAATCTTTTGAGTAGCCAACCAGGCAGGAGCCAATCATGGAACACCTGTTTGACATTGCTGCATCTCAATCTCAATCAACATTGAAACAGATTGTACAGTACTTAGTGTTTATTTTTGATCGTACTAACTGATTATTGACTTGAGATTTGAGAATGCAACCTGTATACTGTATAGTCGACGAGGCCTAGCAGATGCAGATGATGACATGCTGTGTGCTCAAAGATGAGTGTGATCAATGAATGATTCAATGTGCATCATTACTTACTGGTCTCGTTCACCACTTCACCTCTGGTAGCTCAGCTGCTGCTGCTACTACTACTACCAGTAGCTACTGAATGCTCTGCTGCTCTGCCATCTCCCACGTCAAGCTGAGCCTCTTTGCTTCTCCTCACCGCCACCACAGCTCACCGCCTCTCTCGCCCACCTCAAATCACCCCGTCCCCTCCCGCTGCGGCGCTGACAAACAAGACCTCCCCCACCTCGGGTCCCGCGCTGAGCTCTCCTCTCCGCGGCGGCCGCGGCCGTGCCGTGTCCGGCGATGATGCGCCAGCTCGTCGGAATTTACCTTTCTGCCCCCCTGGCCTGCGGGGTACACTGGTAAAAGCGGGGAGGTCGCCGGCGAGACGGCGACTAAATTTACCCACCTACCCCTCTCCTACCTCGGCGGGCCCAGCGGCCAGCGGCGCTCCGGGCAGGGTCAGGAGGGTAAAACCACCGTGCCGCGTTCGCGCGGGAAATCCGGGAGTGTACTGCCACTCTCTCCGTTTTTAATACCGTCGCTGCTTCTGCTGCTCCACGAGCCTCCCTCCATCCCGTCTCGGGGGAGACAGGGGGGTTTCGTGCTCGCCTCGCCTTGCACCTTGCCCTCGCGTCGCGTCCTTCGCTGGGGGCGGAGGCGGTGTCGCTGCCCGATCGGATGCTGCCGCTGCGCCCCTCGCTCTCGCGGGCGTTGCCGTTCGAGATCTGAGCGAGCGCGGGTGCCCTCGCCGTGGCCCGGCGCTCCGGCTGGCCGGACGCGATCGCCCCCGAGGTACGCTGTCCCACGCTTGCTCTCTTGCGCGATGGTTTGGCCGCCGTTTGATTGGAAGGAGTTCTGGGAGGCACGCGCTGTCGTAGATTGGGGGATCCGTTGCGATCGGGAATGTGCAATGATGTGGTACTGCAGTTTGGTTTTGTGGCCGCTGTTCATGTGACGATTTTATGCTACATTTAGTATCTGTTTTCACTGTTTGTGCCATCCTCTTATAAGTAGGTTGTCTTGTTGGGATTATAGTGTTTAGTATGGTCCAATTTGGGAGTTAGGGATTGCTGCTCTGTTAGCTGATGAAAAATGTTGTTTTAAATCATCTTTTGGCGATGTTATGCGATTTGAGATGATTTTTTTTATAGGTGGTTGGTGGAAGATACCTGTTTTGTAGTGATCACCCACAGATTTGCTCGATGTTACAACTTCATGGAAGAGATAACTCTATATATGGTAGTTAGGCCATTAGATATACCTGGCTGTGGAGCATTAGTTGATTGGTAATCTAGCTCTAGGAATCATTCAGGAATAAATGTGGGAAAGCTCATCTGGTAGTAGAAGGAAATGGTAAATGGACCTGGTTAATCTTGTAAATCTTAATATTGAAAACTGCTATAAAGTTCAGTGTCTTCTACAGATTAATTTGTCATAGAGAGAACTTCTGTATGCAAATTCAGGGTTTTGTAAGATGAGTTAATTGGGGTTTAGGATCTCTACAGGATGGACCTAAGTAAATAGCCTGAACATAGGGAAGAAGGGTCTACATTTTCCTGTTGTGATCTTTCTCTGTTTTGTGGTCGACATTTAAGTTTGTAAAAATCTGAATACTTGAGATGAAGCCATAGTAGAGATGATGTTAGCATAGTTTCTAATCACGTGAATGTAAATACCCGCACCCAATTGACATATCAACATCCATCCAGTGGCCCAGTTAATTTAGGGATAATGGGATGATGGGTGCGAAACCATTTAAGAACATTGATGATGGTGGCCAACTGATCATGACAACTGTTAAACCTCAGAAGTATACCATTACCATGAGACCATTAGAAGTTCTATGATGAAATTATGAAGGTGAATTTGCGAGAGTTGGACAAACTCTTTGCTGCAATATGTTTCTTCACTCTGCACATGTAAATTAGTTCATTCAGCTTAGTACTAGGTTTTTTTGTATCTGTGTTACTTTTTTTCGCGGGAGAGGGAAGGTTGTTTGTATTATGTGCAAGAAATCTCCTTATGTCTAATGATGTCCTTTCACCAGATGACCAGACAGTCCATTAGCCCAACACAACATGATAACTTTGATTATCAGTGTAAGATGCCTACAAAACCTAGCAAATGTTCTTTATCCTTGCATGTGAATCATGCTCCCTTGTTTATCCAAACCAATCATGGAGGCGAGTATTTATTAACTGCATAAGCTGATGATTGCAATTACGTTTTCTGGTAATGTTTTTGTACTAAGAATTACTTTGTCTTTTAACAATACCTCAGTGACTGTTACATTGGTTGTTACCTTGCAGGACAAATCAATGGAGAACAAAACCAAGGATGCCGATGTTGGGCAAAGGCAACTCAAGATCATGGAAGAATGTCTTGCCGCAATGATCCCAAATCCCCAATCTTCTGTACATACTGCTCTCCTCTCGGGTTTGACCAGCATAACATGAAGTCCAAGCCCCAGAGCAACAGCCCCTTGTAAGGGCTTCTTCGTCTGCACGTGCCCAACAACAACTCCTGCAACAGTTTCTCCACTCTGACACCGATGAACTCATCCGGGTGACTGCTTCTCCATTAACCTGTGGATGAAGCTCCGTTGAAAACTAAGTACTACATAGCCGTTACTAATCTTTTTCTCACTCTGTGCTTTCTTTCTGGGTATATCTTGATGTGTTTCTCCCATGGTGAACGACCGTGGCAAGTTCATGTACTTATGCTGCCTACCAGCTTTTGGTGCCTTGTGAACTAATATTGGTTGGATCGAATGCTTGATGCGATCATACCACCATTTTGTGTTAGATTCTGGAAGGCTGTTCCTACAATTTGGTTTTGTCTGCACTTCTAATATTTTTTTTAATAATGGATTGCTAGATTTGCTATTGGTTTTTTTATTATGTCAAACAATAACTATGGTATGGAACTTTAATATTTAGGATGGGGAGAAACGAATTTCAAGTTATATTTTTAATTTGTTATAGTTGCTATTATCAATTACGCGTAAATTTAGTTATAAATTTATGTAAATCAATTAAAATATGTGTAACTGTAATTTTGTTATCTTGGTTTTTGGATACAGAAAAAAAATTATTTGATGGATTTATTTTTTTTAAAACGTTCTATCGATGGACGGTTCCATGGATTACACTTCTAATAATTATCATGATAAAATTGGTCGTTTGATCTGCAGATGTGAGGTGTCCAGTCCAGTGGTGTATCCTTGTGACGTTCCTAACAATCGCCTCGTGTGCATTTGTGCAATGCAGGCAAGGCAACACACACGTCGTCGTCCTCCTTATCCTTTTATTTCCTTTTTGCTGGATCCTGTAGTACGGTGTGTGAACACAGAGGACGAAATCAAAGCCCATCCACGTAATCTACTGTGTGTTCGGTGTTGCACACCGCCTCAATCTCATCCCCCACATGGTCATTTCCGTTCCGTCAAGTCAAAGCGAACGCCACTCTCCTCCGCTTCGCTTCGCTTAACTGCTTCAACCCGCCCGCCTCCGCCTCCGCCTCCGCCCGCGCGCCCGATTGGCTGCCGGCGCACGCGGGATGAGATCGCAGCTCGATGCCGCCGTCTCGTCGCCGCCGCCGGCGCCTGCCGCCCGCCGATGTCTCCGCACCCCGCTGCCTTGGGCGCTCAGGTACGCGCGCACTGTTACAATGGCGTATGGGTTACATGTGGCTGGCGACCGAGCGGCGGCCGATGTGGGTAGGCTTTGACCTTCCGCCGATCTGAATCCGCGTCCTTGATTTGCGCTCTCCCTCGGGAGCGTGTGTTCTAGGTTCCATGCGTTCCCGGGGCAGCTTCTCGCTTATAGCGGTGGCGGCATCGGAGTCTGCTCCGCTAGCCATCTCCCAAGCAAGCGAGGTTCGTGGGTGGCAATGCAGCATGCGTTTCCTGTCTGCTATTTGGAGTTTACCCCCCTTTTTTTGGTAACGAATTGGTCACCGAACCATGTTCTGATTTTATCAATTTGATTTGTACCCTTTCCTTGGTCAGGACTTGTAAGAGTGCTCGATTCAGCGAAGGGGCTGAATGAGAAGGTGACTAATGGTATTGTAGAACAACCAATCACTTCGACATCTGAAAATTACCCAAGCTTTCCTGCTCAGGTGATTTGATTTTTTTCTCTGTACATTATTCATTATTTTTGAATTGTGATACCTCGACCGTACATCAATGGACGAGCTTAGTCCGCTATTGGGCATCATCATTCTAATGTGATGATGATAGACACAAGGGGCCATCATTTGGTTTTTAGGATGGTAATACATAAATTTGATTGGTAGATTAAGGTGGTATGTGTTCTTCAGGATACATGCTTTATAGGCCAATGGTGGTGAACTCGGGTTGTTTGACAGAGCATCTAAGTGGTGCTGTACTGGCAGTGTCATAGGCCTAACTGATTTTATTACACACATAAGCGTACCCCAATGACCAAATCCTGCCCTTATGATTGACGAATAACAGTTGTGAGCTTCTCCTCTCTGGACCAACCAGGTTTAGATTGATCCATGCTTCCTTTGTTGGACTATGGATCAGAGAATGGTAAATGTGTGATCATGTAACTCCTTGTTAGGAGAATAATTGATCATTAGAAACAATGCAGTCCATTTGTGCCTTTTGAAGCGATGGCTCAATTGAAATGTACTCCACATGTATTCCCTTCTGCTGCAGTTCACAGTGGATGTTATACAAAAGCACCTTTTGTTTTGCTTAATGTTTCTGATTCTAATTTTTCAGGGAAACTTCAACATGGTTACTATTGTAAGCATCACATTCTGCCTTCTACACAAAATTGTTGTTGGCCAGATGCAGTTGATAAGAAACTTTCTCCCTTGGATGTCACACAACATTACAAGTTTACCATTGGCATGCATATCGGATCCTATGAGAAAACCTGTTCCTTTGAAGCTAGATGTGTCCTTTCCACCATTACCTGATATCAGATGGAGCATTTCACGCTTGTACTACCTATTCAATTCACAGCTTGAACGAAACATTGCCTTGTAAGTATAGCTTATCACCTTTGAGCAGTTAGACATATGTTTGGCATTTTGTCATGCTTGTTTTGTCAGATTACCGCATTACTGGCCTTTCACTTTCTGCACATCCTGAAAAGTGTCTATTCCTAATTTACACATAATTGCACATAATATATTTTTTAGCTCATGGTAAATCGACTTCATACTTTGTATTGACTTATCTTCGCAGGTCTATCATTACTTTGATGATCACGTGCTTTTCACTAGTTGTTGTTGGGGGATTCCTGTTTCATAAGTTCAGGTCTGTTATTTTTATTAAAAAGAAAAGAATGCACATTTTCTAATTTAGTCTTCTTCGTTCTCTAGTATTATTTCTTTTATTTGTATGCTTATTTAAAAAATTCTCTGTCAGTAGTAATTGGATGAACATAAAAAGATGATGAAATATCTTGGTTTCCATTTCAGGAAGAACCAACAGACTTTAGAGGAGTGCTTTTGGGAAGCTTGGGCATGTCTAATTTCATCATCTACTCACCTAAGAGTAAGTAGAGACTAGTGAGGTTGTTGCCAATTGAAGAACAATATGCTCAACTTAGTTTTGCATAACCGTACGTTTAGCTGATATATTTGCATAAACATTTATATAAATGCTTTCCTTTAATGTAATCCCTGTTAATATGATCTTTCGCTCTTTCTTTTAACAGCAAAAAACGCGCATTGAGCGTGTGCTCGGGTTCATTCTTGCTATCTGGGGTATATTGTTCTATTCTCGTTTGTTAAGTGCAACGACAGAGCAGTTTAGAGTAAGTTACCGTTTTGAAAATATACAAAATCGAGGTTGAAGTGTTTTAATTCAGTGCATGCCTGTGGTAAATAACCACCTTGTTGTGTACAGATCCAGATGCATAAGGTAAGGGAAGGAGCACAACAGCAAGTCATTGAGGATGATCATATCATCATCTGTGGAGTCAATAGTCATCTGCCATCCATATTGAATCAATTGAACAAGTTCCATGAATCATCAATTAGGTTAGGCACTGCTACTGCAAGGTAATTGAAGGATAACATAATTAGTATTTTCCTTATGTCTATCTGTATTCTCTAATGCAGCTGTTGCTTTCTTTTGAACAATGTCAAGGAAGCAGAGAGTCCTTCTTCTTTCTGATCTTCCCAGAAAGCACATCGAGAAGCTTGGAGATAGCATCGCCAAAGATTTAAACCATATTGATGTCTTCACCAAAAGGTGAAGGGTCACGATCGTTTGCTTCCATCCATTTACGTTTTACAACAAATATTTTCTTTGACATATCAAAATTCATCAAGACTCCACTTTTTTACATTTCAGCTGTAGCCTTAGCTTGACAAAATCATTTGAGAGAGCAGCAGCAAATAAGGCAAAATCTATAATCATCCTGCCAGCAAAGAACGAACGGTATGCATACACCATAAACTTTTCGAGTTGCGCTGGTTAGCACAGAGTAAACTACATTTCCTTTACTGGAAATCATTTCAGAGAAGGGCATCTTCTCTTTACACCATAAACCTCTGTGATGTTGCATTGAGATTGTAGAGATAGCTAAAAGCAGCAGGTCATCCATCTCCTTCAAAATAGCATTGCTATGTTAAATTCCATTTGTGCTAGTATTGGATGGGATCATGGCCTCCTTGGATACTTTAACGTTCTTGCTTGGAGGTTTGGAATGCTAACTTGACGGGCAGTTATTTTATCAGAATTGAGTACCAAGACAAACTTTCTAAGGGAAAAGCAGTGGATGCTCTGAACATATCACCTGTCTGCCATTTGCTGAATATAAATGCCATATGTAAATATCTTTTTTTTTTCACAGAAGCAGATCGTTTTGAAAAACAAGTCCTGTAAAAATATGACTACTTAGAACCACTTTATTATTGGAAACTCATCTTGTTGAACCTGACCAGATATGAAGTGGATACAGATGCATTTCTTTCTTTGCTGGCTCTGCAATCTCTTCCACAAATTGCATCTGTTCCTACCATTGTTGAGGTATATGCAACCTCCATTATTCGTACAATGAATATAAACATCAAAAGTTGGGCTTTTATGTATTCATTTTATATCATTGTAGGCTTCTAACTCAACCACATGCGATCTTCTGAAATCAATCACAGGCTTAAATGTGCAGCCGGTGGAGATGGCTGCTTCTAAGCTGTTTGTGCAGTGCTCTAGGCAAAAGGGCCTTATTAAAATCTACAGGCACTTGCTTAATTATCGCAGTACTATTCTAATCTTATTGATATATGTTTATTGATACATTTTATGTAGAAGGTTGCAGTTCGTTTTGCAGTTGTCTTTAAGGACTAGCAACTGAGAGTTCACATGATCAAATCGTGGAATCCACAAATAAACCTGTTTGCTTTTATGGTTTGTGTACAAACTGGTTGTGCCTAAGCCCTGGTGTGGCGTGCCTCCTTTGTTCATTGAACTGTAGTTCTAGACTTCAAAACCAGTCATATATGTCAACCCAACTTTTGGTTATGAACTAAATAATTGTTTTGAACCTCCTAAGGTACTGCATCATATATGATATAATATTTTCTGGCCAGTTTTTCCTTTCTAGAATCACTTCTGTGGCCAGCTTGGATCATATATAGCCACACATAAAAAATGATATTGTTTTTTTCCTTCCTGTACTGTACATATGATCCTTTTCCCCTTCTATATTTTAATATATTAACTGTGGGGGCTTCCCCTGCAGTGGTTTCAGTCAAGAAAAAAAATGATTTTGTTTCTCTTTCTTCTGAACTCCTGGATCTAACATCCATCTTATAGTTTACCATAACATAGTATGCAATTCTGCATTGCTGATGTCAATGGTAGTGTAGCACCTACATCTAATCTATCAGAAAAAAATGTCTCGTATTAAAACGGTTTTATGATTTTGTCGTTATTGTTTTCTGCTTTTTACATACTTTCACCTTTTATTGAATTGGTATGAATACCTGAATTATTTTGTGCTCTTAATGATAGGATCCATTATCCTACTTGGGTGACTTATGTTGTTTTTATCATGCAGAAAACGTCTTCAACCTTTTCAGCTTTCGTGAAGTAGGAGGTATGAAGTATGGGGATGTGAGACGTAGGATCCCAGATGTAATATTACTTCAAATAAATGAATGCCTAAACTCTGCAGCCTGTACCACTTCAGTTTTGTGATTTCTCTGTTTTCTGTTCATAACCAGGCAGTTGTTTGTGGTATCTTTCGATCTGGAATGATGCACTTTCACCCATGTGAGAATGAAGTGCTGAAAGAGACAGACAAAGTAAGGTTTTTCTGTTTCTTTTTCATGTTAAGGTCAACTAGTAGAAAATATTTCTCGACATAGTATTCCAGAAGAACTATCTGTTCATTGAAGTCTTAAAGCTCTTCTAACTGTTGTCCTAAGCCATTTACCAAAGTGAGCTTATTCCATTTTTCTGTTAAATAGATATTGGTTAGGTTCTTTATTTACCCACTTGGCATATGCTTTCTTATCTTGTTAATTACTAAAGTTAGCATAGTATAATTATCTGTTAATTTCTGAATATTTTACTAGTATCTTTGGACATTTTTCTTCTAAAACAAGATCCACTAGAACTACTCACATTCCCTACAAGAGTTGATGGAAGTTGTAGTTTCCAGTTATATCATCAATCATGAGAACATATATGACATCTGGTTTTGTAGCTGAGGATCTCATGCATTCTTCATTCCTTTATTTCACAGTTACTACTTATTGCTCCTGTTTCCTGGCGGAGAAGAGCACAGTCTACGCTTTTAAATTCTCCAAATGGAACACAAAATTCAAGTCATTACTCAGAGTCAACAGAGGGACAAAGATCGTCTAGTATGGCCGTCGAAGTGAAGGAAACACGGCTAAATAGCATCGTAAAGCGTCCCTCAAAATCACTCTCCAAGGTAAATGTCAATGTCCCCCTCCTCTCTCCATCAGATCACTGGGCTCATAAGTGGTTGACTGTATGCAGAGCAATGATTACATGCTGGGACCAAGAGAACACGTGCTTATTGTCGGTTGGCGGCCAAAAGTTACTGATATGATTCGGGAATACGATAATTACCTTGGACCTGGCAGTGTATTGGTACGCGTAGGGACAACAGGAACAAGAAAATATAAATTATAGCAGAAAAATGAGGAGTCTATAACTGTATTGCCCCATCCAAACATATGTTGATGTCTAATAAATTAACTTCGATGTGCAGGAAATATTGTCAGAAACGCCTGTTAAAGAGCGGAGCAGTATTATCAACCCCCTCGTGCAGAGACAACTGAAACATATTAAAGTTAACCATCAGGTCTCTTAAACCCTCTCTATGAACAGTAACATCTGATGTCCACAGATAATATGCTTGCACAGGCAGAAAAATAACCCTACTATTGCTATTCGCTAATTTATAGCATTATTACAGGTGGGATGTCCTATGAACTATGATACTCTAAAGGAAGCAATAATTAACTTTAGGAAATCCAGGAAGTATGACCAAAATGTTCCGTTTTCAATTGTCGTAATATCAGACAGTGACTGGCTAGGTGGAGGTATGAGTTACATGCCAGTGATAGAACCATGCTATTTCCCTGTTATATATACAATTGAAGTTCATCTGCTTGTGGTTTCTGCAGATACTGCACAAGTTGATAAACAGTTAGCATATACTCTTCTCCTTGCTGAAAACATTTGCCAGAAACATGGCATTAAGGTCAGCTTCTCAAGTTCCCATTATTAATAGTGCTTGAAACACACTAAGTGAACCTCCATTCTCTCATCAGCGTGTTACACATTTCCTTTTGGAATACTGTGATACACTTGAGTTGTCAGGAACGAGATACAGTGACCCTAAAATCCATAAATCGTTACTCTGTTGTTTTGTATTACTAATGGCTCATTAAAATATGAACTGTTCAATCCTATTTTGTTTTCTTCTCGCGTATGACGTGGTTCAACTAGTCATCCCATCAATAGTTTTCTTATACATAACAATTTACTTGAATTATGTAATTTTTATCTGAATGTGTTCCTACAGGTTGAGCATCTTGTGTCAGAAATTGTAGACACAGGACTGGGAAAGCAAGTGAGAATTGCTTCTTGTCTATTGCTGAATTCATCAAAATTACTTTAATTTGGAAGCAAATCCTTAAGCCTTTGATTTTGTGCAGATATCTAGAATAAAACCATCCCTTTCATTTATTGGAGCAGAGGAAGTAATGAGCCTTGTAACAGCACAGGGTTAGTTTTCTTTTATCAATCTTGGCTATTTTATTTTCTCTGAAATCTATCTCGTGATAAAAAAAATGTGATGTAGTTGCGGGAAGTAGTGAGCTGAATGAAGTATGGAAGGATATTCTGAATGCTGAAGGAGATGAGATCTACATCAAGGTAATATGAGCATAATTTGTGTTTCTGACCCATTCTTGTATTTTGTTGTTGTTGAAGGAACTGCTTTGCTGCGCATTTTGTAGGAAATAGGACTGTACATGAAAGAAGGAGAGAAGATATCGTTTTCAGAGCTCGCTGAAAGGGCGGTTTTGCGTCGTGAAGTTGCGATTGGCTATGTCAAGGACCAGAAGCAGGTTAAGATTCTCTCTGTTATTATGTAACCTTATATGGGTGTGATATTTTCAAAGTACATGAGACCTTGTTAAGATCAGATCCTTCTTGACTTTGCCATCTAGCTTTATGGACCTGATATGTGTTGACATGAGGTTCTTTGTGAATATAAGTCCATGATTCAAAAATGTTGTTCATAACCACCAACTAATTTATATATTTGTATTACCATGCAGCATATAAATCCTATGAACAAGATGGAGCTACTCTCTTTTGAAATGACAGATCAACTCATTGTTATATCTGAGTTTGAAGGTGAACAGCCAGTTGCAAGGGATGGAGAAACTTCCACATAAAATTTCCAGCTTGATGTTCCGCTGAAAATTTGACAGCTTTATATATTGGAGGTGCCTTGTATCACGGTGAAATGTTAATCATTCTTTTCTTTTAGTTCAAAGGGAAATCATAACAATCTTAAAGGCCATTTGCTTATAAATATTATATATATGCCTTAATAGCTGTAGAACCTTCTGAGCTTTTTTTTAATTGTCTGCAGCTAAACTGCAGAATCTTTTTTTTTGTTTATCTGCAAACATAGTTGAATTCACATAGTCAACTTGTATGATGTAGCAATCTTGCATATAGAAATGGAAAGGAAAATTCTTTGATGTTGCCTTCTGACTTGAATAAAAACTATACATAACTGGTCTTCTTTGAGTTTGATTTGATCAAGTGGGAGGCAACCTTCTTGTTGTCTGTAGGAGACCCTTCTCCTCTGTCGCAACTATAAGAAAGTTTTCTTCAGATTTTTGCTTCGTCCACCATCAACTACAGGAAGTCTTCTGCTTTGGCTTCATGAGATGTCTTCTCCAGAGCAACCAAGAGGTGAATTCATGTTGTCTTCGTTTTTCCTGATTTCTCACCTGTAATTGCTTGCATCTGTACATTCATGCATGCAGGGCAGAACACAAGGACGAGAAAGATGATGGCGAGTGCAAATTGGGAGACTGACGAAACTTCAGGCTTAACGACTCCCCGGAACCACGAAGTACCCCTGTGTTCTTCATATGAAAATGTTATCACCCGTATCCCTGAAGAAATTTGGCTGCGTGACCCGGAAGCTTACCATCCTAAGGCTGTCTGCATCGGTCCCTACTTACATTCAGCGAGAAATTCAGCAAGCTTCAGGCGAATGGAACAACACAAGCGCTGGTGCGTCCACAGATTGCTGGAGCGTAGCAAACCTTTGGTTCAGGTCTTCCTGCTTAGACTGTCAAAGGCGATCAAAACAGAGTCTTTCCGGCAGCTATATGCAGAGCCAGTTGATATGAGGAGGAAATCGGTATGATGCTGCTGTTCGATGGCTGCTTCATTGTGCACTTCTTACTGAGGCATGATCCGAGCAAGGGTGCAGAACATGAATACTGGACAAAGCTGGATGCTGGATTTCTGGATCACGAGTACGAGACACTCCAGTGGGAGAGGCCCTGGGAGTGGAGCTTGGTTGCCATCGACATGCTCCTACTAGAGAACCAGATACCTTTCGTCTCTGTCAGGATCTTGTTTGACATTCTGAAGACGGAGCATGACAAAGCTGTTGACCTGACGGCATGCGCAAGGAACATGTTCAACAAGTACCTGCCTGCTGGAATGCGCACCTCGACGTGCCCAATTCGCTGCCAGGATGTGCGCTGCCTCCTGCAGCTGCTCTACCGGTCACTCCTCCCAAATCCAAAGGTACGCAGTGATCTGATGGAGCCACCACCAAAGCCACCCAAAACTGGCATTGATCCTGCCAAGAAGCTCGAGTCCGATGGGGTTGTCATCACTAGGAGGCGGCAGTGGTGGTGGCCATTGAGCCGTTTCCAGGAGCCCTTCAGCTTCCTGGACATCACCTTCAGCCATGGCAAGGTGCAGATCCCGCAGCTGGAGGTCAGCGACGCGAGCATCCAGCTGCTGCAGAACCTGATCGCGTTCGAGAAATGCTACCAGGGCGCCACGTCCCATGTGGCCAACTACGCCGCCTTCATGGACTCTCTGAATGCGGATCACCATGACACGGAGATGCTGCGCAAGAGGGGTATCTTCGATGTACAGTTCACCCCTGCCCAGCCTGAGCTCTCCTTGAGAAGGCGGTGCAAGCAGGACGTCGATCCGTCGTCGGAGAACTACCGCAGCCGGGTGATGGTTGACGTGGTCTTGTACAAAGAGGCAAGAGCCAGGAGGAAGAAGACGCAGACGCCGGTGTCTGGCACCATGTTCTTCGCCGTGCTGGCTGTAACGGCGTATATTTTGCTGGCTTTGTGTTGGTACATCGTTTCTTAATGATACTCCCGCCGTATAAAAATGAAAGGTTGACGTGGTTTTGCTGTAACCATTGAAGTATGGTGGTTTTTGACTTAAGCGGGTCCTTGCTCCCGCACGAAACCAGATACCGATGTTGTGAAATTGTGAATTGCGACGTATCTGCTGAAAGGACTTGATTGGAGGCGGAGGGACACAGAATTTGTACAGTTTCGCTGTTCTGTTAAACCTGATCGCGTTTGGCCTATAGCTGATAAGGCCTAGAATGGTATATAAGAAAAAAAAATTATCGGTATATATATATATATATATGTTATTTGTAGTTTAAAAGCAAACGCTAAAAAATAAACTACGATAAAAAAACTCTAAAACCAACTCTAAAATTAACATTTAAAATTTAAATTTTTGCAGCGGTTTATAAGCTGAAAGGCAAACAATACGGCTGCTAACAAAAAAAGTTTAGGCATGTTTTGGTTCACTTTCACACATTGCTACACTTCTTTGTTAAATCTTACCACAAGTATGGCTAATAGCAATTTGCTTGCCATGCGGAGCATCTTTAGCAAGGCTTCTAAACTAATACCCTAAACAGGTTTTTAGGGAAAAAGAAAAAAAAAGATCAAGTAGAGTCCCTACTAATGTCCTCAAAATAGGAAGACCCTAAATTCCTTCCCACAGCCTTCGTGGAGCTATATAGCCAACCCCCATTTCTCTTTTTTTTTGGCACAAGTAAAATTTGAGCATAGGCTTCTAACGCGCATGGCGCATCCCATCTCCCACCCTACTGCCACCCTTTCGCCTGTCGCCACCGCCGTTCCAGCTCCTCCTCGACGTCCTACTCCCGGTGGCCCTCCTCCCTAGCCTCCTCCTCCTCTCGACGCTTCTCGCCTCGCCCCTTGCCTCCCCCCGACGTCCCTCGGTCCGACGCCCCTCCCCCCTGACGCAGCTCACCTCCTTCCTCTCCCCTCCTCTCTAGCACCCCCTCCACCCCGGAGCCCCTCCTCCCTGGCCTTCTCCGCACAGTGCTTCACCAGCGATCTTTGAGGGAGGAGTAGTACCAGCAACGTAATAAACCCGTGTTAATGGAGTTCGTAAAGATACATAAAGATGTAGAAAACAAGCAAGCACATGAACAATTTTGATATAATCTTGTGGAGTACTTATGGGTGTTTCATGGTGCTCAGTAGTTTATTTCATTGCATTTCTATGGGTTATTTTGAGTCTTGAACTTTTGCTTGCAGGATATGTCATTTTCATGTTTCTAAATTTTGAATAAAAATTTGAATTGTAGTGTTTTAAATTATTAATTTATATATGGATGAATTCTACGAGTTACAAATATTTATGTTTTAATTATTAGTTGTCAAACTAGGCATAGACATATACTACATGGTGAAATACAATACAAAAAATGAGAGCCGTTATTAGAGTTTGAGGCATGTTTGAGATTCAAAAGAAATGGAGACAGTCCCCATACTTTTGGGGACTCTAAAAATAGAGGCTATTGCTAAAAATGCTTTGGATAATATTTGACGAAGAAATATATCTATGAGAGGTGGGACAAAAGTGTGGTAACCTATATTTACGGCGATGAACTAAACATTTGCCTAAGAAATTTTGGTGCGTTTGCTTGGCGAAGTTTGGCATCTAACCTAACACGTTTTTGCTTCACTGATTTCACTCGCGAAGGAAGGGGCCCTTTGGGACTCGGTAATTAGGGGGAAGGGCCAAGAGATGTTTAGATGCTCCATAGGAATTTGCAGGATTTTGAAAAGGAGAGATACTGAAATGTGGTGGCTAGCTTCCAATTAAATACTAAATAATAAACCAGTAATGTTTAAAATCCGCATGTGCAAACAAGTACTCCTATTGAAACTAGAGTTCTGAATGACGCCTTTAGTCATGTAGGATTTACATCTCCACTCTTCGAATACGTAAACACCAAATACGCCTTCGATCGGAAAAGGAAACAAACAAACTCATCGTCTCCACATATCATCGCCTCCGCCTAGTCGCCTCTAACTTCCCTCCCCTCCCCACACTCCCGGAAGCAAAGCGGCGGCGCCGCGAGAGCTCGGAGAGAGAGGGAGGCATGGCGACGACCGCGACCCTCCCCTTCTCCTGCTCCTCCACCCTCCAAACCCTATCCCGCACCTTCTCCCCTCGCCTCCGCCTCCACCGCCGCCGCTTCCACCACCTCCCCTTCCTCGCCGCCTTCCCGAGGCTCCCCCACCCTCCCCTCCTCGCGCGCCGCCCCATCTCGGCGTCCGCGGCGCCCAACGGCGCGTCCTCCGACGGGGAGTACGACTACGACCTCTTCACCATCGGCGCCGGGAGCGGCGGGGTCCGGGCCTCGCGCTTCGCCTCCACGCTCTACGGCGCCCGCGCCGCCATCTGCGAGATGCCCTTTGCAACCGTCGCCTCGGACGAGCTAGGAGGAGTCGGCGGCACGTGAGTGGACGTTTCTCTTGCTACTATAGTTTGTCACATTTTTTTACCTGATCCGTAGGAAGGTTTGGTTACCTTTTGGCTTTGCTTTTTGCATGCACCGTTGTTACGGTTGCAAATTCTAATTGAGGTGCGTCCTTGTGAGTGACTAGCCAGTAATCCTGTCAAATTTTGTCAGGCGTCGGGTTCGATCGGTTGTGAATTTGTGATGTTTTTTTTCTGTGATATTTTTGTGATAGGAATGGCTTCGTTAACTCATTTTTGTTACTACATTACAGAGAATTTTTGTAGTTTGCTAGGTTTCTACTTACTATCATACGGCGTTGAACGGGGTACTTTTGAGTGAGAACATTCCTCACGGGCTGTTATCTGAGTGGCATTTTTTTAGGGGCTCATTTAAGGGTTAGAAGCACAAAGCTGGTGCGGAATGTGTGTTTCCAGGGAGATGCAATTGCTATTAGCAGTACTTTTAAATAATTTGCACTTGCACAATTTGTTGCCTTTATAATTCTTGGCCTCTAGTGGAAATATAATTATACGCTGTTCTGAACACTTTTCGAGGTTTTGTGATTTCTTATCCAGTATTATTGGAGGAATTTGATTGAATGCATGCAACACAATAACTCCATTGCACAATTTGTGCTGCTATACCAGGCATAATGTTGGCTATTTCAGTATTTCCTATGCGATTTACAATTTAAATAATCATGAATACCAGAGCCTGGAAGGGTATGTATAAGATCTATTATTTGTTTTTGTCACAGATGTGTGCTTCGTGGGTGTGTTCCAAAGAAACTATTAGTGTATGGATCCAAGTACTCTCATGAGTTTGAAGAGTCTCATGGCTTTGGGTGGATGTATGAGACTGATCCAAAGCATGACTGGAGCACCCTAATTGCCAACAAAAATACAGAGCTGCAGCGCCTTGTTGGCATTTACAAGAATATTTTAAACAACTCCAGAGTCACTCTAATTGAAGGCCGTGGAAAGGTTGAGTGATGTTTGTAAATCAAGTTAAACTTTGAATAGACTGCTTCCCTAAACACATACTATAGGAAGGTGCAGCTGTTGATGTAACTTTGTTTACTTAGTACAGATAGTTGATCCACACACTGTAAGTGTAGATGGCAAGCTCTACACCGCTAAGAACATACTTATAGCTGTTGGTGGTCGACCATCGATGCTGGATATCCCAGGAATAGAGCATGTTATAGACTCTGACGCTGCACTGGATCTACCTTCAAAACCTGATAAAATTGCAATAGTGGGAGGTGGATATATTGCTCTGGAGTTTGCTGGAATTTTCAATGGCTTAAAAAGTGAGGTGCATGTGTTTATTCGGCAGAGGAAAGTTTTAAGAGGGTTTGATGAGGAGGTGAGCAAATATTGAGAACGATGAAATCATATTAACAGTAGATCAAGTGCCTTGTTCACTGAGTTATTTTTGTCTGTTGTGGATTTGCAGGTCAGAGATTTCATTGCTGAACAAATGTCTCTAAGGGGCATCACATTTCATACTGAACAGAGTCCTCAAGCTATAACTAAATCAAATGATGGTTTGCTATCTCTGAAGACAAACAAAGAAACTATTGGTGGGTTTTCACATGTAATGTTTGCAACAGGTCGTAGACCAAACACAAAGGTTTGCACCATATGCTCCATTTGTTTTCTCTTTGTTAGATCTTGCATCTCCATTTGTTGATACATCCATCCTTTCTTGCTGATGTAGTTCTTGAACTTGTAGAACCTTGGACTAGAGGAGGTTGGGGTGAAAATGGACAAGAACGGAGCAATAGTGGTAGGTTAAGTAATCAAGTGATACTTGACTTAAGAGTTTCTCTGCTTTGTGGCTCTATAACATTTTGAGCTTTTGCACTGTATTTATTCTTGCTAGGTTGATGAGTATTCTCGAACCTCAGTTGATTCAATTTGGGCTGTGGGAGATGTTACTGATAGGGTCAACCTGACGCCAGTTGCACTTATGGAAGGTGGTGCATTTGCAAAAACTGTATTTGGCAATGAACCTACCAAACCAGATTACAGGTATGTACAATATCCCTATGAAGAATCTTGAACATCAGTTACATCTCATGTTTGAGGGAATGTTGTTGCTGTGCACTAGAGCTGCATATTTTTAATTTGACCGTGAAAGGGTATCTCTGTTGCATTTCGGTAGAGGAGACCATTGTTACTCGGTCATATCCTGATATATAGTTTGCAGGAGATGGGCTTGATTAGCTCGATTGCAAACACAACATCTTGAGGAGTAAATACCCCATTCTGCCATTTCCATGTTTGATATGTAATACAAATTGGTTTGGGTGATTTCTTGTTTATCTAGAGTTCTATTGTTATTGGTCATTTGTTGTGATGCTGTTCTTGTTTTTGTGATGTGTCTAGTCCATTAAGCTCCTAGGACTGACTTTGTACTGAAATTCTTGATTCATTTCAGTATTTCACTGTTTATCTGTTAACATTTATTTGGTACTGGTTCTTGTTGTTCAATCGGATGCTCTTTGATTGCGAATTACACAAATTTGACAGAGCTGTACCATCTGCCGTTTTCTCTCAACCACCCATTGGGCAAGTCGGTCTTACTGAAGAGCAGGTATAGTATACAGCGTTCATCTATATAAAGTGACACACAAAAGAAAGTCAATTAAATTTGTATTTGTGCAGGCTATTGAGGCGTATGGAGATATTGATATCTATACAGCAAACTTCAGACCTCTTAGGGCAACTCTCTCTGGATTACCTGATCGTGTTTTCATGAAGCTCATTGTGTGTGCTACAACAAACAAAGTTGTAGGAGTACACATGTGTGGTGAAGATGCACCTGAGATAATTCAGGTCTGCATGATTTTATATTCTCCCTCTCCATTTCAGCTTTATTCCTGACATACTGCTGATGAACATACTACATTTTGACAGGGAATTGCAATTGGTGTTAAAGCTGGGCTGACAAAACAAGATTTTGATGCCACCATTGGCATTCACCCAACATCCGCAGAGGAATATGTCACAATGAGAAATGTAACTAGAAAAGTTCGGAGAAGCACAGCAGATGAGGTCCAGGATAATGCCCTTTAAAGTCTTCCCTATCAGAGCATATGACAATATATTTTCTTAAAATGATCCATTTTCAACTAGAATTGCCTGTTGCTATTCATATGTTTCTACTGTGCTTACATGTTATCACCCCCTTTTTTTCCATTCCAGGTAGAATCTAAAGATAAGGTTGTGACTCAGAACTAGTCCAAATAGGAGGTAAGTACAGTCCATTTAGACTGGGCACTTGCTCTTGTCTTTGCAATGCACATTTACTTAGTATTGTCTAGAACTTGTTTAATTCACAATAATAGTCTGTTCCCATTGCCCAGTACAGTTCAAATGTACTGTTGATTTATGGTTGTTTCACATGCCAACTAGTCTGCATATGTAGCAAAATTCAGTCAAGCAACATCTTTGACTAATTGAATGGCTTTTATCCCCTCTCCCCCCCTCTCTTTTTTGGGGAAATTCTACCTACTTGTTTGGATACTGGATATTTTGTTGTTAATGTGGGAGGATTATATTTCAGACCTATATTTGTTGCTTTGTTAGACAGAGCCAGATAAGTATAAATCTGTATTCAGATATCTTTCATTGTAAGCATCCATGGAATGTGCATTGGTTCAGCGTCGTCATAATTAATCTCTTATTTAGCTTATGTTGCAGGCATTCTCAGAGGGACTACTCTGCTTCCGAGCAGCTGATTTACACGGGGCGAACAATTTTTTTTAGCGGTATCCACGGAAAGGAGACCCCTGACAGGAAGCCAGCAAACTTGTATCATAGCGCTGACTGGCATTCTCTGCTCCCCTTTTTTGCATCTATTGTAGCTTGAACACGGTACTATTAGCTGCTATTTTCCTTCTCCTGTTCGTTGAAATAATGCTGCACATGTGAGTATCAAGGTCTGGAAATTTTGTAAGAAAAAAACACAGGAATGTTATTTAAAACGGGGGCAGCTGCTATTCTTTTGGTAGTACAACTCGGCGTAATCTGATTCGTACAACATCTGTGCGGGCATTTCCTAATTATGTTTTAATTATGCAGCAAAAGATGTATATTTTTTAATTTTCTGTCTGTATGATATGCCTGTTGGCTGCTGTCGTGCTGTCGACGTACGCAAAGAAAATACCCAGAGAATGACAGCTGTCCCACCGATTTGTGGCCGAGATTTATGTCCTGTTTGGGGATAGAAGAGCTCTTCTAAAATTTTTAGTTTGTAGAAGCTTTTTAAAATAATTCAGAACCATAAAATAAACTAGATGTCAGCGCTAAAAAAATCAGTATATCTATATTCTCACTAACTGACTTTTTATCGGTTGTTCTTATAATTTTAAGCTCTCTAAATAGAACCTTAAGCTAATGTACAAAAGTGAATCTTTGCAGTGAAAACCGCTACTGCAGCGGGACCCGCGTCCCCAGCCAAGCAGCACCTCGTCAGCGCTGGGCGCTGGTATTGGATGTGCATCGTCTGCCTTTGGCCTCAAAGGCAAACTTTGTCGTAGCATCCATCCTGGCCATTCATTACTGTATCAACCGTTCTTTTTTTGCCCCATCTCTGTAATAATTAATACTTGTGGATTGATTATTCAGCTGTTTGCTGTTCAGCAAAATTCAGCGAAACAGTCTTTGGGGGAAAAAAGAAAGCACCTTTTTCGCTTCTTGGCGCTTATAAGAATATAAATGGACATCTAATGTTCAAATCCATTAGGATTTAGAAACAAGAAGCAAAACAGTCAAACAGAAGAGAAAAATCCTTCATGATGCTAGTTCTTGGATAGCACTAGCCACTGCTCTATCGGCGATTAACCTGCTAGTACTATGGCCATGCTGTCTTTGATTTTAAATAAATTTATTTTTACGTGACAATACATAAATTTAAATGCAAGACTTTGGTTGTTGGCAGTTGGCTCATGAGATTATTAGTTAAGTGATAATTAATCTTTTACTTACAAATTAGAAATACAAGAGAAATT
This sequence comes from Oryza meyeriana var. granulata, assembly GCA_003991445.1. Classification (NCBI taxonomy): domain Eukaryota; kingdom Viridiplantae; phylum Streptophyta; class Magnoliopsida; order Poales; family Poaceae; genus Oryza; species Oryza meyeriana. The sequence continues at coordinate 726,153 of RYFJ01000832.1, read as the reverse complement.
GAGATCTAAGAGCATCCATACCTACAGAATAGATGCCGGCCACATCAACTAATTTTTGGGCAATTTATAAGAGCATCTCCAGCAATAGCCTCTATTTTAGAGCCCCCAAATGTTAAATGGGGGCTGCCCCTATTTTTTTGGGACCCCAAAAATGCTCCGAACTCCAGCAACAGCCCCCATTTCTCAGCCCCTATTTCTTTTTCTATTATTTTTCACTATAGAATATATGTATATGCCTAGTTTGACACTATATATAAAAGAAATATGCAGCAGCAGCAGTGACACAGCAACAGCAACACGAGGCAGCAGGCCGGCGCGTGGGAGGCCGGGCGGCGAGAGGCGCCGGCGCGGGAGGCGGGGCGGTGGGCCGGCGCGCGGGAGGCCGGGCGCTGGAGGCGGGGCAGTGGGTGGGGCGCGGGAGGCCAGGCGCGGCAGGCCGGCGCGGGAGGGGAGGCCGGCGCTCGGGATGCCTGCGCGGGAGGCCGGGCGGGCGGGGAGGCCGGCGCGCGGGAGGCAGGCCGTGCGGGAGGCCGCGCGGGCGGGAGGCCGGCGCGCGGGAGACCGACGCGGGCGCGGGAGGCGGCGGTGGGGCGCAGGAGGCTGGTGCACGGGCGGCGCGGCGCAGGAGGCCGGCGGGCAGGGCGGCGCGGCGAGGCAATCTAATCTCCCTCCTGTCGACGGGCACGGTGGACTTGAGGAATTGTCGTAGGCGCAAAAAAAAACGTCGATAGGGGCTGTGGTGTAGAGCCCCCAGGACTGGGGGCTTGGGGGCTGGATTTGGGGGCCTCCTCATTTTAGGGGCCCTATTAGGGTCCCTGCTGGATCTAGTTTTTTTGTCCCACCACCCAAAAACTGTTTGGGGGCTGTGTTTAGGGTCCCTGCTGGAGATGCTCTAACCAACGCATAGTTTGATTCTATCCATTAATTAAGTTGTTGATTAGCTAAAGAAGTGGAGCCAAACCATGCAGCCGTTGATTCAACGGTGGATGGCCTGGATGGAGGCTACGGCAAACTTTGCCTTTGCCCACAAAGGCAGACGATACAGATCCACTGGGAGCATTGCAGCATCAGACGAGCACGCGCCATTACTCGCCGAGCTAAACCACCGGAAAAAACCAGAACCAGTACCTGGCAGCGGTTCGGTTTGCTCTGAAGAACATCCCTGCTATTGAATCGGAATGGGCCGGTAGAACCCAGTCCATTTAATTTCGAGTAAACATCATTAATTTCTGCGGCAACGAGGATGGAACCAGGGTGGGTTGGAGCTTTTGAAAAAGTGCGCGGTGACCAAGCAACTCTATGCTTGTTTCTTTAAACGGAGTCGTCCTTCTTCTCCTTAACCATCATATCATCTCCACCAAAAAACCCAAACCAATCTTCATAAAAAATCACTCTACCTAAAAAAACCATAAATATAAAACCACTCGATCATAAGAAATCACTCCATCTAAAAACTAATGTTCATATAAATAAACCATATAAAACCATCATCAGATTTTATTATAATACATAACATATAATGATAGTAGAACATGTGAAGTCTAGTTAGTTTATCCAAGCGGCCGTTTAACCGGCGGTCCACCGGTCGGACCGACGGACCGGTGAGCAAAGAGTCTAAACGGTTGGATCTCCGGTCCGACATTTTATACTATAACCTTGCGTCGGCCGCCGAGCACCCTGCCGCCACACGTGGAAACGCTAGCGTAGCCGCGTGTTCTGGTCGAAGCCAACACACGCATCAGGCCAAGACGGGTCAGTATAGCTATGAAATGATTGGGGCGCGCGCGTACGCACTACGTGACGTTCACGCTGAACTGCGAACACAACACCGGACAGGCGCACAGGCGACCGCGTGCATTGCCGATCGCCGATTCGCCGTGGAGCGTCGATCCCTCGTCGTCGTCGTTGCGATTGGGAGGGTTCATCCGATACATCATCTCCTCACTCTCTCACTGCTCTCCCGAAGCCTCCAGCACCAGAGGGTTTTCCTCTTCCCCCTTCCTTCTCGACCCCTCTTTCTCCTCGGTTCCGGCGGCTCGCCGCCGGTGACGGGAGGAAGAAGGGTCGGTCCCTGTCCTCCCTGTAGTTAGTAGGGTCGGCTTCTTCCCGTAGTTCGGGTTTATCCCGTTTCTTTTGGTTCTTGTGTATAGCTCGAGGTGGTCGTCGGCGTCGACTTCCTCGTCCTGATGTCATGGGAGAAGTTGCCGGAGCTGTTCCTGGCAGTTCGTCTCCTGTGTTTCCGGGCTCATCATTGTCGCCGTCAACTGGAGGTGCTCCAGATCTGCTCAGGTTGCGCCGGCCAACATTTCTTTGTCCGGCGAGCAAGCTTCAAGGGCAGTGGCTTCCTTCCTCACTTCTCGTTGCGACTATTCATCAGGCAGCTGAGATTTGCAAGTCGTACCGAAGAAGCTTCAACCCCTACACAACGGAGGCCCCATATGCTTCTCGGTTTCTTCTATTGCAGCTGCCTATGGTACTTCTTCGTCCTCCACTGGCGTGATAGATTTGGCCGCCTGCCATGGTGGAGCTATTGCAACGTTGGTCTTCTTTCTTATCTTCCAATGGTGCAATCTTGAGGTGAAGCTGAAATTTCCTTTGATTGCCAGTATCCCAGTAGCTTATCTAAATTTAAACTTTCATATATCTATTTGGATGGCTATCCAAAAAAGATTCCATCTCTATACAACTTTTCACTTCAACTGATCATCCATATTACACTCTCTATATCATATATTTCTATATTTTAGTAACATCTTTCAACTATAGTTGGCTAGATGGGCCAAGCCCATTGGGCGGCCCGAGGCATGGCCCGAAAAAGCCTGGTCCGAGCACGGCACGGCCCGATATGAATAGTGCTGTACTGGCCCGGCCCTATTCATCGGATAGTGCCTAGGCCACCAATCCGGCCCATAGTATCGGCCCGGGCACGGTACGATTTTTGGGCCGGCACGATGGTGGCCCGGCTCCCCAGCCTGGCCTGCCTAGCCGTTGGCCGGCCTGCCAACGGCCCTGGCCTGCTAGCCGGCGCCACCGGCTCCCTGCTCCTGAGTCCCAACCCTCAAACCCTAGCGTCGCCTCGCCTCCTTGCTCGCTCCGCTGCTCACCGCTCTAGATCCAGAGCCCCTCTCGTCTTCTCCCTCGCCGGTGGCGGCTCTCCGCCTCAGCACCGCCGCAGGCTGGCACGGCACACTCTGCCAGAGCTCCTCCCGCCTCTCCCTCTCGCCTCTCCTCGCTCGTTCCGCCACGCGCTGCTCTAGATCCAGAGCTCCTCCCGTCTTCTCCATCTCCTGCGGCGGCTCTCTGCCTCTGCGCCGCTGCCGGCCGGCACGGCACACTCCGCCAGAGCTCCTCTCATCTTCTCCCTTTCTACTTTCTCTCCTCTTCTCCTAATCTCTGGTGAACAGATCCTCGAATCCGTCCCTAATCCCTAGTCTCCATCTCGTCATCTCCTAGATCCGTGACTCGTCGACCTCGCCGGCGCTTCTGGTGCTCCGGTTTCGCAAGTAAGTGTTCGGACCCCAAACCCTAACCCTAGATCTGTTCATGTGTTCTTCTGTTCATGAGTTCTTGCTCTTCCTGACTTCCTCTCTTTCTTCTTCTTGTTCGCGTTGAAAGTGCATCTATCCCTTAAGTGGGTTTTGGTGGATTAATGGCAAAGCGGTTAAGGGACTAATGAGTTTATCAAGAATTGTGCAGAGAATTAGTCCCAGGTAGCTTAGTGTGGTGCATGGAGACCCCCACAAAGACATGATGCAAAACGGCAAAGCGACTCGGAGTTTATTTTAAATTCATTTGAATTTTCTTTAGAGTCGTAAGAAAACCGTTCTATCAAGAGGGGTTGCAAGCAGTGTTCCAAGACCACGCAAGTGCTTAAGATCAAAATAGCTGAGAGTTCATCACTTTGGCACAACACATACACTTGGGATGGGCAACTTTTAGTGTCAGGGTCGGAGGTTCCGACCCCTAGGGTCGGAGGCTCCAACCAGCTACTTCGGCCACAAACTAAGTGTTGGCCGGAGGTTCCGATCCCCCCGGTCGGAGGCTCCGGGACAAAATCTGTGAGTAACGGCTAAGTGACGTAAGCCATGTCCTATAAAACCCAAAATTGGATTCTAGCCGTTGCTGATGCATTCCATTTCATTCCAACGGTTCCCTAGTCTCTCCTAAGGTGCTTTAAGCTCTCCCAACTAATCCTAGTGCATTCTTTGTGATTCTTGTGAGGATCTAGTGGGAAATTGGGTGAATTTTGTTGAAAGAAGGCTAGGAGGATCTTGTGCACTTGTGGAGATCGCGGATTGGCTGCTTGGGGCTTATTTCTCTTGGAGGGAAACCTCCTAGACGGTTAGGCGTCTCCCGCGAGCTTCCTCTTGTTGTGAATTGTCCCGAGAAAGTTTGTGAAAGTTCATCTCACCTCCGCAAGAAAAAGAGGTAAATTCTAGTGGAAACCAAATTTGATCTTTGTGGTCACTTGGTGAGGAAAGAGGTCAATTGAGACCCAGCTCTTTGGAGCTCCTCAACGGAGACGTAGGATCTTTGTAATCCGAACTTCGGGAAAAATCTTTGTGTCTCCGTTGTCTTTTCTCGTTATTGCCTCATTTTGTATATTAACTTGCCAGCATCTATCTCTTATTCCATTTCTTGCACTTTACTTGATCTCTGTCAAATTTATCCTTTATTGAAGTATCTTGGTAGAGTCAGAATTCCAGGGTCGGATCTTCCGGCGTTCTTGGCCGGAACCTCCGACCAGCCCTCTCGGCCAGCCTGAGAGAGCCGGTCGGAACCTCCTACCATTCTGGTCGGAGGTTCCTACTAGTATTTTACCGCTGCTTTTGGAGAATTTTTCAGGAATGCCCTATTCACCCCCCTCTAGCGACATCAACGGGCTTTTAATGTATTAGAGTCTAAACTCCTAGGAAGCTTAACCGCTTAGAGTTGATCCGAAGATATCGACCGAAAAGGTAGTTGATTCTACCGGGGTTAGAGAAGACGGAGATGGCTCGACAAGCAAGTCGGGTGGAAGAAAGGGGGCTGCTTTTGACCTTGACTACAACAAGTTTATCCCTCCTCCTCAGCAATTCATCTCCGTGCCTTCTGGACGCGCTCCCCATTTTGACCTTTTCACGGGGGATCGTTTCTTCTCCCTTCTCTATAGCGCTGCGTGGAAGCATAAGATGAAATTGCATCTAATCTCGTTGCATCCAAGTGTTTGGAAAATTGTGTGCACAGGTGTGACGGATGCTCCGGAGGAAGGAGAGGAGCCTACACCGGCTCAAGAGGCTCTTATCCACCGCAATGCTCAAGCCGCAAGCGTCATCCTCAACTCCTTGAGCCCTGAGGAATTCAACAAGATGGACCAACTCGAGGAGGCCAAGGAGATTTGGGATACACTTCAATTAGCGCATGAAGGATCCCTTGGCGTACGAGAGTCCAAGATCGAGTTGCTTGAGGGCAACTTGACATTTGTGATGGAAGACAACGAGACACCACAAGAGATGTACGATCGCATGATGGTCATTGTCAACAAGATCGGTGCGTCTTGGTGGTGAAGACATGACCGATCATGTGGTGGTCAAGAGGCTTCTCCGCGCGATCGCCCCAAGAACCCCACCTTGTGACTCTCATCTGGAGATGAAGAAATTCAAGAGACTCACTCCAAGCGACGTTCTCTCGAGGATCATATCACATGAGCTACTCGAAGAGAAGCCAAGGAAGTCAAGCAACTGGCCAAAAGTGCCGCAATCATCAAGAACAAGGAAGTTGCTTTGAAGACAAAGAAGGAGCAAGCCTCAAGCGACTCCGAGAGTGAAGATGAAGACTTCGCTCTTGTGGTGAGGAAGTTCAAGCACTTTCTTCGTCGAGGCGGCTTCGACAAGGACAAGAAGAAGGATGTCAAAGGAAGGAGGCAATCCAAGCGGGTGTGCTACGAATGTAAGGAGTACGGCCATTTCATCGCCGATTACCCCAAGCTCAAAAACAAGGGTGGCAAGTCCAAGGTGGTCAAGAAGAAGACCGGGCGTGCTCACATTGAAGAGGAGTGGTTCTCCAATGATGAGGACGACGACAAGGAAGAAAGTGATGAAGAAGGGGTTGCCACAATTGCTATCAAGTCATCGTCGGGCTTCGACGAGCGTCTCTTCGACAACTTGAGCGACGACGATCACTATGAGCCCACTTGCCTCATGGCACAAGGGCGAAAGATAACCTCAACATCCAAATTTCCTCCAATTGATAATGATGATTCTAGTGATGATGAAAGTGAGGATGATATGGATGAGATGCTTAAGGGTTTTAGCAAGCCGGCCATGTCACAATTGGCAAAGCTTATGAAGGCATTGGAGTGCAAAGAGAAGTCTCTCGAACGGCAAGAGGACTTGCTCATCCTTGAGAAGGAGAGAAACCTTGCCTAGAGGAGAACTTGGCTAAGGAGATGGAGAGGGTTGAGGAATTGACCAAAGAGCTCTCTTCGGTCAATAACTCAATGGCTAATCTAAAGAGTATGAATGAATCACTTCAAGAGAATCTTGTGAAAGTGACTAAAAATCACAAGGCTCTTGAGAGAGCAATTTGACACTCTTTGGAATAGCGCATCTACCTCTAATGAGGCCACCAAGATCTCCAATGCCTCAACAAGCAACGGTTGTGCGAAATGCTATAATTATGATTTGGATGCATATGCTACTAACCTTGAAGCTTTGGAGCGCTCAAAAAGCGAGAATGAGCGGTTGGGCACCTTGGAAAAGTTTGATATTTAAAAACATTCAATCCAAGGATGCCCTCTACAAAACCCTTACTACCGGACTCCAACAAAGAACGGCTATGGTCTTGGCTTCTCTCCCCATGAAAAGTAGACCGTCCAGAAGGACATAGTCAATGGGAAGCAATGCTTGAAGTTTGTGAAAGAAGGAGCTTCGTCGCAAGCCAAGGAGGTAAAAAATTCCTTGGTCAGTCTGGGCTGGAAGCTCCGACCATAGTTTCCGGAGGTTCGACCATGCCTCTCGGTCAGACTGAGAAGGCGGTCGGCGAGGTTCCGACCGATCAGGCCGGGGGTTCCCGCCGGCGCTCTCTACGGTACACCGAGAGCGTCGATAGGAGGCTCCGACCCTAATGGTAGGAGGTTCCGACCAGCTAACCCAAACAGACAGAGACGACTGGTTAGGCAGGCTCTGATCCGAAATGGTAGGAGGCTCGACCAGGAATAAACTGTACTATGAGTCATATGAGATTACAAGGCATCACCGCGGTAAACGTGATTGCTCATTTATTGGGATTATTATGAGGAGTACAGGGCTTGTGTGGTGGGTGTCCAAAGCGCTCGTGGCTAATGTTAAAGGACCCAAACTTAAACAAGTTGTGGGTACCTAAATCCCAAGCTTAATCCTTTTGTAGGGCATACTCCTCCGGTGGATTGAGTTGGGTTGTAATAGCGGATGCACCAACCACATGACGGGAGAGAGAAGTATGTTCTCAACTCTTGACGAGAATGGAGGAGATCACAACAATATTGTCTTTGGAGATGATGGTAAGGGAAAGGTAATGGACTAGGTAAAATTAGCCATCTGCAACAATCTATCTCTCTCTTAATGTTTTCTCGTCAAGTCATTAAGCTACAATCTCTTATCCGTCTCTCAATTGTGTAAATTGGGCTATAATTGCTTGTTACGCGACGAGGATGTACCGTCTTTAGAAGAGATGATAATTTCATCGCATTCAAGGGAAGGTTGAAGGGGGATCTTTTATCTAGTGGATTTTGACCTAGATAAAGTGAACTCGGAGGCTTGCTTGATAGCAAAATCCTCAATGGGGTGGCTTTGGCATCGAAGGCTAGTCCATGCGGGGATGAGGAACTTATCGAATCTTCTAAAGGGGAACACATCCTCGGACTGTCTAATGTCACATTGAGAAAAGACCGTGTGTGTAGCGCTTGTCAAGCCGGAAAGCAAGTTGGGAACCCACACCCCATGAAAAACGTCATGACTATCTGAAGGCCATTAGAACTACTTCATATGGATCTCTTCGGTCCCGTGGCCTACCTAAGCATCGGAGGTAACAAATATGTACTCGTAATTGTTGATGATTTTTCTCGCTTCACTTGGTGTTCTTTTTTGCAAGATAAGAGTGAACCCAAGGAATTTTCAAGAAACTTCGCAAAGGCGGCGCCCAAAACGAGTTTCGAGCTCAAGATCAAGAAAGTTTAGGGAGCGACAATGGGGGGAGTTCAAAGAATACTCAAGTGGAGAATTCCTTGATGATGAGGGATTAAGCAACGAGTTTCTCCGCTCCATATGATCCACCTCAAAATGGAGTAGTGAGAGGAAGAACCGGTCCTCTGTTGTCGAGATGGCAAGGACTATGCTAGATGAATACAAGACCCCGGACATCTTTTGGGCGGAGGCGGTGAACACCGCGTGTCACGCGCTAAATCGCCTCTACCTCCACAAACTTCTTAAAAAGACGGCATATGAACTCCTCACCGGTAACAAATCCAATGTCTCCTACTTTCGTGTTTTTGGTTGCAAATGTTTTATATTGAGTAAGAGACCTCGCTCATCCAAGTTTGCTCCTAAAGTGGATGAAGAATTTCTACTCGGATATGAGTCAAATGCTCACGCCTATCGTGTTTTCAACAAAGTCTCCGGAATTATTGAAACCACGAGAGATGTGACATTTGATGAAACTAATGGCTCCCAAGTGGAGCAAGTTGAGCTTGAGATGCTAGGTGAAGGATTCATGGGACACGACATCGAGAAAAAGACAATTGGAGAATGTAGGAGGCCGCTTAGAAGAGTCAGAAGAGTAAAGAGGGACTTAACAAGCTCCTTCCGCTCAAGCGACGCCTCCAAGCACTAGAGTTGATCAAGAGGGCGATCTAGCACGAGTGGATGGGATCGATGCCGAGGGAACTAGTGAGCCAAGAGACACCGTGCGAGCTCAAGTCCTCTCGGTGCACCATCCAGGAATTCACCACACCGTGCAAAGAGATCATCCCGTTGACAACATTTTTGGTGATATCCAAAGAGGGGTAACCACTCGCTCTCGAGTAGCTAACTTTTGTGAGAATTACTCCTTTATCTCGTCTTTGGAGCCAATTAGGATGGAGGACGCACTTGGTGATCTGGATTGGGTGATGCCATGCAAGAAGAATTGAACAACTTTACCCGCAATCAAGTATGGTCATTAGTGGAGAGACCCAAGCAAAACGTCATCGGCACCAAATGGGTCTTCCGTAACAAGTAAGACGAAAATGGAGTTATTACTCGCAACAAAGCACGGTTAGTGGCTCAAGGGTTCACTCAAGTCGAGGGCCTCGACTTCGGTGAAACCTTTGCGCCGGTTGCTCACCTTGAGTACATTCGAATTTTATTAGCTTATGCCGCTAACTATGATTTCAAGCTTTATCAAATAGACGTTAAGAGTACGTTTCTAAATGGACCAATCTCTGAGTTGGTATATGTGGAGCAACCGCCCGGGTTTGAAGATCCCAAATATCCAAACTATGTCTACAAGCTTCATAAGGCACTCTACGGGCTCAAGCAAGCTCCTAGAGCTTGGTATGAATGTCTTCGCGACTTTCTACTAAAGAATGGCTTTGAAATAGGCAAAGCCGACACTACTCTCTTCACTAAGAAATTCAAGAATGATTTATTTGTGTGCCAAATTTATGTCGATGACATAATCTTTGGCTCTACTAATCCCTCTTTTAGTGAAGAGTTTAGTAAAATCATGACTAGGAGGTTCAAAGATGTCAATGATGGGGGAGCTCACCTTCTTCCTCGAGCTTCAAGTCAAGCAACAAAAGAATGGAACCTTCATCTCGCAATCCAAGTATCTCAAGGAAATCCTTAAGAAGTTCGAGATGGAGGGAGCCAAGCCCATCAAAACTCCAATACCAACTAATGGGCATCTCGACCTCCCGACGACAACGGCAAAACCGGTGGATCAAAAGGTATATCGCTCCATGATTGGATCTCTTCTTTACCTTTGTGCATCTAGACCGGATATTATGCTTAGTGTGTGCATGTGTGCTCGTTTTCAAGCGGCGCCTAAAGAATGTCATTTCATTGCCGTTAAGAGAATTCTAAGATATTTGGTACACACTCCTAATTTCGATTTTTGGTACCCTAAAGGTTGTGATTTCGAGCTAATTGGATATTCCGATTCCGATTATGCCAGGTGTAAGGTTGACCGCAAGAGCACAACGGGGACTTGTCAATTCCTTGGACGGTCTCTAGTTTCTTGGGCCTCCAAGAAGCAAAACTCCATTGCCTTATTCACGGCCGAGGTGGAGTACATAGTCGCCGGCTCGTGTTGTGCTCAACTCCTTTGAATAAAACAAACCCTTCTAGACTATGGCTACAAAATGACCAAAATCTCACTTCTTTGTGACAATGAGAGTGCCATCAAAATAGCCAATAATCCCGTCCAACACTCAAGAACCAAACACATTGATATACGCCACCACTTCTTGAGAGACCACGAAGCCAAAGGAGATATCACTATTACCCATGTGAGAACCGAACACTAACTTGCCGATATCTTCACGAAGCCCTTAGATGAGAAGAGGTTTTGCGAGCTTAGGAGTGAGCTCAATATCTTAGATTTTCGAAACATTGCATGACTAAGTGCTTGACTAATCAATAGTTAAGAAAATGGTCAAAAGGATGTCAATCAAAGTGAGCTTCTGTGTTTTTAAAGCCTCTTCTTGTATAGAAATTGGTCTTAACACTGAGAACGGAGCTCCAACATTCCCAAACTCATTTTCCAAAAATATTGCGAAAATCCTTGTGTGATAATTTTACATTACGAAAATTTGGTTCTTTTCATTGTTGATCTTTATTTGTGACCATTGTTATGTGCTTATTGATTGCTGCTGGTCACATATGGGTCAACGGAAAAATCATGTCCACCTCCTTTCGGCCAAAATATCTTGTTTTCCTTCCTTCCAGAAAAAACACTGTCGGAAGTTCCGACCATAAGGCCGGAGGCTCCGACCTAATTTCTCTGTTCAAAAAAAATCAGGCCGGAAGCTCCGGCCACTGATCCCGGAGGTTTCGGCTCACCATCGGTTTTAACCCCTGGGTGGCTGGGAGTTCCTCTCTCTCCTCATTTCATCCCCTCCCAGCCCTAACTCGTTCCCATTTCTCTTGTGGGCGATTTTCAACTCCAACTAACAAAAATCTTCGGGCATTCACGTTTCCCACTTCCTTGGTGGTCGGAAACTCCGTCCCGTCAACGTTTTTGTGCTTCCTCATCTCAAGGTATTGATTTTGATCTCTTCTCCTAGGTTTTCATATTTTTGACCCGATCTATCAATATGTAAACCTAGGACTAGTTCTCCTTGGTAAAAAACCTTCCTACACATCCCTAGAACACCGATCTATAGTTTTGAATAAAATGCATTGGCTAGTTTTGTAGATCAAGTCGCAACCATGTGTCGGCCGGAGGTTCCGACCAGCACTCTCGGCCTGGCCGAGAGGGCTCGCCGAAGGCTCAGCCCCTGGGTCAGACCCTCCGACCGGCTATTACCTAGCCTTTGTAACTTGATCTTCCAATATGTCCTTGACCTCAATACTCCTTTGATCTTGTTGTATTCCAGAAACAGTGTCAATGGCTCGCGAAGCGTCAAAAGCTAGACAAGATGTCTCCACCTTCGGGTACCCAAAGTGATCAGACTCGCCTCCTAGACAGGGGCTGACAAGGGAAAGCACCGGCTCATGTAGCAGCAGCAGGAGGCAGGGGGAGGCAAGCGGACTGCTACAACAGCACTCCGTCACACAGACGAACTCGCAGTTCTGCCTTGGTTATTCGGCATTCGATATGATATTTCACCCCACCACGCGCCACCAAGCGTGATCTCGCATGGCGTCACTCGCAGCTCTGCAGTGGGATGTCAATGACCCAATCTGAGCAATGAAGCACAGAGCTGTCAGCCAAACTACTCCTTTTGGCCACATTGTAAAAGCAGCGCTTTGATTATCTACACGATGTGGCAAGGAGAGTAGAGACAGGAAGCTAGAAGCCCAGATACCCTTCCTCAGGAGTTTTGGCAGATCCTCGCATTTGTCACCATCTCCAGGTAGACTGGTACAACTCAGTTTTCATGAGTCGACTAAGCCGGATCGTGGAAATGAAAAGTATATAGACTAGAGTACATGCAGCGCCAGAAGGGGCAGATATTCAAGGATGTAATCAAGTTTTGCCTGGATAAGGATATTGGAGGTATCATGGGGTTATAGTATGATTGGAGTGGGGAGGTGATCGGTCAGTTTTATGCGACCTTATTCTTGAGGAGAGCCCACCAACATGAGTATCAAAGAGGTGGCGTACTCAGGTGTGGAATATACAGTTACTATCTCTCAGTTCACCAGCCATTTTTTTCTTGGGATTGGACCCTAAGGATCTGAACCGGCCTAACCTGTATAGGTGAGAAGACAGTGCCCGTTCAGAGGACCATATTTCTCTATGCCGATGGGGGCGGCCAAGAAACTGCATAGGCACCACCAAGGTCTTTTTCCCCCTTACAAGATTCTTCTGAACATGATCAGTGGCAACTTTATCTCCTAAGGCTGGCGATGCCACAGCTCTTCCCGCTCGCCACTACACTTGCTTGCCAGGCTGAGGAGAATCAGCCTCCTGTCAGTGTGATGAAGTACATTTGGTTTTAAGATCTTTCAACATTGTGGTGGAGCCAAAAGAGGGATGCGCCTATGCCCTCATATATTATGAAGATGATAGAGGAAATATCTAGACTTGTGTTTGAGAAGAGGTGAAGCACAAGGCTTACCGTCCACCCAGCTCCGCGGCAGTGAAGTTTCCCTCCGCTACTTCTCAGCCCGGCTCTTCTTCTCAGTCTTCCGAGTCGCCTATCAGGAAGGCACTTAAGGCCATCTTCAACATCTGCACCAAGAATACAGTGAAGATAAAGAAGATGGAGCGCCAGCAGAAGGAGATGTTGAGAGATGTCGGCAAGACAGTCTCAGATGATTCTTCAGACGAGGTCTTTGAGGATCCTTTTGCCGCCTATGAGACTGCTCAGCACATTGCCAGTGGGGTCGGCCCTTCCAGAAGACCATTTGGAGATTCTGAGTTTGAGGCTGCTTCTGAGGAAGACACAGAGGAGGTCTCATATCATGATGATAACAATGGGAAGGATGATGAGGTGGATGGGGACAGCAGTGAGGAAAATGGGGATGAGGATGATGAGTCTATCGCAGCACCTCCACCAATATAGCCTGGCTTTACACATCTTGCTCCCTCTTTTCAGCCATTCTACGACATTCCTCCTATCATGAGAGAGATGAGATGCCGCCCAGTGCGATACAGAGGTTTTGCTCCGGAATGATGAGACCGGCACTGCAGGCAGATACAGCGTCCGGCGACACTGAGATTATCCCCTCCGACGACGATTGAGCCCTTTCTTCCCCTGTCTTTCCTCTCTTTTTGGTGCCTTGATGCCAAAGGGGGAGAAAATTCAGAATGAAGGGGCCTTCTCTTACACTTTGTGCCTCTTACCTTTTGGGGCATGATCTGCAGTATGGCCGGAACCTCCGACCCTAAGGCCGGAGGTTCTGACCCCCTTCTGTCTTTAGGTTTCCTAGACTTCTTTTCGGCCATTGGACATGTATTGACAAATTGTTTGAGATATAATGAATGCTCAATTATGCTCTAGATTAAATTTAGCATTTTTAAATCTATTCTTGTAATGCCATGCAAGTGATGTGATGTTACTTTCATGTTTTGTTGTTTGCCATGTCATATGTCACTTGATATTCTATTCATCATGTCACACCTACACCCTACGATGAAAAATAGATGAAAAAGGTTGCCATGCTTTCACAAAACTCAATATGCATATATACTTCACTCTTACTAATATATGCATATATCTAGGGGGAGCCCAAATTCATTCTACATTCATTCAAAATCAAGTTTATATACATTCTGTTGTTAAGCTTTAACCGTGTTGTCATCAATCAAACCAAAAATGGGAGATTGAAAGTGCATCTATCCCCTAAGTGGGTTTTGGTGGATTAATGGCAAAGCGGTTTAAAGGGACTAATGAGTTTATCCAGAATTTGCAGAGACATTAGTCCCAGGTTGCTTAGTGTGGTGCATGGAGACCCCACAAAGACATGATGCAATAAGAACGAAGCGACTCGGAGTTTATTTTAAATTCATTTGAATTTTCTTTAGAGGTAGGGAAAACCGTTCTATCAAGAGGCGTTTGCAAGCAGTGTTCCAAGACCACTCAATTGTTTAAGATCAAAATAACTGAGAGTTCATCACTTTGGCACAACATAAAGATAGGGATGATTTAGTCTCCTTTACGTTACTTGGGGATGGGCAATTTTCAGTGTCAGCGGTCAAGAGGAGTTCCGACCCTGGATCGGAGGCTCCACCAGCTACTTCGGCCACAGACTAAGTGTTGCCGGAGGTTGCCCATCCCCCGGTCGGCAGGCTCCGGGATAAAATCTTGAGTGAGTAACGGGCTTAAGTGACGTAAGCCATTGTCCTATAAAACCCAAACTTGATCTAGCCATTACTGATGCATTCCACTTCATTCCAACGTTCCCTAGCCTCTTCTAATTGGTGCTTTGAGGCTCTCCCAACTAATCCTAGTGCATTTCTTTGATTCTTTGAGGATCTAGTGAAAAATTGGTGAATTTTGTTGCAAAGAAGGCTAGGAGGATCTTGTGCACTTATGGAGGTCGCGGATTGGCTGCTTGGGGGCTTATTTCTCTTGGAGGGAAACCTCCTAGACGGTTAGGCGTTCTCCCGCGAGCTTCCTCTTGTTTTGATTGTCCCGAAAAAGTTTGTGAAAGTTCATCTCATCTCCGCAAGGAAAAGAGGTAAATTCTAGTGGAAACCAAATTTGATCTTTGTGGTCACTTGGTGAGGAAAGAGGTCAATTGAGACCCAGCTCTTTGGAGCTCCTCAATGGAGACGTAGGATGTTTGTGATCCGACCTTCGGGAAAAATCTTTGTGTCTCCGTTGTCTTTTTTCGTTATTGCCTCATTTTGTATATTAACTTGCCAGCATCTATCTCTTACTCCATTTCTTACACTTTACTTGATCTCTGTCAAATTTATCCTTTATTGAAGTATCTTGGTAGAGTCAGAATTCCAGGGTCGGATCTTCCGGCGTTCTTGGCCGGAACCTCCGACCAGCCCTCTCGGCCAGCCTGAGAGAGTCGGTCGGAACCTCTTACCATTCTGGTCGGAGGTTCCTACCAGTATTTTACCGTTGCTTTTGGAGAATTTTTCAGGAACGCCTATTCACCCCCCCTCTAGGCGACATCAACGGGCTTTCACGCGTAGCCGTTGAGGAACCAGAGGGCCGGGCCGGAGCCGTTGTTCGTCCACCTCGCGCAGCCGTTGAGGAACCAGAGGACCCCCTCTGGTGCTCTGGTTCCACGATGGACGGGCTCGAGCAGGACGGCGCCGACGAGTACCAAGGGCGCTCCATCAACGATGATCTTCGAATGATGGGCCAGACTGGAGATGATGAGAGTGACCACGGCGATGGACGGGATGAGCTGTTCGGTCGCAGTGCAGCCGATCCCATCGACGTTGTTGGCGATGATGGGGCTGGTGCTGCAACTGCTGCTGCGGCAGCCGATCCAGAGACCGTGAGCACGGGGGGCAACAAGAGGACCCGTCCATCCACCTCTGAAGCCTGGAATGATTTCGAGAAGATCTTCAAGGTAATCAACGGTAAGAAAGTAAGGGTTGGTGCCAAGTGCATTCATTGTGGCAATCAGTACTCTGCCTTATCCTTTGGTGGCACTGGCCATCTCTTGCGGCATGTTCATAAATGCCAAGCGACAAAGAAAAAGTCTCGCGTGTCTCAGTCGTTGCTTAAGTTTGATTCAGATGGTAATGTTCGTCACTGGGAGTACAGTCCTGCTGTTGTACGTACACAGCTTTGTCGTTTGATTGCTAGACTAGATCTTCCTCTCTGTTTTGGTGAATCTGATGCATTTGAGGAGTACATTAAGGTTGCACATAATCCTAG
Source organism: Oryza meyeriana var. granulata (assembly GCA_003991445.1). Lineage (NCBI taxonomy): Eukaryota > Viridiplantae > Streptophyta > Magnoliopsida > Poales > Poaceae > Oryza > Oryza meyeriana. The sequence continues at coordinate 710,141 of RYFJ01000832.1, read as the reverse complement.
GTTTGCTTCTGTCTCGAGGCAAACCACCACTAGAGATTTTGTGAATTACTTTAATGATTGCTGTGGTAAGCTTATAGAGTCTTTAAGCTCTAGTGTTTCTTCTGTTGCTATTACATCTGATATTTGGTCTGGTAATGCTAAGAAAGACTACCTTAGTGTGGTTACTCATTATATTAGTTCTAATTGGCAATTAGAGAAGAGGATCATTGGTATGAGGCTCATTGATGAATCCTACTCTAGTCAGAACATTGCTGATCATGTGACTTCTGTGCTTGAAGACTATAGTTTATGTGCAAAGGTTATCTCTGTTACTTTAGACAAAACAATGCATCTGCTAATACTAATGCCATTGACAAATTTACACATGCACTGTTTATTTATATTGGTGATCTATTCTTGCATCAGCGTTGTGCTTGTCACATTATTAACCTGATTGTAAAGTCTGCCTTGTCTGAGATTAAAAAAATACCTGAAGCATTTAGAACTACAATTTCTTTCTTAAACTCTTCTAACCAACGCATTGCTGTATTTAAGAGGTATTGCATTGCTGTTAATGTGAGGCCAAGAAAGTTTGGATTGGACATGGATGTGAGGTGGAACTCTACATACCTCATGCTTAAGCATCTAGTCCCTTACAAACAGATTTTTGGTGTGTTCATTGAGACTCACTATCCCAGGGGTGAAGATGAGCCTTTACTTTTGACAGAAGATCATTGGTACATTGCAGAGAAAGTTTTATCATTTCTTGAATTGTTTTATGATTCAACTATTGCACTATCTGGTGTCTATTATCCTACATCTCCACTAATGTTGCATCATCTTATTCTGATATCTAAGCACCTAAAGACTTATGAAAATGATAGATTGCTTAGACATGTGGTTGTGCCTATGAATGACTACTATCTTAAGTACTAGAGGGACATTCTATTGCTTTATTCTGTTGTATTTATCTTGGATCCTAGAGCTAAATTGAAAGGTTTTAGCAATGTGCTTAGGTTATTATCTAATTTCACCGGTACTGATTATTCAGCTTACTTCACTGAGGTAAGAGCTCAACTTTCTACCATCTTTAAGAGGTATGATGAACAAAAAAAGTTTTGGTGTAGTTAAGTTGCAAAGGCCTTCACAGCCCTCTAGTTCTGGTAAGAAAAAAGTGCCTGGGATGATATTTTTTCTGATGGTGCTAGTGATGATACACCTGACTTTGGATTTAGTCCTGGTCCTGGTACTTCTTTGAGTTCTTTCTGCACCCATATTCCTACTCTGTCTAGAAGAACTTCTGCTAGTGCCTTGCTGCATGCAGCAAGCATTGGAGCAATTGGTATTAGTTGTTCTGAACTTTCTTCCTACTTGGACAGTGACACTATCAACCACCATGATGATAGCTTCAATATCTTGAATTGGTGGCATGAGCACAAACTTACATACCCAGTTCTTTCAATTTTAGCTAAAGATGTTTTAACTGTGCCTGTTTCTACCATATCTTCAGAATCTGCTTTTAGTACAACTGGCAGGATCATCGAGGAGCGGCGGCATCGGCTGAGCCCTGAGATGGTGGAGATGCTCTCTTGCATTAAGGATTGGGAGGCTGGAGCAGCAAGACTACAGCACATGGTGGAGGACAAGGAACTTGAAGCTAGTTTTGAAAACTTATATATTGATCATGATTCAAATGTGTAATCTATGATGGAACTGTATTGCAATAATGATGAACTAGCTGCGTTGTACTCTTTTTTCCTATCTAGGGTTTCTCACGAGGTGTGAGTTTTACCTAGATAGGTTTTTAATGAAGCAGCCATTGTACCAGTTCAAACTTAAAAACATTGTCTCTGTGGTCTATGTTCTTGTATGTCTGTGATGTGATCTGTGATCTGTTGAGATTTCTGGATGATTTGATGATTTCTGGATGTAATGTGATCTGTTGAGATTGTTCAAGTATCTGATGATTTCTGGATGTAATGTAATCTAGTGAGAACTTTTTGAATCTGTGAATTCTATTGAATAATTTAAATTTTTGAACTTGTGCTGTGCTGAATGAGTGGATGATGCCTTTAGTGCCTAGACCGACACTAAGCCTAACGGGCCTAGCGGGCCGTTGGGCCGATATGGCACAGTTTTAGGACCGTAGGGCCGTGCTTGGGCCAAGAAATAGGCTCGGCGTGCCGGCCCGGCGTGCCGACACGACACGGCACGATCAGACCACCATGCCTAATAGTGCCGTGTCACATAGTACCATGTCACTATCGTGCTAGAGCTGGACCGGGCCGGACGGCCCGTTTGGCCTTCTATACTTTCAACTGCCTTATATTTCTATCGATTTTTTAAGCTATATTTGTAGTGACTTTGTTTATTCGTGATGATTTAAACTAAGAAAAAAAAGAGAAAGAAAGAAAGTGAATGGATGACGACAAGCATGCTTGTCACCACCAGCTTGCCGTCAAGCTTGCTGTCCACCGGCTCATGGTCAACAAGGACCGGTGCGAGCCTGCGACGGAGGGGCCACGCGCGGCGGAACGGCATACGAGAGGCGCGGCTCGCCGATGGGCCGAGGATTGCCGAGTGGCGGCGCGAGTGGACCGAGCTGGCAGCGACCACCACATCCCGTCCACAAGCCGTCTTTCACCTCCAGATCCGGTACCCACACCCACCTCTCTCGTCCCCACTCCTCCACCTCCACGCCAGAGATCTAGCTCACCCGCTGCCAGTGCCCTCATCCCGTTGTGTGAAAAGGAAGAGGAGTCACATGGACCAGCGCGACGGCAGTGACGAGCCGTCGATCCGGATGTGACGGGAGCTCGTTCTGGACGCGCGTTGCAGGATGGCGTGAGAGAGAGGAACGCACATTGCGTTTCTCTCTCCGGATAGAGTTGCACTATTTTTGGCGTACGAATGGATGTCCGCTATTTCTGATGCGTATTCGGATAGAGCTTCTTCTGAGGATGCTCTAACCTCCTTATGTGTGAGGCCCGTTTTGTATCCTGTGAAGGCTAGATCTGTTGCATACTCACCATGTCGTACGTCCCCGTCGTCAAGGCATCACATTCAGGCTATTGGTGTGGGCCAGAAGCTTGAAGAAGGACCGGATTGCTTTTTTTTTTTTATCTTTTGTTTCGACCTGCTTTGCATAAATCTGGACCTATGTGTAATTTTCCAGCTTTTAGGGGCTGTCGTGCAACGCTGTTATAGTCCCAGTTCTTTTATATGTGATAAGTCCATTTCCCCCTCGACTAACAAGTTTGTCTAAAACATACCCTGTCTAAAACAAGTTGATAAAACCGACAAACTTTACCCCTAGAATTTTAAAACCGCTCACTTTACCTCCTCGTCCAACTTGGATGATTTTGAGCAAGACTACACCCCAAACGTCCGATCCGGGCTAATGTTCGACGCTCTCCTTCAGCAGCCCCTCTCACACTCTTCTCTCACTGGCCTAGATGCACTCCCTCTCGCTCTCTTCTCTCACTGCCCTGGCATGCATGCACTCCCATCCTATTTTCTCTCTTATGAGCATTTCACACTTCATCGGTGGATAGTTGGTGTTGTAAATAGATTTTTAAATATTACCTCTCTTTAGAATATTTTATGAAGTGAATTGAAACATTTGCCCAGGTAATGAAACAATTTTTCACAAATGGTGAAATAGCGTCTCATTTTTTTGAAATAAATATATGGCGTTGCAACATCCAATACAAATGGTAATATTTTATACTCACACATACAACATCAAGTTGTAAGGAGTAACATCAATAAAACGAACCAAGATAAATATAAAAGCATTTGGATGTAAACTATCTCGGTTAACCATCAGTGAAATATCAAGTTATATATTATGAAAGAAAAAATAGTCACAGAACATTTAAAAAAGAAGGAAACAAAGTAAAATATTAGTTGAAACATTTCATTCTTACGCATAAAACATCAAATTTTAACTGTTGAAACATATATATTTCTTTTATTAAAATATAATCATCTAAGATTCTGTTATAAAAGATTTAATTACAACGAATACAATCATGTAATTGATTACTAGATTAGATAAATAGTTTAGAAGAAAAAATATTTGAAACTTATTTTTTAAGGTATATTCTTATTTGTTACAAGTATTTTCTCTAAAAAGCTTAGTGCATAGTGAGAGAGAGAGGGGAAAGAATTTGCAGACACGAAAGCCAAGTTTCAGTAAAAATAAGTGGTCAGGGAGATGGGTCGACTCATGACTGAATGAGGCGTCCGAACATTTGCTGCGCATCGGACATCTGCCACGAAGCATTTTCTTGAAACTTGAGGAGGCGACTACGGCCCAGATGTCCGATATTTTATAAATATCGGATGGTGTATTGCCGCACGTAATAAATATTTCAGATATTTCACCACTCGGTAAAAAATATTTTAACAAAAATTATTTCATATGTTTTATTGCTCAATGAAAAATGTTTCTTTTTTTTCTCATTAGAATACAATCATGTGATATCTTGTTGTAAAAATTTAATTACAATAAATAAAATGGTATAATCGGATCGCAGATTGGATAAAGAGGTTAAGAAGAAAAATTGTTTTAAAGCTCCAAAAGATCTTGCATGCATGCCTCCATGTGTAGAGGGAAACAGAATAAAAAGAGATGCAACAAATACTAACTGTAGCACCGATAAATACTGTATGAAACACTAAGTCTTAATGACCAAAACATCAAAAAAATAATAAAAGTAAAAAAGTTAAAATGTGTACCAATCGGATTATAGTTGAAACATTTGTTTCTCGCACGTGAAACTTCAAATTTTGATGGTTGAAACATATATTTGTTTACTAGAAATATAATTATATAATATAAGATATTGTTGTAAATGTTCAATTGCAATGAGTACAACGTTATAATCGGATTATAGATTAGATAAATAATTTGAAAAAAATTGTTTAAAGGTTGCTAAAAAGTGACATGTATGGATGCAAGCAGTCGTGTAACGCAACGCCTAGCCTAGTGCTGATCGTGTAGAATCCAAATGCAGAGAAAGCACATGTCTTTTTGGAATGGAAGATAGCAATTGCATTTAGGCCCGTGGCTGTTTACGTCCCCGATTCCGCGGGCTCACTCTCTCGAGCCCAGCCACCGCTCGCTGTCACCAACACCATCGCTACTTCTGCTTCCCCATCGTCCTCCATCTCTGTCGATCCTCGTCGACCGTCTCCAACACCAAAAAGAACCACCATCGTCTCATCTATCTCCCAGCCGAAGCCGCCCCGGCCTCCGCGTCGCTGTTCGCCGTCGCCGGAGCCAAATAGGGCCAGATTCATCGCCGTCATCGACCTTCGTTCCAAATTAAGGTGACCGTTGTCTTCTCCACACCAAACTCCACCTTCCCCTCTACTTCCCCGGCCAAATTGCCACCGGAGCTCGCCGACGAAAACCTCCGCGCCGCCGCCTCTGTTCTGCCCCATCGGCCGCATGTCGTGCTGCCGCCTCGCGCGTCCTCGACTCAAGCCACCGCCACAGCCAGCTCCGCAGTGCCCCACTGGTGCTCCCTGGCCGTCGCGTCTTCGCTGGAGTCGCTACCGCCACGAGCGCCGCCGCCGCCACATACTGTTCACCGTCGCCCAGCTCGCCACCAGTGCTTCCGCCGCTGTTGACCGCGGGAATGGGATCGCTGTGCCTCCAGGATCTCGAAACCGGCGCTTCTCCCCCGGGCACCGGCCTCCCTCTCCGCCGGCGCCCCTGAACCGCCGCCGGACTTCAATAAACCGCAGAAAACCCAGTTCAACTCAATTTCCTTTAGAAAAATAAATCTAAAAACAAATTATTTGCTGGTTCACTCGGTTCAGAGACCGTTTGACCTCAAAATCAAAATCCGAGACCTATTCCAGACTCTTGGAATTATTCTGAACCCATTCACGCTAGTTTTGTCACGATCCAAGCATTCGTGGTGCAACCATAATTTTGGCTCTAGGGTTTGCCGCTCGCCGCGACTCCGAAAATTTCCAATTTCTTCATAACTCGTATTTTAGCCTTCTCGTGCACTTTCTGAGATTTTAGTATTTATTTAGATTTATTTTTATGAGTTTATCGATAAATTACGCTGTTGTTGATCTGAGGTAAAGGATGTGAATCGGAGTTCACAACTAGCGTCCACGCCGTTGCAGTTGTAGGAGAAAGAAGTGTAAGACTTATGCAACCCCGATGGTAAGTCATACTCATTGACCATAATTGAATTCAATCTGGAGCTAGGTCATATTTTGGATAGATAACTACCTTAAAGTTGAAGTACTTATATAGGTTGCATGTGCTAATTTTCTAAAAGTATTTTGAAATAGTGATCACCATTTATTCTATGTTGACATATATATTGTCATGCCTTGACTTTGAGCCTGTTATATAATTGATAACCCTAGTTTAATCTTGATGATTATAAATATCTTATTTATTATGTGAATCCTATCATTTTATTTGATGACTTTGGAAATACAGTGATTTATTTAAAGTTTCTATGGACAAACCCCCTTTGTTAATATAAGTGACATAGTTAGTGTCCATCCGCATGATCAAGGCATTCGAACCTAGCGTATGCTGCTCTAGTGAGTTGAATTTCTGCAGCCTTTGGTAAATTGGCATCTTATGCCTTAACGTGTATAATGGTCACTGAGTGGTGTAAGGTGGTTCGTTTTTAAGAGAGTAGGTGCCGTGGTACCCTTTTCGGTCTTTGAAGAGTGTGTGTTCATCTCAATCGTGCAATAGTGGGTAAACGGGGTGACAGGTTGGTGCACACCCTCGTAAAGGCCAAGTTTAGTCCAATAGTTAACTCGTCCTTTAACATGCTAGGCAGAACAGAGATAAGCTTGAAACAGTATTATATTTTATTATCTTTAGCCTGGTTAGCTATGCGTATTGTACGGATAAAGCTGGACAGACACTGTAGAGTCGTTTAATATTTAAATACGTGTTTTTGATTAAAGGAGATATATCTATGAGTAGATTAGAGTAATAATATAAGTAGGCTTCCCCAATGCTAGATCCAAATCCAGCCGCCCACCATCACTGCCACCGTCGAGGAAGGGCGCAGCATCCTTGCCACCTCGCCTCCATGTCCGCACCACCCCGTCACCTCGCCTCCACGCCGGGTCGCATGCCGCTCGGCTCCACAGCCGCACCTCATCGCCTCGCGCCCTCGCCTCGACGCTGTGTTGCAGCGTATCCACGGCGCCGCCTCGCCCTTGCCCTCATCGTCGGGCCATCGCTCTCGGCCCCTCACCATGAGCCGACGAGGTTCGTCGTGGCGTCGCTTCAGCCGTCTTTACCCTCGCACCCCCAGGCTCGCCCGCGCTGGATCTGGAGGTCGCTGCTGGTGTGAGCCCCGCCGCCGCCGCCCTAGGCTCATGCAACTAAACTTGGACATGCAAATCTCCACCTCACAACCCTTCCTTGAGTCCCATCAACACTTACTTGCTCAAGTAGCTGGATTTTTTATTGTTGAACAGCGTGTACTTCGAAGTGCACATGGCTTCTTGTCGGAGAGCCAAGTTGAAACAACATGGGGGATTGCTATTGCTAAGATCATATCTATATTCTATCTACTTGTTTGGATACTGGATACTCCTATTTTGTTATTAATGTGGGAGGATTATATTTTTCACCTCCATTTGTTGTTTTGTTAGGCAGAACCGCAGAAGTATAAATCTGTATTCAGATATATCTTTCCTTGTCAGTAAGTGCATTGGTTCAACGTAGTCATAATCTCTTATTTAGCTTATGTTGAAGGTTCTCAGAGGGACTACTGCTTCCGAGCAGCTGATTTACACTGGTCAAACAATTTTTTGTAGCGGTATCCACGGAAACCGATGGCAGGAAGCCAGCAAACTTGTATCATATCATAGCGATGACCAGCTATATGGTCCTTGATACCTGAATTTGGCACTAAGATAAAATTATAGAATATGAAGATCAAGTTTAGAAAGGACCTAAGCCTTCTTTAGAAAGCCAGTCGGACTATCCTCTAGGAGCCAGTTAGACCGGTGATATATAGACGGTCGGACTGGTTTCCCTGATAGTCGGACCGATAGCTTGAGTCTGAGTCCAACTCGAGTTTCTCTCAAATTTTTTTAGGTGTGCATATGGTGTTTTGTTACTTAATTGATCTTCAAGTCTAATAAAACTTAGAGAAGGTCATATGTAGATAAAACTAATCCCTTTATAATGGCTATAGCCAGTTTAATTGGCAATCTCTCGATCAACAAACAATCCATCATCTAATTAGTCAATTATATCGTCTTTTCATATCGTTTCCACCTTTTGCGCTTGTTTTAGCCATAGTCAATCCATCTTCATCGGTTTACGCTGTAAGCTGTCTGTCCTCTCCGCGAGAATGTAAATTATTTTGTAGGTTTGTCCCGAAAACCTTCTGTTCTATCCATGAGACGAGTGTTTACCTCTTTATAGGTTTGTCCCGTAAACCTCCCGTTTCGTCCACGAGACGGGTGTTTATCCTAATTTATTGAAATTGGCTCCGCTAGCCTGTTTGATTATAGAACCTATATTGATCAAGATCGAAGTGATTGGTGACTCCGTACACTATAAAGATTTAGATGATTCTTATCGTGGTGACCGAAAAAGCGTCAACACATCTATTGTAGTTTGAACACGGTATTAGCCGATTTTTTTCCTTCACCTTTTGATTGTTGAAATAAAATGCTGCACATGTGAGTATCACAGCTTGGAAAATTTGTAAGAACAAAACTATGAACGAACTTAATTACCTAGTAACGTGTTCATGCATTGCAACAGATCTATATCACTGTAAATAGGTTGCACGGTGAGTCTTTTTTATTTTTTTTTTTTCTTTCTCTCATGCTACACGTGGAGTGGGAGGACGGGGACACAAGGAGGACGACTTAAGTGAAGAAAACGGAGCAGCTGCTATTATTTTGGTTATACAGCTCTCTGAAGAATTCAACATCTGTGCGAGCATTTCCGGATACGTTTTATGCAGTAAATTTTCTTCCGTATGATATGCCTGTTGGCTGCTGTTGTGCTTCCAGCTCGGAAGTCACTGCAACTGTTTAGAACTTTAGATAGCATGCGAAGAAATATCCAGATAATCACAGCCGTCCCACTTTGGATTTGTGGCTGAGATTTAACCTAATGCCCAACTGCGGTAAATCGCTACTGCAGAGAGGATCCGTGACGCCAACCACGCTGCCCTCCCCTCAGGTACCAATGTCGACCGTGGCGCCGCGGCGGAGTCCGGCGAGCAGCGGCCGCCTCAGACATGGATGCCGGCCAGAGAGTCCGAGAGAAAAGGGTATTTGGAGAAGGGAAGGGGATGGCGGCTTTGAGATCCGGGTCAGCTAGGTGGCGACATCTGAGGTTAGTCAAAAACTGCATGTCATCATTATTAGTTGCTGCGATTAAGGAGTCAAGATCCGCATGGAGAGAGACACGGCCGACTGCATGATATCTTGCTATTCTTGTATCCGTTCATGCATGGAGAGAGACCTCAACTAATTGCATCATAACTCGCTATTCGTTCTGAGAATTTATTCATCCTCCTCGGTCAAAAGAAGGATTTCTTTCTATTCCCCTGTGATATTTCTCATTGTCGCGTGATATTTCCCCACCCCACTCTGTGTCTCGTTGCTCTTCTCCATTTGGGTTTGATCGCTTACTTCTCTTCAACTTCAGACCAACGATCTCTCTTTGAGAACCTGCATAATTCCCGCGTCGAAAGCAGGTAATTTGTAATCCCTCCTATCTCATGCCCTTTTGGCTTAGTTTGTTCTATATACTGTCATGTTACAATAGTAACAACAATGGTTTTAATTAGCCATGCATATTCATGTTGAGTTCAATTTTATTCTCACCTCTCCTCAAATTCTGTCTGTCTCCCTGTGTATTATGTCTGTACAATGTTATATCATGACCTCGCTTCCCAATTTTTGCCAAATGATTTTTATTTCAGTCGTGAGTTTCTCAATGCAATTTCCCTGTTGCAACCATTTTTGTTGCCAATCAGTTGCAGCACTGGTGGCAATCATTCTGAAATTTTCTGTCACAATGTTAAGGTGCCAAACTGTCAACTGCAAGGAAGGGAGGATGTATGAAATTAGTGTTAATCCGTATCTATTTCTAGAATGTGGTTTTTTAAAAAAACAAAAAAAGAGATCACATTGTAGAATTGATACGGATTACTCATATTTAGGACTTTATTTATATATGACAAGAATATCACCATCTGTAGGACGACCTTCATAAAAGTGGCTAAGATAACATTATGAGTACTTTCTCAATAATATATTCTAACTAGTTTAGTGACTGTGTAGCAATCTTCATGTTTGTTTTGTTAAAGTAATGCTGAACTGAACATGGACAACCTGGTGAGCATAATCAAATGCTGTGCAAAGAAGGGAGTAACAGATAAGCTCTTCTGCTGGTCTGAGTGTGTGTTTTATTTTGTCATATACATGCTACGCATTATAATTGACAGTATTTCTCATATGAACAAATGTTCTCAGGATTTATTTTGCATGTCTTCACTGAACTTATTATATATGTTTATTTGATTTTACAGTTGAACCATGACTGCCCAGCCAAAGAAGAGGACTGTAATAGAAAGTGGAGACGGAGGTCTTGGTCTAGGCCTTGCTGCATTTATTGCAAATGGTGAAGATTTGGGTCCTATTATTCGACATGCATTTGAGTCTGGTAAACCTGAAGCTCTCATGCAAAACCTCAGGAGTATTGTAAAGAAAAAGGAAGTTGAGATTGAAGAGCTATGTAGACTTCATTACGAGGAATTCATCCTGGCGGTCGACGAACTACGTGGTGTGTTGGTTGATGCTGAAGAGCTGAAGAGCATGCTAACAGGTGAGAACATACACCTGCAAGAGGTTTCTAGTGTCTCATTGCTGAAGCTTGATGAACTTTTTGAGTTATATTCAGTTAAGAAAAACATAGGAGAGGCCATAACAACGTTGAAGATATGTGTGAAAGTTATCAGTTTATGCATGGCATGCAATGGTTATATTGCAGAAGCTAAGTTTCATCCTGCACTTAAGACTTTGGACATGATCGAGAAGGGCTACTTGCAAAACATTCCTCTGAAGCTTCTGAAGAAGGTAGTTGCAAAACATATACCATTGATAAAGATGCACATTGAGAAGAAAGTTTGCAGTGAGTTTAATGATTGGCTTGTTCATATCAGAAGGATGGCTAAGCAAATTGGACAGGTCTCAATAAGTCAGGCCTCTTTGGCTCGACAAAAAGATGAGGAAATGCGTGCTCAACAGAGAGAAGCTGAAGCACATAGTGATGCTAAACCAGATGAGCATATGTACACCTTGGATGTAGAGAATACAGATGAGGAATCAACACTAAATTTTGATCTCACGCCAGTGTACCGGGCACATCACATGCACATACGCCTCGGCATTGGGGAGAAGTTCCGAGATTATTACTACAAGAATAGGCTCATGCAACTCAACTTGGACATGCAAATCTCCACCTCACAACCCTTCCTTGAGTCCCATCAACCCTTACTTGCTCAGGTTGCTGGATTTTTTATTGTTGAACAACGTGTACTTCGAAGTGCAGATGGCTTGTTGTCTGAGAGCCAAGTTGAAACAACATGGGAGACTGCTATTGCTAAGATCACATCTATATTGGAGGATCAATTTGCTCGCATGAGTACAGCCAGCCACCTCCTCCTTGTTAAAGATTATGTCACTTTGTTAGGCACAACTGTTAGTAAGTATGGGTATCAAATCACACAATTGATTCAAGTCATTGAGAAAAACAAGGACAAATACCACCAGCTGCTTCTTATTGAGTGTCGAAAGCAGATAGATGATATCCTTGCTAATGACTCATATGAGCAGATGATTATAAAGAAGGAATACGAGTATAACATGAATGTCACGGCATTCCATTTTGAACCCGATGATGCAATCCCAGAGTTTCCATATGTGGCGCCATTTTCCTCTGGTGTTCCAGATGTTTGCCGTATTGTCCGGTCTTTCATCGAGGATTCTATCAGCTATTTGTCATACAGTGGTCGCATGAACTTCTATGAAGTTGTGAAAGGTTACCTAGACAGGCTATTGATTGAGGTGTTAAATGATAGTCTTCTGAACATGATTTATGCTCGCTCGTTGGCCATGTCACAGATGATGCAGCTTGCAGGAAATATTTCCGTTCTTGAGCAATCCTGCGATATGTTCCTCCTGTTTTCTGCTCAACAGTGTGGCATTCCAAAGCGTATTGCTCAGAGATCTCATTCTGGTCTGACTGCAAGAGCTGTCCTAAAAGCCTCCCAGAATGCAGCATATAATGCTTTGATAAACTTGGCCAATTTCAAGATTGATGAATTTATGGTGCTCTTGGACAATGTCAACTGGATAGTGGAGGAAGCCCCGGATAATCCAAATGACTATATGAATGAGGTCCTTATCTATCTTGAAACGCTAGTGTCAACAGCACAGGAGATTTTACCACTAGAAGCTCTATACAAGGTGGTTTCTGGTGCAATGAGCCACATCTCAGACTCTATCATGACAACACTTCTTAATGACGGCGTGAAAAGGTTCACTGTCAATGCAGTTATGGGCATTGACATTGATTTGAAATTACTGGAGGCATTTGCAGATGAGAAATTTTATAGCACCGGATTGTCAGATTTGGGTAAGGAAACAACATTCGCGGATTGCTTGGTCGAAATAAGGCAGCTTGTCAATCTCCTCCTTAGCAGCCAGCCAGAGAACTTCATGAATCCAGTGATAAGGGAGAAGAACTATGGATCGTTAGACTACAAGAAGGTTGCCATCGTTTGTGATAAGTACAAGGATTTTGCTGATGGGCTGTTTGGAAGCCTTTCAAACCGCAACAAACAGAATGCTCGCAAGAGGTCCATGGATGTTCTGAAGAGAAGGCTGAAGGATTTTAGCTAATTAAGGTTAGGAATGTTTGCCTTTGTAAATAAATCGTCGATGCGCTGCTGAAATTGATGTTTCTTCCCTCTACCTCAATTTCCAAATAGACACAGGAATAGGTCAAGTTTTGAATCTTTCAGTCTTGATTAGTAGTATCGAATTGCTATTTTCCAGTCGTGTTGTTCCTCTGGTCCAACTCCTACAGCACAGGTGTCGATAACAGCATTTGTTTATACTACCGTTAATATTTAAACTTGATAACCTGATTTGATTTTTTTGGCTCAAAAGCATATTCCAAAAGTGGCATGCGTCAAATCAAGAGCAGTTAACATTTCTGTGTTGCTTAACGTAAAGCCTGCTACCTGCATCAAGAGCATGTTTTTCCATATAATTCTAATCATGTTGTAGATCTGTCATGATAGAGTTAAACAGAACCAAAGTGTTGACATCTGCAAAATCTCCTGGAGTCCTGGGTAGGGATCCAACAGGCTGTTGGTCTGAATGGACTGCACAAACAATACTGCAATAGCTATGTAGTTCTCTATATGTTCTAAAATATAAGTATTTTTAGGATTCAAATTTTATATCATAATACAAACATTTCTGCACTAATTCCTATTTGTCGGAGGACAAAACCTCGACGGCGGGAAGTCGGGAGACCCCCTTTTGAGATTCGGCCAGGGGAGTAGTTCTCAGGCAAGCCGGCGTTAGACGGATCAACGCTCGGGCAGGACAGAGGGGGCCCGAGCTGGAAGAGTGACGTCCGGACCGTCCGGATCGGGACCGGACGGTCCGAAGCGCGATAGGACAGAAGGGTCCGGACCGTCCTGATTGGGTCCGGACCGTCCGGATCCTTGTGACCGCGCGGGAAAGATGATGAACGGCACGCACAAGGGAGGCACGAGGATTTATACAGGTTCGGGCCGCCGGAGCGTAATACCCTACTCCTGTGTGTGTTTGGCTATGATGTGGATGAACGTGATATGGTGTTTACAAGGAGAACTTCGGGAGCTCGGAAGCTCACCGGGAACCCAGAGGTGCTTAGACGCTGCTCTAGCAGCGGCCAGAATCGAGGAAGGAGGAGGAGATCCCTCGGTTTAGTCTGCCCTTTCCCTGGTGGCTTGGATCCTCCTTTATAGATTTATGGGAGTCCACAGTGCCGAGAGAGAGCTAGTTACCACTCGTTCGCACGCACGCCGCCGCCTGCCGCGCCGTGCCGGAGGGACGTCCAGTCGCCGCCTGGCCCTGCTACTGCGGTCGGCCGGAGCATGGTCTGCTGTGGGCGGCTGGAGCGTCAAGGTGCTGTCGGTTCGGCCGCCGAGGGTGGCTGGTCTGGTCGCTTTGCCGCTCGGCTGTGGGCGGCTGGAGCACAGAGACGTGACAGCGGCTGTCTCCTGGAGATGTTGTCGGGAGACAGGCGGGAGGCGCCGTTAATGCGAATATTTGGGGAGCTGGTTCAGAGCCTGCCGGGGGCCGACATGTGGGCCCCGGGCAGGCAATGAGACAATAGCGCCCGGAGGCAAGGCGCGGGCCCGAGGCCAACGAGCCCCCGGGGCCGAGCCGACACAGGCGACGCCCCGGGCGCGTGCCCGGGGCCGTTGGCTACGGCGCCCCGGGGACGAGCCCGGGGCCAATGGCGATAGCGCCCCGGGGACGAGCCCGGGGCCGATGGAGACAGCCCCCCAGGGACGGGCCCGGGGCCGTTGGCTACGGCGCCCCGGGGACTAGCCCGGGGCAGATGGCGATGACGCCCCGGGGACGAGCCCGGGAGCAATGGGGAGATGACGCCCCGGGGAACTGACGTGGCTATGGATCCACGCGTCCCCGCAGGCTGTGGGACCCCAGTCCCATTTCGCCGACACTATTATCTATTATTTAGGACCTTTACATGGCAATGTATGGAGTCAAACCGAATTCTAGATTGATTCTCCTAATTAATCATCTTGAACTTTGTAAGAATGAGACTATGCACATCAGTCTGCGATGAACGGTGATGATGTCTGCGATGAACGGTGATGAGAATCCATAGCAGTAAGCCGATCAAACTACATAGATTAATTAGAAGAACAAATCCAAATAGAAAGCAAGGAGTTCTAAAAATTTACACCAGTCTTTCCTTAATTGTAAAAAAATTCAAAGCATTGATTGATTAGGAGTTGAACAGCCTATATGTAGTACTGAAGCTGGTAATTAGAGTACAAATCTAATGAGGGTCATCTACGTCCATGTGTAGCTGAAAACAATAGCTCTACTTAAGTATATGTTAAGCCATGAAAGTTGCTATATTTTAGAACAGAGGGAGTAACAAAATTCAAAATAATCCGTAATGATTATAATACATATATAAAGATGTATCCTCAATAATTATTTTTTGAAAAGAGTCTATTAAAAATAAAATTATAAACAAAAATAGTAAGCTGAAAATTATTTAAAAAATTCATGTGAAATAATATCTAAGAATAATTTTAGCTTGGACTAAAAATAAAATAAAATAAACGACATTTCGTTTCAAAGCAAATTCCACAACAAAAATATCTAAACCACTAAAAATTTAGAGTTGAAAAAATATCAATTGAGTCCATGTTGAAATATTGTCTGAAAGTTGCTATATTTTAGAATGGATGGAGTAACGAAATTCAAAATAATCCGTAATAATTACAATAAATATATAAAGATGTATCGTTAATAATTATTTATTAGGAATATTCAATTAAAAATAGAATTATAGACACAAATGTTAAGACGAAAATCATTTAAAAAATTCGTGTAAAATAATATCTAAGAATAATTTTAGCTTGGACTAAAACTAATTAAATATGTATCCTTAATAATTATTTATTGGGTATAGTCTACTAAAAATAAAATTATAAAAAAATGTTAAGACGAAAATTATTTTAAAAATTCATGTGAAATAATATCTAAGAATAATTTTAGCTTGGACTAAAAATAATTAAAGATGTATCCTTAATAATTATTTATTGGGTATAGTCTTTAAAAATAAAATTATAAACAAAAATATTAAGACAAAAATTATTTAAAAAATCCATGTGAAATAATATAAAGGAATAATTTTAGCTTAGAATGCATGCATGATGACAATTTAAGTTGGTAGGAGCATGGCATTGTTGAACACTATTACTTTGCATAGATGGTGGATTGGGATCTATAATCGTGACTATAAAAAGAGCTCGAAAAGGAGGCATCAAGTTTGACCTAAAGATCTAAAAATTCTCACATTGATTAGAGAAAAAGAGAGATATTTTTGGTTGATTCCATATACTACTTTAATTTAAAATAATAAATATTAAAAATAGCAGAAAAGGTTCATGTCAAATATTACCTCTGCCAAAAAAAGTTGATTTGTAATAATTTTAATACAAATTAGTAGTTAGAGAAAAAGATTAAAGTGCCAGTAATCGATAGGAATTTGTATTATTAGGCAGGCAAGTACAAAGGATTGAAGGGACAAAACACATTTAATATTTTATATTGAGGGAAAGGGCTATAAATCAACTCGATCTTTTAAGGACAAATTTTGAACAGTAGAAATTAACTCCTTTTGGGATAGTAGAAGTAATATATAAAAACATAAATATTAAAAGTCAATGATAAACACAAATAATTAGAATTTGGATGAAAATCATAATTATCTATCTTGTTTGTATATAAATAAACTATAGAGCTGTATTACCTTCTCGCCACTTTATTGAAGGAAAAACTGATACATCAGAACAACTAAACCGATAACAAAAATATCAAGGAGTTTGCGAGAGAGAAGAGTAGGGGAAGAGGAGATAGATGGAGAGAAATAGGGGCCAGAGTTACTGGAGATGGAGGATTAGAAGCCGCTAGAAACTAACAGTCATATATATATATATATGCCATGAACTCCCCTTATATCAAACAATTATGAATGATAGATTTGATCTTGATTCAAGTAATTGAGAAGCATGCCTACGAGATGTTTGATTCCGACGTTTTTAACTTTATGATCTAAAATCAATAAATTTTTCTTATATCCCAAAAAACTTTATGAGCTCTTAAAGGAAAAGGCTAATAGGATGTCATATTAGTAAATGAACTATGTCGGCGAAACGGGATAGGGGATCCCACATACCCCGGGGACGCGTGGGTCATCTACCACGTTAATTCTCCCGAGGCCACATTCTCCAACGACGATGGGCTCTCCAGCTAAGCGCCCAGGCAGTGCCCGGGCCCACGACCCGCAATAACAGTGCCTCGTGTGGCGGAGGGCTGGCTCTAGCAGTCGGTTCCCCAACTACCCGTTTTAATGGTGAGGCGACGGCAGAGCACTTTTGACCAAGAAGGCCCCGAAAGTCCACGCCCAGGCAGCGGAGGCAGGCGCCGTCCCGTCTCCATGCTCCATCCGCTCACAGCGAGGGGCCGACCGAGCGTGACCAGACGAGCAGTACCTACTCCGGCTTGGACACAGCAGGCGGGCAGAGACGACTGGACCCTCCTCCAACTCCGGCGCAGGCGTCGCAGGCGGAGGTGAGCGATGGGACAGCCCTGCAACTCCGGCATGGGCGTCCGCGGCCAAACAGGTGCACAAGAGGACTCACCGGAGAATATCTCTCTGGGGGTACCGGCACTGTGGACTCCCCTGCTCTATAAAGGAGGATCCCAGCCGACGAGAGAAGGGGCAGAGAGGCTTGGGCATTAGCAACCACTCTCTGGCTAGAACCCGTCCTCGATCGCCAAACTCTCGCCATGGTTCTTCCTCGGCTCCGAGCTCCTGAGCTCGCCGGGAACACCCTGTAACACTCAAACCATATTCACCTCCACATAGCATACACACAGGAGTAGGGTATTACGCTCCGGCGGCCCGAACCTGTATAATCCTCGTGTCTCCCTTGTGCGTGCTGTTCATCGTCTTCCCCGCGCGATCTTCCCCGTTCGGATAGTCCGGACCCTTCTGTCTCCAGCTCGGGCCCTGCGCGATCCTCTCGGTTCGGACGGTCCGACCCCGGTTCAGACGGTCCGAACCCCTCATCCATCGCTTTGCTAACACACGCTGACGCCGGCTTCGCCTGAGAACTACTCCACTGGCCGAATCTCAAAGGGGGGTCTCCAGACCTCCCGCCGTCGAGGTTTCATCCTCCGACAAACTATATAATATTTTATATAACGCGAGAACTTTTTCGCAAATAAGCGGATCAAATGTTAGCTCTCAATTACCATTGAATAGAGACTAAATTATAAAAAGTGAACATCAAATAAGTGAGATTGAACAAGATATATACTTGCTATTGTTAGTTGAACAAGATAAGTTCTGATAGCGTATGATTGTATGAATAGATAGAAATATGTATCATCAACTTATAAATATGTGAATATTTGTTATAATTTTGAGTAATATTATTAAATTAAAAACTTTTAAAACAAATATAGCCCGTAAATATACGGGCCACCCTATTAGTTCTCATCATTTCTATGATTTTAAAGCTAATCATATCTTTCTAAAGAAAATCTAAGCAATTCAAAATTAAAAAATTGATAGCTAAAGTAACTTAAAAAGGAAACCATTAGTATTTGTTAAACAACCTAAAAATCCTTATATTTTAGAAAGGGGACAATATACAGGCAACAAAACATCGGTTTCAGCCGTCCGAGTAGATTACGGTAACATCTTGACTGTCCTCTGCTGTACACAACGTCATGGTGGATGGATCTGACAAGTGACAAGCCTACTCCAATTTTCTGCTCCTCCTTCCTTCCAAGTTCCACTTCCAACCCTGCGACCTTGATCGTTTCTTTCAGGTGCCTTGACCATTCGTTGCAACACAACGGTCAGCCATCCATCAGCCTCAACACGATCTGCTTCTCCGCGAACCAATCAGCACAGCACCAGTTTGTTCCAAGAAACTAACCGAAACTAGCATATCTTTGCCTGTTACGTGTGCGTACATGCATAGGTTGGTTTGAACTTTTGAACTCGTTCTCTTTTTTATTTTGGTCTCCCGTCCCGGCCGGTGTCAAGCTTAGGTAGAGGAACGACCAGTCGTGCCATGGTCGGTAGGCCAACGGTATTCACATTTCAAGCAGCGGCAGGGACGTGCACTGCTTCGGCGAGAACTATGGACTATGGACTACTCAGACTGTGCTACTGCTTCTACACGGTACGCGTCACTAGTCACGCATACATACTTGGCGAAGGCAGAAAGATTTTTGAGCCCGGATAAACTTAGTATATACTAGTATTTGCTATAAAAATTCTGTAAAAATTTTTTTCAACAACTTTAAATTTTAAGTAACTTTACGGTGCTACTACTAGTATTTCATCGGTAGAATTGATCTCAACTGTTGATATATAAATTTTACTACTAGTAGAAAAAATTAATCTAAAGTGATAGTAGATTTATATCTTATCTATTAGATTAGAAAATAGATTGATTCTATTATTTGTAGAGAGTATTGCCAAACAACTATTAAATTTTAATAGAGTGTTCGCTTACAAACCCGGTGGCTCCACTCCACTGCGAACATACATGCAGGTCGTGCGAACTAACCAAGCAGATTTTACTTTGACTTATCTAAACACGTAAAAATCGTTTTTTTCATTTTTAATATTTTTACAAACATAGGCCAGCAGAGGTCAAATTCTACCGAAAAGATTCTAAGGCATGCCAAGACTGTTTCCATCATGTACTACCGTTTCAAATTCCAAGCACAAGAGGTTACTTGAGGCTAGGATTTCTAATGACTTGGATTAGGTCTATTAAATTTTCACCTGACTGCAAGTACTTCTTGATCACGGTCATTTGTTCCATACATCTCAGTCACTATACGAGAACTGAACAAATGCTTGAATTATTATTTGCATGTGAATAGTTAGTCTAGTTTCGAAGACTGGATTGAATCTGTCAATTCAAAATTTATATTCTTTTATTTATTCAGAGCATGTACGTCGGGAGTCAAATTCTTTCAGGGTCTGAACGTTTTGGCTTGGCCGGAGAGTCAAAATTATTATGTTCCAGTTGACCAGTCAAATTAAACAAGCCTACGCGTGAAAATAGCATGTTAATTTTTACAGTACTTGTGTCATGGATAATCTGGCTGAGAAATAATTCGAGTTCGCCATAATGGACTCTAGCATAAATTAAAGTTCGCCAATGTTATGCGATTATAACATAAAAAATGAATCGGATGCACTGTTTTCTTCCGCATTGCATGCATGATACTAGAAACAAAATGGCACAAATTCAAATGATTTAAATTTGTCCAACCAAGATGCATGGTGTACAAAGTTAAGAGTCCTAGACTCGGTGTTCACGGATGCTCATATTTTTTAGATTTAATCACAGGAACTACAGTACATACACACGCGGATGCCTTAAGTGGTCAAAGCGCGTACCGGCGCTATATGAACCTAGGGCTTTAATCTTTTTTAGATATGGGCTAGAAAGCATCCAGATGTGGGTGTGCTAGCATGACTTTGTATGGTTTATACTTTAAAAACACTCCCTCTATTCTAAAAAGACTTCATTTACAAAGCTAAAAATAAAGTCTACGTAGGACGGAGGACCTAAGAATTTAGGAGTAAATCCATATATAAAAGTGATATGCACTGTTATATTAAGGGGGAAAACAAAACAAAATAAATATTATCTTGCATTATCTAGCTATTACTATTTCATTATCTATACAAATTTCTTTAGAGATATGTTTATATTTCTTTTCGTATAAAACCATCAAATAATTTCTCGCCTTTGTTTGGGAGTTGACTTGTTGGTATTGACTCAAAAACCAAAAAATATATTTTATTATGAGCATATGTTTACTGTTGGACTTTATGACTTACTAGCAATGATATTTTTTTATAAAGCTCCAACTAAAACTTACATGCAGATATTTTTTAGACAATATATTTGCTTCGGCTTTGAGCTTACCTACGAAGGTGTGACGAGAACAAGAAATTCACGTACCTTGCATACCGTAGTTAGATACAATGAACATGCAAATTTTTGTCAACTTTGGATGAAAATTTAGTAATAAGATTGCTTCCTAAATAGGATGTTTTTTTTTGTTGTTATGGTTTAAGATTGTCTTTGCATAATCTTTTTTTTTAAAACTTGGTTTAGCCAAGAACTTTGTAAGTAAGTGGTTGTAGCTTTTTTCTTTAAGAAAATGCCGAATTATTCATTATCTAAAACAATTACAAGTGTTGAACATAATTACAGACTCTAATTTCATCCTTTTCAGGACCTAGCAACATTGCAAATCAATGCGCCTAAATTGACTAAACTACTTCAACAAAGTATTACTATATGAACAGCTAGCTTGCAAGGCTCCATGTTAATTTGAATGGAAGCTCTTACACAAAAAGGAATAATGAAGGAATTGAACCAAATTAGATTATGAACACTTGTTTCTGTATAGCTGCGTTCCCCTGCGTAGCTCTCCTCATGTACATGTTAACGGCCGGCGCGGGCTAGGTATGGCAGTTCCCGGAGCCGCCGGCGCCGGGACCTTGGTGGCAGTTATTGGGTCCCGACGGCGGCCCTCCCTTATCAAGGACCTGCAAGATGAGCTCCCCGGCGGCGGCGCCGCCCTGCAGCCAGCTGCCCAAGTCCCCCTCCAGCAGCCTCGCCGCCATGATCGCGTTGCAGCATTGCATCAGCAGCACGGCCACCAGCACCACCCTCACCATCGCCGACGACGACGCCATAAATATCAATTAATATATGTATCGATCGATCGACGGAGATCGTATTCAGCTGTATTTAGGTAGTACTAGCTATTGTACTCTACTAGCTAGCTTTAGTTAGCTAGATTGTTTCAGAGATGGCAGACAAGAAATCAAGCGGCTGGCTGCGTACGTGAAAATGGCTGAAGAAGCTAGTAGTGTGGTTGTTGGAAGGGAGACACGATGGGTTGGTTATATATAGAGTTTGGTGGATGTACGTACGTACGTCCGAAGTAAAAGGTGCAACAAAAGGGACCGGGTCTATATTCTTTGGCGTCATGTAAAAGTTGCTATACTTTTAAGCTTTTCATTGTCTCGCTCACGGAAAAACACGTTTTTTTTTAGCTAGCGCGCGACTGCGCGAGCTGGCCATGGCCGCGGTCACGTTTAATTCAATTTCCTATGTTTGACATTGACAAGTACTCCTCCGTTTAAAAATAATAGACGTATCTGGTTTTTCCATGATCTTCAACATTATACTAAACTTTGGCTATTAATTTCTTTCATAATATATCATTAATAACTATAAAATTAAACATCATATAAAAATATTCTTAAATACGAATGTAATATGCATAATACTAAAAAATATATTTTAAATTTAATTATTAGTTAAAATTTTTAATATATTGGCTTTATTAAAAACAAGATCTTATATTTTCAATCGTTCAAACGGAGGGAGTACCATTCAAGACATTGATAAAATCAACCAAAGCCAGGCTCGTACGCACGTACCTATACGTTGTTAAGTACTCCCATGGAGTAGTTAAATTCATGAAATAATTAAACTGCGTGTAACTACACGTTTGGCCGAGACGATTTCGATCGATCGATGAGCTAGTCGTATTTAACGAGCCAGTCAGCCGCCAATCGATACGATCGGGCTGACTGACTGATCTTGCACGCAGTTAGGCACGCACTTCCACTTCATGGCCGCTATACTCCATGTTGCTCTGACTTGTTGCCTGCTGCCGATCGATGCCGGCCAACCTGCATCCAAGGTCGTTATAGCTTCCCAGAAAGTTGCGGCGACTTCGATTGATTTGTTACCGTCTCCGGCCGGACGTGCAGTGCGTACGGGCAAGTTTAATTTTAATTTTTACGCGCAAGGATCAGTCACCTGCTGCAGGACGACTCCACTAATTTGGCAATTCACCTCCGTGCGCGATCGATCTCAAACTGAATGCCTCTTTTGCACATGCTCCCACCGTTTTAAAATAAATTGATTTCTCATACATCAATAAAAAATTGCGAGTAAGTGAGAGAGATAAATTATCATTCATTAATAAAAAATAGTATGAGCGGATAGATATATAAGGGATATTGAAGGGATAAAACTCTTTGATTTGAAGACAAGGGTAGGTGCGAGTGCAAATCAGCTTATTTTGTAACAAAATTTAAACATTAGAGATTAACTTATTTTAAGACAGATGAAGAATATATAGATCTTAATCAGATGCATGATATAGCTACCTGTTCCTATATCTAGCTCAATCTCGTCTCACATATCCTTGCACTCAAATAACAGACAAGTGCTTAAATGGGCTGAGCTAGCGGGTGCGCGTGGATTGGCTAACTTGCACGCGCCCGGTTGTACGGGTAGGCTGCTCATTAAGCCTAATCACCTCCTAATCACCATTATTAGTGTTTAATAAATTTTTAATTATAAATAATATATAAATAAGCAGAGTTAATAGTTTTTAGGTTTAGTTGAAAGTTTCGAAAATCTAATTAAAAGTTTTAAATTTTGGGTTGAAAGTTTCAAAATTTGAGTATATATTTTTAAATTCTTAGTTGATAGTTTTTAAATTTGAGTTGAAAGTTTCGAAAATTAAATTGGAAGTTTCAAAATTAGAGATGGAAGTTTCAAATTAGTGGTATAAAGTTTACTCGATTTTTTTAATTTTTAATTTTTTATTTTTTACGGTGCACGTGAGGTGTATGTGTATGCCGCCTGCGCCAGCTCCCTGCTACACGCGTTGTGGCAACGCGCGCACGCGTAATTAGTTTAAAATACGAGTAAGTAAAAATAGAACAATAGTATAAGTGAATAGGTAGGTAAGGGGTATTGGAGAGATAAAACTTTTCGATTTGGCGATAAGGGTAGGCGCGAGTGCAAATAAACTTATTTTGTAATAAAATTTAAACTTTAGAGGTTAACTTGTTTTGAGACAGACGGAATAAATCTTAATGTATGATATAGCTACTTGTTACAATATCTAGCTCAATCTCGTCTCACATATCTTGCAGTCAAATAACATGCGAGTGCTTAATTAGTACTATATATATATATATATATATATATATATATATATATATATATATATATATATATATATATATATATACGTAGTATGCGTGTGTTGGCTATTACAATTAATGTTGATCATGTCTAACTAGTCAAGCATTTTTTAGAGAAACTATATATAAATAAAAGTCAAATTGTAAGGGTGTAGCATGTATGCTATATGTACTGGCAATATGCGTGCTATTTTTTTTAATCTGAGCTATATATAAAAGTGGGAGTAGCGCGCGTGCGCGGGGTTGGCTAACCCACGTGCGCCGGCCGTACGTCCGTATGCCTCAGAAAACCATACATTTATACGTAAAAGTTGTATCATAGTAGTAAAAATGAGTCAGTAACCGGTATAAATGGGGCTGCTATCGTTGCCGGTTATGAATCGATAGTGATAGCCAGTATTATTATTAGTAGAAGTAATTTCAACCGTTAATTTATAAGTTTTGGTACCAGTAGCTAAGGTAGTATTATAAATAGATATAATTCATTGGATTATAAAAAGACGAGCGACCTATATTGATTTCTACTGTGATCATGAAAAAATATAAATTAAATTAAATTAAATTAAGGAACCATTTGTAGCTTGATAGTTGCCTGTGCTTTGGCCAAGTTAAACTGCATGTAGTAAAAATCGTAACAGAGGGCCCGCGTCTAATAACTGTAAGCGGTTCAGTACTAACAACATAACAGGCTAGTGTACGCGGTTTTCAGCACGGTCCATGTCCCCCAGGTTGAACGACTAGTTAGGTGCAGTAGCAATGTAGTGAGTATATATATATACTCGATCGTATATAGAGAATTCGTACGTATGTGGCTATAACGACCACAAGCTAATAACGTAACTGACTGTACATGTACGTAAGATGTTCTGATTAATCCGTGTGTAACTCGACCTTGACTCCTCTCCCCGCAAAAAGAAAAAAGGACTCCCATCGACCATGCCCTTGATGAATTGACACATTCGTTTCGATGATCAAGAGAGCGATGAATATTCCTCGATCGTAACGGCTGCAGGGTCGACCAGTTAATTAATACTAGTTCAAACAAGCAACTCCACTTAATGAGTAGCTAGCTCGTACGTACGAACGCACGCACGCCATGACGACCGGACCGTCGTGCGATAGCGTCGACGTCGACACGATATGCTGCTGTTCGTGTGGCGCCATCGACGATGTATCTCGATCGCCCGGCCATGCGCGTGGCCATCGGTCGCACGCGCGATTTGGTCGATCGGGCGTGTTCCACTGTTGATCTCGCTAGCTAGCTACTCGATCGATCCCCGCCCGCCCGTACGTGGACCGGTTCACAATATGTGCGCACCGCCGCTTCTGGATAGCGCGCGCGTGGTGCGAATTGTTTTATTATTTAAACTTTTTTATTTTGGAAAATAAATTTTTTAAAAATTTATTTCTAAATCTGAATCTCTTGACCACTTGTAACATGACAATGTTATTGACTGGTGTGATAAGGGTTATGTCACGCTAGCTAGCCCGATATAATAGAAAGACACCGTCACGTCCACTACTCGTGACAGTATTATTTGACCACGTCAAGTAAGGTAACGTGATCATATGTTTAAATTTAAAAATATGTTTTAAAAGGATTTAGGTTTAAAATTTTTTTAGGAAAAAAAGTTGAGCCGGGCCAGCGCGAGGGAGGACGGAGATAGTTTTTGATTGAAAAAAAATCGATCTTAGTTTTTGATTGAAAAAGAAAGTCGATCGGTAGAAGCTCCTAGCTGCATATCATGAAAATAATAATAATGATGAACAATCTCCACAGCGCACATACACACATATGTCAACATCTGCGTATAGATAAACGAACCAGCCATTGGCCTATCGCTGATCAAGTCCAAGTGTCAAGCCGTTAATATAAGGTAATATAATACGAAATTTTTTTATGTGTTCCTCAGTTTTCACTTCATTTCTTCTATGCCTCTAAATTTTGTCTCATCCCCTATATAATTATATGCTCTGAGTATTCATTTTAATCCTTTTTATACCTATTTCGTTAGTTGACCGTGATTTAATCATTAAATTTTTTTAAAAAAATAATTATACTACCCTTCTCTCTTATTTATCCTACCTATATCGAAAACATAAATCTCAATCTAAAAAATATATATTATAATAAAATCAAATGGAACAAAATTATTTGACCCCAAATTTTAAAAAAAAATTAAATTTTTAAACAAATTTATAAAATTGGATGAAATCCATACTAAGGTTTCACTGAGAAATCAAAAAACCAAAATTGTTTGTTATTTGCATTTAAATTTTGGCTAAAAATTTGTACAAATCTCATTAAATATGATTTGAAATTTATTTAAAAATTTTAAATTTTAGTTTAAACAGTCATGTCTTGTTTGTTTTTATAAATGAATCATTTTTCACGTTGAGAACTATATTTTTCTTGGTTAACTAGCACATAGGTATGAGAGAAGGACGATATAATTATTATAAAATTTTCACGGTCAACAACGGAATGGATATAGAGGGAATCAAAATAAAAACTCAGAGGTATATAGAGGATAAGGCAAAATTTAGGAGCTCAGAAGAGATTGAGCGAAAACTCGTAGGTGCATAAAAATTTTCTTCTAATATAGTACTAGACCATCAAATGTGTATATTAATTTAGAATTTCAGGCACATCCAACCAGGAGAGATAAGAGGGGAAAGAAAAAACAGAACGGAGCCTGGAGGAAGAAGGCGGCAAATGCCTCCCTCGCCCCTCCAACCATTTAACTCTTATGGGGATCGCCTTACGTGCTAGATGGCTCTGGACAAGCCGCACACCACCAAAGAAGCCTCCACAACCTGCACTTTGGAAAATGGAAGAACACTGTTGTTTTGGGAAGACGATCAGCTTCAGGGCTTAAGCATCAGGGTCTTGGATCCACTAATATAATATATACTAGAAACACTGATGGTGTGATGATAGAGTCGTTGGTGTATGACTTTACACCAGAATTTAAATTTTGGTGCCCACAAATATTAAGTGAGAATTAAGGAGTAAACCCATCCATAAAAACGAATTGCGTTATTGTACAGGGAAAACCAAAAGGAAGTAAATTTCTTCTTGTATTGACAAGTATATATTCGCCTACATGATTACAGACTTTCAGCAAGCTAGCTTGCTAGCTATGTTAGGAACTGTCTTATTGCAAACCAATACTCCTAAATTGACTAAACTATATAACTGTGAACAGCTTGAAAAGCTCCAAGCGTTTAATTTTTGCATGGAAGCTCTTACAGGGAAAAAAAAAAGGAATGAAGGAATTGAACCCAATGAACAGTTTAATTTGATCCCTACATCTACGTGTGCATGCGTATAGTAACTCCTCCCCCTTCATGTACATGTTAACGAGCAAAACCGGCGGCCGGCGCGGATATAGTTACGGGTAGCAGCGTCCGGAGCCGCCGGTGCGACCTTGGTGGCAGTTATTGGGTCCCGACGGCGGCCCTCCCTTATCGAGGACCTGCAAGATGAGCTCCCCGGCGGCGGCGCCGCCCTGCAGCCAGCTGCCCAAGTCCCCCTCCAGCAGCCTCGCCGCCATGATCGCGTTGCAGCATTGCATCAGCAGCACGGCCACCAGCACCACCCTCACCATCGCCGACGACGCCGCCATAAATATCAATTAATATATGTATCGATCGATCGACGGAGATCGTATTCAGCTGCAGTACTAGCTAGCTACCGCACTCACTAGCTTTAGTTAGCTAGCTAGATTGTTTCAGAGATGGCAGACAAGAATTCAAGTTGGCTGCGTACCTCAAAATATAGCTCAAAAAGCGTTATATAAGTAGGTTGTTGGAAGAGAGACAAGATGAGTTGGTTATAAATAGAGTTTAGTGGTGGCGGTATACATACGTATACGTTGAAAGTAAAAGGCGCAGCAAAAGGGACCAGGTCTATTCTTGGGCGCCATGTAAAAGCTGCTACTTTTAAGCTTCTTGATTGTCTCGTGGAAAAACGCGGTTTTTTTGAGCTACTAGCGAGCGCGCAGGCCTCGGTCACGTTTAATTCAATTTCCGGTGTTTGACGAGTGCCATTCAAGAGATTGATACGATCGACCAAAGCCAGGCTCGTTAGCACGTTGCTTGTTAGCTGCCCTGCCTACATTCCCATGATCGAAAAAAAGTTAATTAAATTCATGAACTCGTTAGTATAACCACCTGCCTGGCCGTGTATGCCTGCATGCGCTCCCATTGTTGGACCGACCGACCGGCGTCCGACCCATATTACTTCTACAACTCGAGTGCACATGCACACGAGCTATGAAAAAAATTTCACAACATTGATACGATATAGTATTATATATCTCAACATTGCAAAAATCTGTTTTAAGTCCAGATTTGATATGATCTACACAGCGAAAAACAGAATACTCTCTCCGTGTCAAATTAATTGTTATTTTAGTTTTTAGTTTTGTTCTAAGTCAAATATATTTATATTTAATCATTAACTCCTACAAATCTATATAGTTTAACAACATACGAATTGCTATTGAAAGCTCACTCACATGTATGTAATATTTGTGGCTATCAGGATTTTATATGCACCCATGACTCTACCACCACATCACCGGTGCTTCCCCGAATATATATATTTCTCATGGTGAATATGAAAATATAAATCTTATGATGTTAAACTATGCAAATTTTTTAAAAAAATTGATGATCAAAACAAAATGTTTCACTTAGGTTCATAGCTTCTTTTTTTGCCATACGATGTATATTGAATTTTGTATTGAATGTTTGTTGAGTGACGTATGCCATTGTAATCTATAATATTGAATTATATTTTAGAAATTTTTTATGATCGTTTAGATGAGATGCAAGAGGTAAGGGCACGCGACGATCATAAATATTTGATATTTAATTAGGACAAAATTTAGTCAATTTTTTAAATCCCAGTTATAATCTCGATCGCTTGAAACTAGCTAGTGCCGGTGAGTACGTACGTGAACTGACATATCATCACACAAGTGCGTACGCAGTGCTTAGTCGAATACTTAATTAAATGACTTGTTAGTTGGAGATCATCAGACAAGATGGATTTCCTTTTATGGATAGTTTGGTACGTTTGCTGATTTGGTCATGTGTTCAACTGCATGTAAGAATTAAAAAAAATGAAGGACCGGCCGGGTCCGTTCGTGAGCGTTTACCACTACTAACATACGCTCCAAGTCACACGCGGTTTTCAGCGAGGTCCATGTGTCGAACGAATATATAGTTAGGTATGGTGCAGAGAAGCAGTGCAGTACAGATGGAAGTATGAAAAGGCCAGTTATATGCACATATAGACTATAGTATAAATAAACTCCTTTAGATGTGCTAATCTAATTAGATGGCTAGAAAGATATATATCGTATGTTGTGGCTATAATAACGACCAAGCTAGCTAGCGAACTGGGTGTGTACGACGACGTACGTTCTGAATTCTGATAAATCCATGTGCAATTCGATCTTGACTCCGACCGATCCCTTGAATTTTGACACATTGGTTTCGATCGACCGGACGTCGAACCATTAATTGCATGAATTCCTCGATCGTAACGGCGGCTGGGTCGACCTGTTCATTAGTTCCTTCCAAAACAAGCTAGTATATATCGCTCGATCGTACGCACGTCATGACGGCCGGACCATGCAGGGTACGGCTAGCGCGCGGGCGGGTTGGGTAACCCCCGCGCGCGCGGTGGCCGCAGTAAACCCTCCGTTTTTAACCCTAATCATCATAATTAGTGTTTAAATAATTTTTAATTATAAAAAATATATAAATAAACAGAGTTAAAAGTTTTTAGGTTTTAGTTTGAAGTTTCAAAAATCTAATTAAAGTTTCAAATTTTAGGTTGAAAATTTTAAATTTTAAGTAGATTTTTTAAAATTCTTAAATAGTTTTTAAATTTGAGTTGAAAGTTTTTAAAATTGAATTGAAAGTTTCAAATTAGTGATATAAAGTTTACTCGATTTTTTAATATTTTTTACTGCATGCGTCTACTGTGGAGCACTTTTATCCATCTATCTGTCGCGAATCAATGCCCTGTCTGTTTGCGGCTTGCTGCTATACATGATCCACGGCTTGGAAATGTCTCTCAGCCCTCGTGACTGTGACCGAACCAAACCCGAACAGCGTGCTCTTGTGACACCAGACAGGACCGAGCGTTGCGGGAGCACGTGCTAAGAAGATTTTCCGGACCATGCATGGTGCACTTGTACGACGAGCTGTACGATGCTGGTGTTTGTGAACGATATATCCATCCGTCGGTGATGGACGACTGATCGGTCACGCTATGCATGATCGCGAAATTCGCGATTTGGAACGGTCGGTCCTGTTCAACGGTTAAGTCGCCGCGGGTGGACCGATCGATCGGACGATTCATGCGCGCACTGCTCGGGCTCGCTGTTTTGACCGAATTCTGCGTGCAATGTCTGCACTTTCGCTGCGCGCGCGTGGCGCCGGCCTCTGCGGGTCAGAGCGGATCGCAACGCGGCGTGAGCGAGGGAAGCAATTTGGGTGTGCGCGCGGGCGCAGCTGGTTGTTGATGGACCGTTGTTGAGTTGGGCCCGTTGGTTCACCGTTATTTTAAAGCCTAGTGGCGGCTACATTTTAGGCCACCAGCGTTAGTAAACAGTGCAGCGGCAGACACTAAAGTAATGGGCTGTAAGCCCTTACCGTACCTTAAATGTGATTAACAGTCCATCATCAGACTAGACCCGCATATGGGCAGGTGCAGGGTGCCCGACCGCATAGGCCCCCTATTTTTAGGTTTCACTCCAATTCAATGCGCTTTAATATATTTACTATGTTTAAGGATATTATCATCTCATCTATATATATCCTATATAGTTGTCATCAAAAGAAGCTCATGCAAAAGCCACGTTATCAGTAATCCTAAGTCATTTGATCATGTTACAATAAAAATATCAACTGTTGGATCACGGAATTACTTATACGCATTCATTAGCTGTCTCTTTCCCTCCTCTCTAACTTTAATTAGCCGCACGTTATCAATAATCCTAAACCATCTGATTATGTTAGTATAAAATTATCAATCGTTGGATCAATGAGTTACTTATCTGTATTCACCAGTCGTCGTCTCTTATAACGCCCCGCTTTTAATGTGACGTTAAAGACTATTTTAATAAAAATCTATCCATGAAAATTTCGCTCATTGTGTGTTGTGTCATAAGTCGTGCCTGGATCATACAATGGAGCATCTGCACAATATCATTTCATCTATGCGTCGCACCATCTTGTGCATGGAAATGATGCGCTATCCAAAGCATTGCACCATATGACCCATCATGGCATTAAATTATGGTTGAATCACATTATGTATGGCATCTTGTCATTCGTAACTGCATTGCATTATTTAGCATATCATCCATAATTGCATCATGATTATCCATGACACCTTATCATTTATGGTGGCATCATAGAGCCATACATGCCAACCTAGAACACTTCAGCTCAGTTTAACCCTATTCTAGGTTACCCAACTCAAGTTAGAGGATTTCTAGCACCACTATTCCATATTTCCCACCTATTTACAACATTTCTGTTAGTTAGTTTACCTAGGTTGAGATATCGAAAACCTAAGTTCATTCTAGCTTGTTCCATCATTTACTGTATAGGTCAGAGGAGTTGAGGGTTCGCTGATCTCGTCACCGGGGCTGGGAGTGCGGCTGCCAGGGCCGTTGCCGTTTCAGGCGATAGAGAGCAAGCCGAACCGAGAGACTTCACCACCTTTCTCATCACACTACCAAGATCCAGCACCTTGATCCTATAAACATCCAGTTCTCTAACCCTTCTCCTAAGTTAGCTCTCATCTTAAGTTATCTAATATTTTTTTTAGAATATTGGCAACTAGAAATTAAACTCCTAATTAAATCACATAAGACATCAAGTGCATTGATCTACATTTGCTTCACTAGACACTAGTGTACCTTCCATGATAATATAGTATAGCCAGCCATTTGGTCATCCTGGTATCATTAGGTTAATGAAAATAGTATTGCTAAGAAAATTTATAGCAGACCTAACCTACTAGATTAGTTGTCCTCCGCTCACCAGTTCACATCCTAAAAATTTTAAGGGGGGTAGCATACCAGGTTAGCATGTACCATGTATAAATCCAAAGATTTAGCATACCCATGGCATTCCCTGCTACCGCCAACAAAGCTCACTCGACATACTGGACGGATTCTACATTGAGTACTACCTTGTGACGACGGATTATCTTTTAGCTCTTATTAGTGCCTAGCCTTGTCATCACTTTACACCTAAAAGTCTAGCTTCAAAGTTCCTAAGCCATGTTGCCCAGGTCTGTAGTTCAATGAATAGAAAGCACCTAGGTACATCCTCGATAACTCTATGTAAAGTCAGTGTATACGATGGTTGTTGTGCACCCCTTTTTGTCTAAACCTATGTAGGGACCGTGATCCTAATCGCGTACCCGTTTATTTAGGGTCTTCGCTCCTAAATGCTTGCTGTCCAGAAAATAACACTACATGAAACTAAGCACACAAAAGCCAGTTAGATCTCTAGTCACATAAATTTCAGAACCCTGTAGTAGCACCCAAGTTCCGGGTAGTGCGATGTAATGTGAGGTCCGCCAACTGAACCTACTGTCGGGTGGAACCTAGCTGTCAACCAGCCTTAATACTCCAGTCACTCCCATGCTTTGTACTGAACCTACTAGCTAGCTCAATTTAACTTCCTGACTAGAACGTGGAAATCCTTTCCGCATAATTGTTGAGACCTTAGTAGCCAGTGGGTTACAAAGTCGGGTAGAAATATTAAACCTGATTTGTTTGAAATGGAGATAGGTTTAAATTAAGTCACTGTAAGCAATCCAACCCCTTATCAATGAACCTTTAGTGAGTCCCCCAACCAGCAATTTGACCGAATGTTTAGATAACCCAGCCCTTGTGAAGGAGATAAATCTAGACAATCTTGTAGGTCTATATGTCCGAGAGTAACCTCATAGTAGCCCTGCTAAGGAAAACTAATGCCGTTGGTAGCACCATCCAACATGATTTTAGTATGCCAGCCTTGGATCCTACCTTACCTACGTTGTTTAGGTTGTTCCCCGATGATTCTTGTCCCAGTTAGATAAAACTTTCAAAAGGATGCCATAAAATCCACATTTACCAGACGTTCCGACCACAGTGACCAACTTAGTGCAAAATACAGTAAACCCACTAGCAAATCGACTGCTCTCTTCATTACCGGTGAAGTTGTGTTGATAATAAGGAGGAAAAAGGGAATCTCAACCATGTAACCGTAGGTAGCTTTCCATAGATCAGTAGTAACCACAACAACATGACCAAACAAAGACCAAGAGTGGAGTCCAACTCTGTCCCTGTCACCCTCAAACTACTATAGAGAATGTCGTACATAAAACCTCACCTACAAGCCTCAAAGTCCCCAACCGCCTATGAGCCACCCGAATCTCGAGGACGAGATTCAATTTTAAGGGGGGTAGATCTATAACATACCAGGATTTCTCCTAGGAGAATTTAGCAGCGAAATCAAGTTTTTGATTTCAAAAAAAAACTTGATTAAAAAGGTTCACAAAATGACGTAGGTTTTCTTCCAAGTTAGGAACAAAATTATAAAAGTTTAACCTAGGAAAATAATAAGATAGAAGTGATTGTTTGTTCATTTCCATAATAGAATGCATAAACATTTCCATAGCCTAAATAGTTTCTAAGGACGATAGGTTTAAGATAAAATCATGAGAAAGTTTCTATAATCGGTATACAACACAACTTATCTACTGTAAATTTTTCATGATTTTATCACTTCAGTAAGTACTTCAATAAAATCCCTCAAATCAGCTAGACTAGGGAGCTAGCTAAAAATGAATGGGTATACTTATAAAATTCACCAAATAAAAATGAAGACTAATCAAGCAGTGCCCTTCTACCAGAGTATGAGTCAATATGAAGCTTTCAACCAGAAATTTTGGTTTAATTTATCTCCCAAAGGAACCACATAAAATGACAGGAGAAAAGGTCTAGGGAATTAATTTAGACTGCAGGAAAAACTGGCTCACTATCCTTACTTTGAAAATTCACCAAAGATAAACCAGATCACCTCTAGCTATGAAATTCTGTCAGAAGGTTAATCACATCCTCCTCTATCTCCAGTAATTTTTACCAAATTTTATAAATTCAATAAGTGTCTCAAACAAATATTTTTGATTCAGCAAAACAGAGAACTTTTTCTCTTGCAGACAACCAATTTGATATTTTTTTCTAAAATAAATTCACCACTCACCTTCTTACCAAAATTTGCCAGAAATTGGGTCATGTCGTGAACTATTTACAGTAAACATTTCAAAGCTTCTTTCACAAAGCTTGTACATGAAATAATAGGCCCAAGCTCACTGACTCAGACTAGTGCACAGCAGAAACTGAAATTTGGCCAAACTTTGCCATTTTCTCCAGAGAAATCTACAAGTCCCACAACTTTGAAATTTGGCACAGAGCTAGCCAATACCACCTACTGCCTGCAGTAATTTTCCCATGATTTTACCCACACTGTAGACCAGTCAAACAGCTAGATCAAAGTAACCTCCAACCACAATTTACACTTAGAATCTGGAAGCTTGTTCTCTATTTTGTCACTACTATGTGAACTCCACAGACCCTTGGCCCACCTGTAAGCCTCAGCATTCCTTTGGACAGTGTGTTTCACCAAGAAATCCATCCATACCTCTCTCCTCTCCATAGGTTTTCACTACTTGGACCCACTAGTCATGGACTATACCTAGCCAAAAATGTGTAGAACAATGTTGTCTTACATGTGGGACCCATCTTGACCACTGTGCAAATAGATACACCTCAGTAGGCCCCAACAAACATGTCAGCATCTCCTTCCTCTCCCTCCCTCAGTATACAAAGCAGCCCTGGACAGCACAACCCTTGGAAACCTCGGCCATTTCGCCTCAAACTCTGCCAACAGAACCTTCTTCTCATCCTCTCCACGTTCCCACCGAGAAAACTCACGGAATCCCCAAGGATCACCGCCGGCAACCTCATCCTCCCTGCTGCCGATAGTGTTCGACCGAGCTCGAGCTAACTCCGGTGAGCTCCATCCTTTCTAAACCTCAGGAACATGATCTACAACTCCTAACCTTTCCATTTTCGTACTCGGCGTCCCTAGGCTTGCCAGCCGAAGTTGCCGTGCCACCGCCGTCCCTGCTCTCTGCTTTGCAGAACCGCCGCCGTGATGTCTTCACCGTTCCGGCCGATCCAGGACACCGCTAGCCTAGCCATTTCGCCAGCATCGTCGCCTCACCTCCAGGAGCCCGTTGACCAGAGGAATCGAGCTGGGAAGCCCTGAGCCACGAGATCCATCGTCGTCTTCCCCGGCGTCGATCTGAGTCACCGCCGTCCCTGGTAGGTCTCCGTTCGATTCATTGCACAGGAGCCATCCTGAGCAAGCCTATGACCTTGCAAACACCTTGTCTTAGCCGCAGGCTGACTGGAGCGAGCTGCTGCCGTGGAACCGAGGGATCTCACCGCCGCCGAGTCGTCTTCGACGTTGCAACTGCTGCACAGATCTCGCCGACCTCCTCAAGCCCCACGGTGAGAACCCAGGCACATATTAGACACACATGCATGCACTAGTTAGGCTAGAAACCGATCGTAGCTCATGTTCCCTCAGCGGCCCGAAGAGCCTCACCGCTTGCGGCACCACCATGCCTAGCCCCGGCCACCGTAGGCAACGAGACCACCACCGTCAGCTTCGCCTTGGTCTCCTTTGTCTTTCTTCTGTTGGCCGCAACCTGAGCCGAGCCGCCGTTTGCCGTCACCGCCGCCGAGAAGCTCGCCGCCTCCGCTCTGCCTCGCTCTCCCCTGCTCTGCCTTGTCGACATGTGGGACCCGCTCGGCAGTAGAGAAGTTAGAGCACGAGGACTAATTTGCGAAGGAATTAAAAGGTTTGAGGTTAATTAGCAAGATGCATACTCTATGACATGTGGACCCGAGGACCCATTCGTAAATCACGAGAAGCCAAAGGACTCTTTAAGAAAAATCACCTCACACGTGGCCGAGGACCGCGGGTTCCATTTCTGGAAATCCCGGGGACTTTTCTGCAAAGTTTCCTCTCACTGACCAGTGGACCCCCTCCATTTAAAATCTAAAAATATAAAGAAAAATAACTAAAGTGTTAATTTTTCAACTAAAAAAAGGATAACTTGTAAAATTCATAGTAAATTCATTTTAGCTCCATTTGGGATGAACCAAATTTCAGTAGATTCACAAAATTATGCTTTTTAATGTTGTGAACTAAAACATGGCGCCTTCAGTACAGAAAAATGCCACTAAATTTTATGTAGTAAAATAATTGCTATAGTACAATTCATTAGTTGTAAAATTCATAGAAATTAAATCCTAACTCCAAATCAAGTGAACCTAATTTTGTTAGATCCACAATATCATGCTCTTTATTTCTAAGAACTAAAATCTGGAACATGCGGTACAAGAAATCCTTCTAAAATTTATGTGACAAACGATTAACTTAATATACATTATGACTTTTAAAATATGTAGGAAATTCATATTAACTTCAAAAATCATGAACTCAGTTTTGTTAAACCTATAAAATTATTCTCTTTATTACTGAAAACTAAAAGTTGGCACATATGTACAGGAAACATCCTTAAAATTTACTTAATATACACCAAAACTTATATCTTTGGAATACAACTCCCTGCACTAACACATCTAAAATCATTACATGTCCCCTGTCTAAAGCTCACACATAGCAAAACATCTCATAAGGTACCTTTATAATATATATATATATATATATATATATATATATATATATATATATATATATATATATATATATATATATATATATATATATATAAGGTATAAATACTCTATTATGTACATAGAAGATGTAAAATTCATAACTCCCAAACCATAAATGATAAAATAGAAATTCCTTCACCTAAATTCACTTTATAACAGTAGCAACCTAAGGTATAAATCTCATGCATATTAGAGCATTTTGGAGTTTTCGCATTATTTGCTATTTATTCGGTCGTATGTTATTTTCTTTCTAGAGAACGAATTCGATATCGGTGAAGAAGTGAGATAGTTGGTATCCGAGTATTCAAGAGTAAGGCAAGTATTCTCCCCTCCTCCTTGAACAAATTGAATCCTATGTTTTGGGGAATGAAATGTGTTGTTTGTAAAATTGCATGCGTATTTGTGAATAACGGTATTTGAATTGTGGTAAATGGTAGTTATAACCTATTAGTTGCATGATCCACCTTAAAACTTTGTACTCCTTGCTATTTGTAACCTTAGGCTTGGTTAGAGTACTTGATTTGTACTCATGGGGGTCTATGTTAAGTTAATATACTTGCTTATGCTTAGCCATGCTTAGTAACGTGCTAAATATTACAGTGATCACTATATACCTTTGAAAATGGAAATTTTATAACTTCTGGACAGAGGTGAAGCCTCTGGTCATTGGTGAACTAAAATGATGAAAAACCTGATTTTAGACTTGGGCGACAAGTGGTGTGCATATGGAGTAGTTGCACACCGATAGGGAGAGTGTTCGCCTAAGTCGATTAAGGACTGAACTCAGCGTCATATTCTCATGTTAAACAGTACAACCACATGTGCTAGTATGGGATGGCCATAGTGGATTAAGTTACTTAATGTTTAGCCTTGCATTTTAGTAGGCTGAGTAGTATGGGCAGTGCCTACAACGGAACGTAGGGCTGTTCAGAGGAGCTACCTATATCCCGTAACGGAATAGACGTCTAAGTTTGTCCAATACAACGTTGTGTGCCTCATGGGGAGCCGGGTAGGCTATCGCCACAGCGCTGGGTTAAGGCATGGGCCTGCCACCCACGGCATCGGGGTAGCCCCTCGATGTGGAATAACACACTTCGTGCTAGTGCAAGGCTAAATGTTAGGTAATGTAAAAGCTATGTTGTGACCCCTAGGCCGC
The DNA here is from genome assembly GCA_003991445.1 of Oryza meyeriana var. granulata. Taxonomy (NCBI): domain Eukaryota; kingdom Viridiplantae; phylum Streptophyta; class Magnoliopsida; order Poales; family Poaceae; genus Oryza; species Oryza meyeriana. Next base: position 672,238 of record RYFJ01000832.1, on the reverse strand, counting down.
ACTCAACGTGTAGAGTGTGGGATACCGACGGGTATCGACCAACCTAGGGTGTAGCCGTTATGGCTTCTATCACATCATGTGGGTAACGTTATACAAACTCTGCAGAGTCAAAACTAATCGGTTAGCCATGCTCACGGTCATGAGCGGCTGTAACGCCCCGGTTTCCGGGCCGTTAAAAACTATTTTGGTAAAAACCCTAATTTTAAAAATCTTGGATTTTTGTGTGTGCTTGTTAACGCCAAAATTTGGCACGGTTCGCGTCGGACTCGGTTAAGGAAAGAAGTGATATCAGCCGTTGGGAGCTAATCCAGAAGAAGCCGGATTCGGGAAGGAATCGTGAAGACCACGACATGGCAGTCAATTACCTTATCTATAAATTAGGTAGTTTTAATACTTTTTAGATAAACCTGATCTCGTGTCCGATCAGGGCTTGTTAGTTTTCCTTTTATAGTTACAAAACTCCTGTTTCGTGTCCGATCAGGACTGTATCAACTCGGGGTATATATACGTATGCCCGGGTACCATGTAAACTATCCACACAGATCAATCAAATTCGGCGCATCGCCACCCTTTCGACGGGTTCTTGCTTCTCGAGCGGGGCTGTATCGGTTAGGTCCGAACTCCTGCGAGAGGGTAAGACTCGTCACCCCTTACCCAGGTGTATCTGCCCTGTCTACGGCTGCATCGGTTCGGTCCGACCTCTTAGGCCGATCAGGTATACCACATCACGCGTGCGTAGATCTTATCAGCTTATTGGAGGCGATTTATCATCGGTTTGTGCTGCATCGGTTGGGTCCGACCTACTAAACTGCTCGTGATAAATCGTTCTGCTAGGTTGATGGTTTCTATGCAAGCGTCTTATCAGAATGTATAGCCGATAAGTTATCTTATTACATCACAGTTGCATTAGGTCTATCGTCTCATCGAGGTTCTTTTATCATTATTAATCTGTGCTGCATCAGTTAGGTTTGAACTACTAGATTGATAATGATAAGTTTATCCTTGATGGGTCGATGGGTTTTATGTGATGTTCTATCGGAGCGCTTAGCCGATAGGTTATCTGTTATCACAGCCGATTGCGTCTTTGTTTTACACTATCATCGGCTTCCCAGCCGATACACATGTTCTATCAGTAATCGGCTAACTTATATTGCAATTCTTTTATGTACTACATAAAGCCGACTGCACTATATTCATTATTTTGCCTATCTACTATATCATCGGCCTCTAGCCGATGTCCAAGTGTTTATTTATCAGTTGGCTGGCTTTTTATCTGTTTATATTATCATCGACTATATTATCGGTTTCTTAGCCGATGCGCAAGTATTGTTGACCGCGTACCCGGACACGAGGACCAACAAGGACCCGGACGCGAGCACGCCGAGGACAAGGGCCCGGGTACAGGCGTAGCCGATGTGCGAGCACTGTTGGCGCCATCGGCTGAAGGAAGATTCTATCGGCTTATCGGCCGATCGCTGCTGGTAGCCGGACGCGGGCACGAAGACCCGAGCGCGGGCACAGAGATATGGGCGCGGGCACGAGGTCCCGGGCTCGGGCAACAGACGAGAACCAGAGCGTGGGCAACAGGCGAAGACCCGGGCGCGGACACAGGCGAGGGCCCGGGCAAGTCGGGCAGTCGGCTCAGGGGAATTCGGTACAGGAGCTATCGGCAATCGGTTGGAAGGAGTCTACATCAGTTTGTCGGCCGATTGGGTTGTTGGCTAATATTTTCTATCTCCTTGTCAATTGCTGGGTCAAATTGACTGGCACGCCTACGAACCTCAATAATTTAGGACCTGCACTGGAGCTAAGCAGATCTCCCAGGCCTTCGCGTGTCTCGCAAGACGCCAAACGGCCCCGGCGGTTTTTGACGTCAACAGTGCTTAAGGACTAAGTGCCGTAGATCTCAGATCAAAACCCCTTGACACCCTGAATCCTCATTCCCAAACACTCTCCTAAAACCCGAGACTCAAATTTTGCAATTCGATTGTCTCTCTCAAACTTCCTCTGAAAAATTCCAAATCAAAATCCCCTTCGAATCCCATCTGAAGCCTTTGATTAAAATCCTCTTATTTCATACCTCCCAAAAATTCTCTGTACTCGGATTTAAATTTTGCAATTTGAAGCCCTCTATTTAAAATTCTCTTATGTTGTTCCTCTCGAAAACCCTAAACCCCATCGAGAACTCTCTTCCCAAAATTTGCCTCAAATTCTAAGAATTAAATTCAAGTTTATATATCCCTTCCAAACCTTCCAGAAATATTTCCCCAAATAAAACTTTGGATCGAGTTCCGAGTAATTGAAATCTCCTTTAAAAGTCCTTCCTTGACCTTCTATTAATTCTCACCAAAAGTCCTCCTCAGAGAAATCCCAAGGATTAAACTCCAATTCTAAAATCCCCTTGAGATCTTCCTTCTTATATTCCTCTCTCAAAAAGTCCCCAAAAATCTCCCCCGAGTCACAATCTCGAATTAAAAATTTAATTCGAGTCCGAACCCTCTTTTGAAACCCTCCCTCAAAATCCCTCTTAAAAATATATATACATATCTATATACATGTATCAGAGTCCCCCTTGAATTCCAAAATTCTAGTATCCAAAACAGTATCCAAACCTTAGAAACCCCTCTCAAAGATTCCCAAAAGTCCCAGAAATCCAAATCCCAGATCCGAGTTTAAAACTCCAATTATCCCTTCTGAAAACCCTCCCTAAATCCCTCTCTCATACATACATATGTACATATATGTATAAATATATGTGTGTGTGTGTGTGTGTGTATATATATATGAGTCCCTCTTCCAAATTCCTTTGATTCAATTTCTGAGAAAATCAAACATCAAATTCCCAATCAAATACCTTTTTCAAAATCCTCCAAAATCAATTCAAACAAATCTCTGGAAAATATTAAAATCCCCTATGTCTTTGGGCCGTCTCCATCCCTTCCTCTCTTCTCGGCCCACTCGGCCCCCTGCCACTCGGCCTTGGTTCTCTCCCGCGCGCCCCTGCAGCCGAAGCCAGTCCACGGCCTGCCTGCGCACGCGTGGCCCAAAGCCGCTCGGCCCACGCATCGCGCCCCGCGCCGCTCGCAGCCCAGCCGCAGCCCCTTTGCCTCCCCACGCGCGTGACACAGCAGGCGGGCCCCCTCCGTCGGTCTCCTGCCCGAACACCGCAGACGCCGACGCGCGAGCCCCGCGTGTAAGGCTCGTCTCCTTCCTCCGCTCTCTCTCTCTCTTTTCTCTCTCATCTCTCAAATCCTCTCGCCCGTCCCCAAGTCGGCCGCCTCATCACGCATAGCACTGACAGCTCTGGGCCCGCTCGTCAGCTGCCCGCGCCTCCGTTCCCGCATGCCGACAGCCGGGACACGCGTCACACGCCATGTCGTCTTCTTCCTCGAGCCACACCCTTTCTCCTTCTCCACACGGGTCACGTGCTCGACGAAATTCCCGCCCGAGAGAAAATATCTCGGCCGAGCTCCCTAGGTCAAACCCGTCTCCCCCGTCCAGTCCCATCGCCTCTCCCCCGTCCAGTCCCATCGCCTTGCCGCGCCATGCATCCCCTTCTCCCCTTTTTCCTGACACAGACACTGCGTTCCACCGCTGCTTTGTCCCATCATGCCGACCTGTGCTTGCCGCGCACCGCGCAAGAAAATATCTGAGTCTCCACCGCCTCTCTTCCTTGTCGGATCGCGCACTCGCGTGCCTATATATGACCACCACTCTCCCGCTTCTCCTCCTCCCTTAGTCTCGCAACGCCGAGCCGAGCTCGGAGCATCGCTGCCATTAATGCAGCTCGGGCCTGCCCCTTTCTCCGCTGCCCGAGCCCCGTGATGCCATAGCCTCTCATTTCTCCGCCGCTCCAAGCCGCCTCGCTCCCCTCCTTCCCTTGCGCTTGCCGAACTCAAGACCGAGCTCAAGCCACCCCGGCTAGCGCCGCCGCCGGCGCAGTCCGCCGCCGCCGTTTCACCGTAGCCGCCGCCGTCCGTTTGAGTCTTTCCCGGTGAGCCTCTCTCCTAGCTCTCTTTTCCTCCCATGTCCGAGCCGAAACACCTTTGCCCAGGCTCGCCGCCGGCGCTCCGCCGCCGCCGAGCACTATCCTTTCTCCCCGCTGCCCTCTAGATGCCGCCGCCCGCCGTTGCCGGCCATTAATAGCTCAATCCGAGCCGACCATCTCCTTCCTCATCCCCTCCGCCTTCCATTCCCGTTGGCCACTGCTCCTCCCTCGCCGTCGATCGCCGGCACGACCCCGGCTGCCGTGCGCCATCGATCACCGGTCGTACCCTGTTCCCCGTCCGGCACCCTGCTCCTTCTCGGTCTCCGACTTACAGGCCCTACTCCATAACCACTCCCAGTACCCCTGACATATGGGCCCTACCGGAATAAATACATAGTGATCACAATCCTCTTCTAATAGTGACATGTGGGTTCCCCTTCCTTTATTCTCCTCGGTATGGATGACACCTAGGCCCATAAACAGTAAAGCACATTAACACTCCCTCTCTCACTTCCCTATGGGCCCCCTATCACTCTCTCATTCTCCTCTCTAGTCAATGCCATGTAGGGCCACCCTGTCAACCCCCCCTCTCTCTCTCTGCCCATGACAAGTGGGACGGCCCTCATTATCTCTCTCCCCTGCCACTGTTCAAGGGCCCCACCTGTCAGCCCTATTTCCCAAAATAATTCTTTTCCCAATAATTCATTTAACCCTTTTCTTTTCCAGAAAAATTCATAGAACTTCCAAAAATCATATCTTCTAAACCGTAACTCCGATTAAGCCCGTTCAAGTCTCTAAATTTTTCTAAAAATAAGATCTACCTTATGGCACTATTAGCTATTAATAATAGTATATTATTTCTAGGGTTTTGTGTATTTTTCTCTCGTTTCGAGCGTAGTCGACACGTCGAAAAATCGTCGGACGTCGGGTTCTCGTGAAGTTTGAAGACGAAGACTGAGGCAAGTCACTCCTTGATCATATTGCTCCTAAATTTAAAATATTTTGTTCACAAAATTGCATGCTTAGTGTGCACGTTAAATTGATCGGCCTCGGTTTGCGTGTCAAACCGACGGACCTCCCTAGTAGTTGCATAAATCCAGTAGGACGTTGATAACCCATTCCTTGTCACCCCACCTTGGGGTACCTCAATGACCGTGCTCTATGAGCATGGATTCCGATGGTTCCACTCCAGCACGATTGTTTGTGATTTGGGAAATAGGGTTTCCAAAATTTAAAAACCTGACATGCGATGTCGGGCGAGTTTGCGAAAATAAAATCTATTTGCGAAAATTCCGGCGGTTGCAGAGTGATCGCCTGTGTGGTGGCACTTCGTATTCGCATATAAGAACCGATTCCTTAGGGAATTCCATCCGAGCATCTCACAGTGCGACCACACAGGTGGAATGGGACACCCCTGGCTGAGTAACTAGTGTTCCCAGGATGATTTTCGGTTACTAATAAATGTGGGACTAGCTGGGTGCCGAGAGGGTGATATACCCCGTCCCTGAGTACAGGAAATGAGTTTCTGGTACTTGGTTGAGAGTGAGCACCCATTTATAGGGCAACGTGCTATCCTGGGAAGGCTTTGGAAAGGCCCTGTCGCGAATCTTCCCCATTGACGAGTGAGGGAAGTAATCTCGTGTCGTATGGGTAAAGCGTGCAACCTTTGCAAAGGTCTATACAAACTGTTCGAACAGCCATGCCCACGGTTACGGGCAATGTGAGGTGATTCCTCTAGCGTAGATTTGTTTGCAAGTATCTATGAAAGTGATTTGTGGTATGGGAATCATTACCAGAATCGGCCTTAGTGGCTGATGGATGACCTGAGTGGTCTGAAACGGGGCTGTATGACCTAGGATGTCGTATGGCATCATAGATTAGGCTTCCCGAGTGGAAATAGTTTGTGAATAAGTTGAGAATATGGATGGCTTGGGGAGCCATCGAGATGAGTTATGAATGGCTCGAGGAGCCGTTGAGATGAGATGAGATAAAATGATGTCCTGGATGGGACTGAAGTGAAAAATGAGATTACGTCCTAAGTGGGCGAAAGTGAAAATAAAGTAATAGATAAAAATACAGTGGAAGCTGCTTGTGGGCAGACCCACTGAACCGCTGTCGCGATCCAACAGGCGTATAAGAATATTTGAAATCAATTAAAATTTGGTTTGTCCGCTTGAGTTGTTGAAAAGCAATTCGCAGACAGAATCGAGGCGAGAGCCTCCTTCAAGTCACACCGAAACAACTCACACGTAGGTTTTCGAAAGTGTTTTCAAATTGAAATGGCTTGCGAAATAAACCCCAGCCTATCTTTGATAGCCTGCATAACTCACGTTTTCCGTGACTTGCTGAGTACGTAAGTACTCAATCCATTCTTTTTCCCCCTTCTTTAGGAAGAGTGAAGTTAGCGTGAAGATTAGGGTTTCTTTCCTAGTCCCAAGCTGTTGCTTGTGGATTGGGTTCTCGCTGCGCTGTCGTTCCGCTGCTGCTGTTCTATTTGCAGGTTGCTGCTCAGGGCTTGCCCAAAGTCGCAACTTATAAAGGTATAACATATATTTATTTATTTAGCTAATTGCTGTGGTACATCTCCGTTGACCGCGGGTACCAGCAAGATTTCCTGGGACTGGTACCGGCATCGTGGTTCCATGGGAGTTGGTTCACGCCAATCTCCTACGGCGCTTCCTCTCTGGTATCACCGTACGGGGGTACCGAGAAGGGGGCGTTACAGCGGCATGGTTATGTTCATTGAGTATAGATTTATGCTTTTAAATGTGTTTATGAAATTGGGATGAGGATTGGTGACTTATGAGAATTATTATGCTTATTACAATGCTTATGGTGGCTTGTTGCCATGGAGGGCAGCAAGCAGAAAAATTATTATGTTGATCACTTCCCTACTTGTTATACATGTTTCTAATGTTTTATTAAATACCGTTGTAAATGATTGTGAACTAAAATTAGCTTTATGCAAAATTGAACCCACAAATAGCCATCTCCTTGATTTTAGAGCTCGCATGTAGTGATATAGGATTGCCCTTGCTAGTACATGTAATGTACTGACTCTTACTTGTATGGTTATAAATCTTTGCTGTAGGTTGAGTGCTACGGGAATTCGTTACTTCTTCAGGATTGATTCTTTAAGGGGTCTACCCCTAGTCGGATTGCCTATGGTATGGGTAGACAAGTTTCCGCTGAATCATATTATTCGGTTATTTGACCTATGTAACTCTGATGTAGTAAATTTAGTTAACTTAGTTGTATAGCCATTTATTGAATACCATTGTTAGAGATGAAAGTGTGGACTAGCAATTATCCTAGGGCTAGTCTGCATAAGTATAGGCTTAAAACAGTTGAGATACATGGAGAGTAGTTCAACCGTAGACCATGTCCTCAGAGATATGTATCGTGTTTGGTCGCCACCTTCGTGTGGTTTGACGGGCATATCTCACCGTGCGAACTGATGTAACTATTCTTCCAAATATCTCTCGTGTTCTTAGTCTGACGTTTCGGTTGTTTTGCATTATAATTGGTGGTTTGTATGACAAGGCTGCGATGAGGTTGAATGGTTATAGTTTTATTTGACTTTCTCTTGAAATCCCATCCAACTAGATATTTCGCGTTGTTGTACCAATTACCTCTTATAGTGCAGAAAACCGGGTGCCCATAAAATATTCCTTGAAGACAAAGGTATAGATCATTTCCAAAAATATCAAAACTCCACATTGTTCCCCTGAAATCCCTTGGATATTTTCCCCCTTGAATCGCCTTTCCATAAGAATCCTTGATTTATTTTGAGTTCAAATAAAACGTTTGAATTCAAATACTAATTAAAATATTCCAGTTTGCCCTTAGCTCAAACCCTGGAAATACCAAGGAGTCTTGTTTCCCTGGGCCGCATCCCCCCTCCTCTCCGGTTGGCCCACCTCTTTCTCTCTCCCTTCCTTCCTCTTCTAGGCAAGCCACCGGGTGGCCCACGACCCGTGCATATGTGTGAGGCGCGCACCCCGGCCCGAGCCCCGTTCGATGGCTGCCACGTGGCCCCAAGTGCCGCACCGCCGTCCATCCCTCTTCGCACGCCCGCCCCAGCCGCAGCTCTCCCAACCCCCGACGCGTGTCGCCCACACCGCTACTCGCCGTCCGATTCCCGTGCAGCGCCCTGCTTGCCCGCACCTCGCCGCGTGCTTGATCGCCATTTTGTGCCTCCCGTGCCGGGCCCGCCTGTCAGCCCGACGCCTATCCCGTACATCATTGACAGGTTATCATCTTTGTGTCAATCCATGACAGGGTAGTTGGCAGAGTCAATGAGAGGAAACAGGCCATTGAATTCTTGCTGAAGCCACCTCTGCACCACTTCTCCAGTGCCCGCATAGACAAGATTGGTCGCAGGAACAAGAACGGATCATCCCCTCTAGATGGTTGTGTGCTTCCCATTTGGGATGTCAAAGGAGTAGGTAAAACCACGCTTGTGCAACTCGTATGCAACGATCGCAAGGTGAGGAACTATTTCTCAATGATAATATGGGTAAATTACAGAGAACATCCTAGTCCAACCATGTCCTTGGTAAGGTCGTTGTGCAAGAAGCTAGATTTTAGTGTTATCATCACCATTGATATTTCAAGTGTGATCCATGGGATAGTAGCAAGGTTAAGAATGGAGAGATTTACCCAGGGGAATGAATGACATACTCCATATATTATTGGCGAAAAGTAGAGCAGGAAGCTAGGCCATCATAACCACTATGTACCAACTGTTGGCAACTAGGATTAATAAGCACGGAAATTTACCTATAGGCTTCCTGGCAATGGAAGAACTTGGCTGAATGTTCATGGAAAATGCCCTAGGTGGTGCACACCCTGAAGAATACCAGAAATTACTTGTTATTGGAAAAAAGATCGTTGCGACATTAAGGGAGTGCAATCCTTTAGCTACAAAAGTTGTGAGTGGACTGCTTCGAGAAAACCTCAAAGAGAAGTTTCATGGCATCGAATTATAAGGTTATTACTCCATTCATGCTGGGTTGCAAACTTCTTCCCAAACGCCTACAACGCTGCTTTGGGGTATTTGGTACATACTCTCGTTGGACCTTTACAAGGGAGGAAATGATAAGCTATTGGATGAGCAACGGTGTCATCGGTGACAATGGTATGAAAAATAGCATAGAGAATATTGCAACAGATTACTTTGATGATTTTGTGAGGAAGGCATTCATACTACCATCCCACATTCCAGGGTTATATAGAGTGGATGACATGCTAAAAGACATAGCTCTATACATAGGTCCAATACCTATTCCAAAAACAAGAATACAAAAGAGTATGAACAAGAATGGTCATGATGAGACTAGCAGGGTTATAGATCAGAGCCTAGTTGAAATAAAGTTATAAGGTTTAATATTTGTTTCATTTCCCATTTGTCCTTTGTCCGGCTTGCTATGTCAAATAATGGAACAATTTCTATTAATATTGGAATGGTGCTTTCATATGCTTGCACAAAATTCTAGTGGCTTAGTACCATCTTCATGAAAAAAGCAGCATACATGATCTGTAGAAAATTTTTTAACAAGTAAAGGTACCATGGAAAAATTCAACCCTCCAACCATGTCGGTTCTTCCTATTGCTTCTACCTTACCTTGGATGAGATTGCCTCTTGCTTGGTTCAATTGATTGAATGAACCCTAGGACTACATGGGTCACAACCCTTCGGTTTATATAGCGGCCCCACTTTTCATCTTCATAGAGAAATTGAAAAGAAAGCAAGGAGCCAAGGACTCTCCTAAGAATTTTTGCAGTCAACCTTCATTAAGTTAACTCTTAAGTCCAAAACAGGAGTGGAGATCAAGTACCATAAGAGGCACCTCTTAGTGTCACAGTATTTTGACAAGTAAAAAATGATATCTCAAACAAAGAAAGATAACAAGATAGTATATCATTACAGTATCACACAAAAGTAAGAGGTATCAATTATGATATACCTTCCATTGTTACTGAAGGTTGGATTCAGGCTTCATTGACTCAGTAATTTGACTCCATCCAAATCCTAGCACCAGCAGTTGGCAAGTGTACAATAAAACTCAACACTAAGTGGGCAACAAACCATGATGAATATTAATCATTTATTATCACAAATCACTATGCAGTAACCACAAACAAGAAACATGACAATCATCTGGTTCAGTAGACGAACAAAACACTTGCAACGGCCACTTTGGGAAAAACACTTAAGGCTAATTCTAGGCACAAATGACAATTGGGCAGAACATCTTAACAACACTGCATTAATAGATTGAAGGTCTCAAATCTACTAAGCTTTGGTTGATGAGATTGCACAAAATCGATCCAAGCCTCATTGCAACTATCAAAAACTCTCTAACATTTCTGGTGATCATCCAATAGGATATGCACTGATCAAAACCAGTCTAACTAATAGGTATTTACTCTATGCATAATAAGGTTCCACATTTTTACTATGCAATATTGACCCATTCTTAAATCTTGATCCCATAAACAAAAGAGAAAAGAATCAAACTGGCATCTTCTCTGACCCAACCACATCTGCAGCACAATCATACTACCAAAACGCAAATTAAATTGCCAAGACATGTAAAGCTTCGCATCAGGATTAAGGCCAAAAGCACATATAGGCGTCTCTAAATTCTATTGCATAACAAAACAAATTGAGCTATAAAGTATGAAACGGCGAGGAAAAAGCCATATACCTAGGCGCCGTAATTCTCGCGGTACATGGAGCACCGCCGCCGTCGCAGGAGAGCACCTCCATTGCCGCGACCGCCACCGAGCCAACGATTTTATGTAGAGAAGTCCTAGGATTTATTAAAAACTCTAAACCACTACTAAACCAGGGGCCTATTTGTAAATACTTACAATATATCAAACCCTTTAATACAAAGTTGACGGTTTGACTCATACCTGAGTAGGCGCGTAGTCTACAGGCCTGTTTGGTAGGGCTCCAGCTCCTAGATTCATCTTTCTTGGAGCTAGAGCTCAACCAAACAGTGCAGATCTACTTAGAGTTGAAACAGAACGGGCCAGATCGATCTAAAAAATTAAACTAGCAGAATGGAGCGGGGCTAGGGTCGCTCGACCGCTCCGCTTCAGACCGAATGACATCACACCCGTTCGTTTTGCAAAAAATTACCCGTAATTTGTCACCGCGCTACCCCCAGCGGCCCAGGTGCCCAGCCCTCCCTCTCCCCTCTCTCTCGACCCCGGCTCGCGACCAGCGGAAGAGAGCAGGCGGCGGAGGGGAAACGACGGCGCATGGGGCGAAGGGAGGCGCACGGCGGCGCAAGGGATGGAGGGCGGCGCACCAACGGGGAATCGGTTGTGCTGCACGGGCTGCCCCTCTCTGCATCCCCCCTCCTCTTTCCTTTCCACCCCTGGACGCACGGCGACTGGAAGGCGATGCTGAGGGCGGCGCATGGCAGCGGTGGGCGGCGCAAGGCGGTTGAAGGCATTTGATTGTGGAAGGTAATATTTGTCCAAACCCTAAAATTTCTCCAATCTCTTCCCTTCAAATCTGCATGATGCTCTATCATTATTGCACTTTGAAGCACCAAGTAAATCAAGCAACCGAGTGATTCAATGCAGGTCTGGTAAGTTAATTCCTTCAGCCTCCTTCAGACTAGTCCAAAACCATTGTTGCCAAAGTGGAATGTGTTAATGTACGTAGGACTGTCTCATCTTCTCTCTTACAGAGCAAACAGGTTCTAGCCATTTCAACGTGCCTTTGGAACAAAACATCGTGAAGTGGAATGAAATCCTTCGCCTCCTTCCACCAAAAAACTCAAGAATAGGGCTCGATAGGATTTTGCACAGGGCTTCCGAATTTCATGGGACGACCCTGCCAAAAGTGAACACAAATATAAAATCAGAAATGCCAGCAAGATGTGTGATGGATCTACAGAAAGTTAGGAGCTGACAAAAGCTGTTATAATTTTGTTATATCTGCTAACAAATTCATAATTGCTTCAGGAATAAAACTGAGAATCTTTTGTCATTTGAAGCTATGTGGATATTGTGCAGGTTGGAATTTCATCTGGGGTAGCAGCTGCTATTGCAATAAAAGTTGCCAAAAGACCAGAAAATGCTGGAAAGCTGATAGTTGTGAGTACAATATTGTCATATCTGCTAATAATTTTTCCAACATCTATTATTCTTTTGTCAAAAATCGTAACTCAGTTTCATATATGTTATATAATTACATGAAGTATTGATGTCATATATGGATAAGTCGTCTCATGTAATTACATTCTTTTGTCTCATTTCTACAGGTTGTGTTTCCAAGTTTTGGTGAGAGGTACCTTTCATCTAATCCTCTTTCAGTCGATAACCGTGAGCCCAACTTCAATGTTCACAACATCAGAATTGTTTCTAAGATTTCTAGCCAACATAAGTTTTTCTGAAGTATCATACCACTCCAGTTGATAGCTGTTTGTTCGATAAATAAAGCAGTTACCTCATCATTCTTTCACAACTATAATGAAGCTTGTGAGGGTGCTGTGAAATCTATATCTATACTATTATAAAAGAAAGCAATTTGATTATTCTTCCTCTAATATAGCAATAATACATTGAATTGGGTGGATTATTTGCCCTTTTGAATTTGGATGACTATGCACAGAAAAAGCAACAATCTTGATGGGCACATGCGGCTTGCAAGCCTACATACCCTAGAAACAAACATGCCTCAATCCATGAAATTTATATCAATTTTGTTATTTTTTTTATCTTGCATACTTGTGGTGTTGAAATTTTTAAGTACAATTAACATTGATTTATTGGTGAGAAATTTTAAACATATATTCATGTCTTATAATCAACAATGATTAATCGTACATCAAGTAAACAGCAAACAAAACCCAAAAATAGTATGGTCCATCTCCCCCCTCATCTCTTTCAGGATTTCTGGAATTGATCAAGCTAGCCAAACACTTTTTAGGTCACCTCCAGATCCTATAGGAGCTAGCTTTGGCTGAAGCTGGAGTCAGGAGTTAGGAGTTGGAACCTTGCCAAACAGGCTCTCGCCCTACGAGTAAAGAGGGCGGTGCGTGCGTGGTCTAGGGCTCTGCGGCTGCGCACAACCTGTTCGATGGAATACTGCGGCAAGGTGAAGCACTTGCTACGCGCCAATGCGGCATTCCGCGGGCTTGCTCGCGGCGGCCGCGGGATCCACTTCGTGCCCGGCCCGGCATCCGATGAGGAGGACGAGCACGCTCCGTCCCCGTCGTGGCGATGGTATCGCGCCGCCTACGCCAGGCTGCTCCGGCTCGCCGGGTCTCTGCTCGGCATCGACCGCGGCGACGGCGGCGGCACGCGGCACGTGGCAACGGGGTATGTCGTGGCGGACGCGCGCGTCGCCGACTGGATGGCGGAGTTCGACGCGCTGGCGGCGAGGTTCACCGCGGGGCAGCGGCCGTCGCTGCCCTCGCCCCTGAAGGCGACGTCGCTAAGTTCGCTGACGCGGGTGTGCGACGTGCTCGGCGTGTCGGCGCAACTGAGGAAGAGCGTGCGGCTCACCATCTGCCCGCAGGTGACGCAACACCACATCTGGCGGGGCGCGCTGGAGGAGGTACTCTGCGACCTGCGCGCCGACATGGCCTCGCTGGACGTCCAGTCCCCCGCGACCCAGATGGCGGAGCAGATTGCCGCCGCCTGCACCCACTTCCTCTCCTACACCGCCGACGCGGCGACGTCCTCGTCGCCGTCCTGGATGCGCCCGACCCCTTTCAACAAGCCAGCAGAGCCGCCGCCCTCGTCGAAGACATGGCAAGAAGTGCTCGACATGTTCACCGACCTCGCCAAGAGCCTGGAAGCCGACGCGCGGCTCGTCGGCCACGCGCACAAGGTGGCGGCGATGAAGGAGGGGCTCTACCAGATACGCAACGTCGTCGTCGAGAGGGACATCGCCTTCAAGGAGGCTCGCCGGCAAGACTGCCTGGTGCAGAAGAAGCTCTCCAAGAGCCTAGGCCACTCATCCAGATGCCTCTACACGCTGCTCCTCTTCTACCTCTACGGCACCGTCCGGGACGTCGAGGTGCACGCCGGCAAGCACCTCTCCGGCAAGAGAGGCAAGAATGTCAACGTCCACGCCGTGAAGTTCCTGATCGACGGCGATGAATCGGCGGTCAGGAGCGCCGTTAAGCAGCTGAGCCGTGCCCTCGGCGTCTTCCGGTTCGTCTGGGAGGCAGCTCATGCTGACAATGGTGATCATGCCAATGACAATGGCAAGGGTGCCATGGCCAATAAAGGCCATAGAGATGATGCAAAGGGTTTACTGAAGTTGAAAGGGCATATCTGCGGTTTGGGTGAAGGAAGTGACTTACGGAGGGGATGTGTTCCATGTTCATCAGCCCGAGGAATCCTCTAACTTCACTGCCTCTAACTTTGAGTGGCTGATATATGGACCACATAAGCAGTGGGGCTCACATGTCAGTGACCCAATCAGAGAGCAGTCGACGTCAGAGGAATCGCTCCCGTTCATCAGATGCAGCTTCTATGAATTTTCAGTTTTGCAACTTCTGAAGATTAGTGGGAATTCATTTTTCGATAATAGAATTCAATCCAGCCTCTACAGCAGCTGATAATCAATTTTTTGACAATAGAATTCAATCCAGCCTCTAAAAAGGAGATGTATCCGGCCAGACTGGGAATTCAAATAGGGACCAAAATTGATCATATGGGAGACACAACAGGTACAGGTGCAATCTGAAACGCTACTCTTCACTGAACTCATTTTGTGCATTTGTACAATGGCGATGCGACTGCATCCTGAGAGGAAGATACATACAGAAAGGGTGAAAAAAAAAGAACCCCCTTTGTTCTTCTAACTTACGCAACATCTTTCAGCCATCGTACTTGACGTGTATATCCTTTATCAATACATATAAATAAAAGTAGAGTTATTATCCATACCGAAGATCCGAACCTATAAAAAAATTTCGTGTCTTACTTCTCTTTTAAAGTTCAGCGAATACTTTGTATCAGACAACCCCTATATCCTCAAACCCATGACTCATCACAATGATGTTCTATTTTTGTGCTTCGGAAAGAAAACGGAATCATTGCATGAAGACGCAATGGTTTTCTAGGTTTAAAACATAGCGACGCCACTGTTGCTCATTTGTAAGCTTTCTCGGTCATCCGTGCGCCTATATTGTATCTATACTGTGTTCTCCCATATAACTCTAGCCATTATTAGTCGTGCACTGAGGGAGTACGTTAGATCGATGGATTGTTCTTTTGATGTGGATAGAAAGATCACTGGCTACGATATGAAAGAGCAAAGCATAGTGTTAATGGATACCCTTTACGATAAAGAGTAAAATACATGGCATTAAGTGAAAAGTGGCTATAGCTTTGGTCTATTGTGTACATTTAGTCTATATACATATTACACAGTAAAACCTACTCTTTTACTTAATGACATTTTCTAAACAAAAGGCCTCATTATAGGTTTAGCACCGGGGCCTCTAATTTATAGGTACGGCCCTGTGTCTCAGATATTCATATTAATACATTTGTTTCTGATCAGCAGACCGATGAATTTCTTGGTCGTAAAGGCTGGATTGACTAGTTAATTATTAAGAGTGAATTGTAGTTTGGGTCATCTTTTATTATTGAAGTTTTGGTTTGAACCGTCTTTAATTTTATCCAATCCTTTTTACTTTGGACCGGTAATTTTAATTTTGTGGCACTTTGACTACTCCAACTCTCATATCCATCCACATTCAGCTCATCCTATGTTAAAGATATAGTCTGTGTATAGTTATGCGAGTTCATGCAACAAAGATAAAATTATCTACTCCCTCTATTTTAAAATATTTAAACTAAAAATGTTGCTATATCTTGGAACGAAGGTAGTAGACTAAAATAAAAATATTAGTTTACAGATGAAAGTAAAAATTTGACAACAAAAGGTGATCCAAATTGCAATTTACACATTAATTAGTTCTCACTCAAGTCTCAAATAGAGATCGAGCTGTGGACGACGTCTGCGTGCATACCTATATGCGTAGTGTCGCGCGCAGAATTTGGTCCATCGCTCGCAGTTCGGTCGGGCGTGTTCAACAGAGTTGATCTTAGCTTAGCGTGGATTCTGCGTGCTGATCTTAGCTTAGCTTAGCCTGGGTCTCGCTTGCCGCGGGCCGAGAAAGTAATTGGGCTCGTTTGCTGATTGTCTCCAACTCCACTGGAGATATTGTCCGTCGATGGTGGGGGAAATTCCGGCAACCTGCGCTGCTCGATGCTTCCACCACTAATTAGGTTTCATCTTAAAATAATAAAATATAGTATTAAATATAACATATTATATTCTATTTAGATTTATAGTTCTATGATGTGTCACATCAAATACTAAATTTTATTATTTTGTTACGGGGAAGTACCAGATAGATACATTAAGTACGTTGCTAGCTGATTTGCACCAGTGAGCCACACCATGTCGTCCTCTCAAAAAGGAAGATTTGAACCTGTCATCGAGACATTGAGTGCGATTCCTCCCTTCCTTTGGCCACTGCTTTTAGCAACAGCACAATTTGACGATCAGCAAAATACCGATCTCGCGATATCACAAAAGGCTCACATATTCCAAATCTTGAGGAAGTTTGTGAGCTCCTAAATTTAAAAAAAACACAAAGTCCCTTTTCTAATCGCAATTTATTAGTAGTACCTTTCGTAATCGAATCTATTCGCAGACTAGAAAATTATTATGCAACGCTACCCATGGCACCATCACGAATTCACGACACAACTCGCACCAGTTGATCCATTCGTTCGCTCGCGGCTTCGCGTCAAGCGAAGGGATCAAGCTAAGCTCACCGCACCATCCTCCTCCTCCTCCAAGCTTGCGGGTTTCCCTCTCCCCGCCTCCGCCTCTCCGATGGCGCTCCAAACCCTAAACCCGCACCCGCGCCACGCGGTCCCGCTGCCGCGGCGGCACGCGCCGCAGCCCGTCATCCACCTCCCTCCTCGGCGGAGGCTCGCGGGGGTCGCGCGGCCGCGGGCCGTTGCCGTGGCCGTCAGCGAGGCGGGGAGGCGGTGGCCGCCGGCGGAGGGCGGGGAGGAGGGGAAGGAGACGGACCTCGCCACGCTCGGGAACCTCTGCGTCGACGTCGTGCTCAGCGTGCCCCAGCTCCCGCCGGCGCCGCGGGAGGAGCGGGAGGCCTACATGGAGCGCCTCGCCGCGTCGCCGCCCGACCAGGTACGGGTCGAGGCTGTTCACCTGTTGGGAGATGAGGATGCTCTAGTGTGCTCTGATGTGATTGGGAATCTAGGCTATCAGTTATTCATCGAGTGAATTTAGCATCGTTAGACAGGACAAAACCGGATTTATTTGACAGATTTAGCTCTAGGCACTTTGTTTTGGTTCAGAATGCCTGTGTTGTGGTTGGAAGAATGTACTTCCTTTTTTGCTTTAAGAGATCGTTTCTTAATTGTATCTGCAGGTACATTTTGGGGTTGGTGGAAATGTGGAGGCTTTCCATGAGAAACGGAAGATTACATGTGCACGTTCCATTAGTGTGTTCTGTTTGTGATGAAAATGGGAATGTTTGATGTAAATTTAATTAATCGTTGCTCATTCTGCTGCACTTTATCTAATGGGGAAGATGCAGAACTGGGAAATACCCTATTATAAATTGAATAACACTTTGAACTGTTATTTGGAGTCTGGCTGTTAGCTATTCTGAACATTTTATCGTTTATCACTTGAACAGAAATTTTGGGAGGCTGGTGGAAACTGCAACTTGGCCTTTGCTGCAGCTAGGCTTGGGCTTTGCTGTTCCACACTGGGGCATGTCGGAGAGGAAATTTATGGGAAGTTTCTTCTTGATGTGCTTGAGGCAGAGGGCATTCGTGTTGTTGGAATGCTTGATAATTCCAATGCTAGTGCATGCCGTCATGCCTATGAGACACTTCTATGCTGGGTTCTTGTAGACCCATTTCAGAGACATGGATTTTGCAGGTTAGAACTTCATGTTCTCGTATACTCCTTACTGCCGTAGTATTTTCATTACAGATACTATGAATTTCAGATTAAAATTCATATGAGCTAATATTCTTGTCATTGTGCTTTGCATTGCAATTTATCTATGCCAGCCGTGCAGACTTTAGTGACGAGCCAGCTTTCAGTTGGATACGTAAACTTCCAGCAGAAACCAAGACAGCTATTCATCACTCCAAAATATTGTTTTGTAATGGCTATGCTTTTGATGAACTTTTCCCTGATGTGATCTCGTCTGCTATTGATTGTGCAATTGTTGCGGGAACAGCAGTATTTTTTGATCCTGGTCCCCGAGGAAAATCTCTTTTACATGGGACCCTGGATGAACAGAGGGCACTTGAGCATTCTCTGAGGCTCAGTGATGTTCTACTTTTAACATCAGACGAGGTTAGATGCCTTACAATTATAATTTTGCTTGGTGAGCTTCACTTGTAATCGGTAAAAGCCAAGTGAACTGTAAATGACATGCTTTTTTTATGATACTCAAGCTGGCCAGTCTTGACTTCACATCTGCAGCTTTGCCTTTTTCCAAACGAGTAGATTTTAACAATGCAACCGTTTATGCCAAAATAAGATTTAAAAGGTAGAACCAAACATCAATCTGCTTTTGCAAAGATTTCTGTTTGCTGAATCTGGCCTGTTTAGAGAATACCGAAGCCCATATGGTGTATTTAGTGTTGTGTTTTTTGCTTCTTTTCTCTCATAACTCTGTTTATTGGTTTGACAGGCTGAGTCCCTAACGAACATGAGAAACCCAATCCAGGCAGGGCAAGAGTTGCTGAAGAGGGGCATTCGCACAAAGTGGGTTGTCATCAAAATGGGCTCCAAGGGATCAATCATGGTTACCAAGAGTGCCGTCTCCTGTGCTCCATCGTTTATGGTATGTTTATTCTGCTGATAAAGGATCTTCACCTGCAAAGTAATTTGCATGATTACCGCATTTTAATATTCACTACGCTGTACTTTCATTAGATTGACGTTGTGGACACCGTTGGATGTGGAGATAGCTTTACTGCTGCTATAGCTTTTGGGTTCCTCCACAACTTGCCGGCGGTTAGCACATTGACACTAGCAAATGCAGTGGGAGCTGCAACTGCCACTGGCTGTGGGGCAGGTCGGAATGTTGCTCACCTAGATAAAGTATTACAACTCTTGAGAGAATCCAATATTAACGATGACAGTACGACGTGGAGCGAGTTGCTTGATGGAAGCTCACTCTGCTGTGAAGTTTCAGTGCTGTCTAAGTCTGCAGTTAATGGTTTCAGTGACCGCCTCGGGCATGTTCCTATTTGCAGTGTGGTTTCCAACCTTCTTTCTATGTTTGAGGCAGTGTCAGAGCGAAGCACTGTCCAGGCTTAATCCCATGTTGAATAGTAGATGGGGTTCTTTTTTGCCATTAAATCATTCATATAGATTCTTCTTTTGCCAGACCGTCACCTGATTTCAGGTAACGAGTGATAGTTGGAGGCTGGCCTCCAGGGAAAGCAATTTGGTGAAAAGAATGTTGTCTTGGAGCTATTAGTAGATGTGCAGCAGTGGTCTCGCCTAGAAACATCTTATTTTCCCCTAACTTCAGCACAATTCGACGCCTAATGGTGTCCCTTTAACCAAGTTATCTTTAACTGATCATCTATTTGTGCCCCTAGCTGGTATCCTGTGTTGCGAAGTATCTATGAGTATATTGTGATCAAGGAAACTTTGCTGATGTTAACTGTAGCCAAGACTACATTTTGTCATGGTTACTGAATTGTGCTGATCAATGGCAAGTGTGGAAGCTCACTGTCGGTACACGTCCCAGATTGCCGTGGAGATCTCATGGTCCGAGGACCCCTAGACCAGCAGTCCAGCAGGCAGCGACCTCTCGGAAAAAGATAGAGAATATGAACTCATCCGGCATGATCAATGGTTTAACTAAAAGTGAACTCCTTCCTGATCTCGGCAAGAGCCGGAAACTATAATTTACAGCGGCGACCTTACTCCTAAGTCCTAACAACATCAATAACCGTTTCAATTTGTACAAGAAAGATCTCATCCACCAAGTTCGGTGTGTATATGATCTGTGTTCTCCCATCTGATGTTCTGGGAGATCGTCAGATCACAAATGACTATCAGTCAAATCTCCGAGAGAGATGCCACCATGAAGCCGTCGTGGTGCTAACAATCAACGGCAGCAACTTCGGTTCTGCAAAAGAGACTGGATCAGAGTCAAGCTCTTGATTGCAAAAAAGTGATATGTGAACAAAGAATAATGCTTGGCATTTCGTAACTAGGGTGATTTTATACACACTAGGGAAAATCTGAAAGCTTAAATAATACTGATTCAATGAAGCTAGAGCTGAAGTGCAGATTGAAAAGACACCTAAGGCACTTTGACGAAACTCTGATGTCATAGTTCAAGCAGATATTTGCAATACTAACCTATTGCAAGTACATCATGGAAGCAGTGTTAACATTAGCTACAATTATGGTCTATTGTTACCTTCAGAGATTAACTGTGAGATCATAAAACTGCCGTCTCTCTTTGCTCAGTCATGATTCTTCGCAACTCTCTCAAATGGGTCGTTATCTCTTGAACACAATGTACCCCATCATCACTACATTTAAGAGAGCTTAATATCTGCTTGAGAAACTTTTGATCTGCTTCAAGTGCCATGAATCTAGTATTTAGAAGTGAAATCTCATGTTTGACGCTCGTCATAGAACTGATGTTGCCATCATCTAGGCTAGAACATGAGCCAAAATCAACATGTTGATTTTCATCAATATGTTGAGAAGAAACTGGTTCACTGCACAAGTGTTCCGAATGCAATAGTGACATGTTCGGTAGATTATCATATATGCCACCAAAATTGTGCCTATTTGTGGAAGTCATTCCCAGTGTTTCCTCCAATCTGCTTAAGGATTCCAAAATATTTGCCTTTTCATCTTCAAAATCAAACATGGTATGCCTCATGAAATCTGAGCTATCCAAGACTCCGCATGCCATATCTCCATTAGTAGAATCAAACTTGCAATCAAATGGTTCATGAAACCTCCGATAATTCTCAAGTTCAGCTTCCAGGTCAAGCATTTCTTTCTCCCTTTCTGTAAGCAAGTCATTCAGCCTTTCAATTGCTTCTTGGTCATGATCAGCCTGCTCTTCCATCATCCTGAGGTACTGAAGTGCCTCCATGTGCATTGAAGCCTTTTCTTCCTGCAATCTGTTGATCATAAGCATTGCTTCACTCGCTGCCACTGCTGAAGCACTCCGCTCTGCTTCAAGTTCCTTATAAAGGATATTCATTTTTTTCTTGCCAAGCTCAACCTTCTGCTTCAGGCATTCGACTGAGCTTTCACCTTCATCTTCACTAGTAGTATGGACATCAAATGGTTCCATATTTGAGTAGTTACTCTCGAGAAATTGTCCGCTCCCAGTGGCATCATATTGTTTATCATCAAACTGTGTGATTCTGGGGCTAGTGGCCACCTCACTCCAAGGACCATCAAAGCCTCGTGCAGAAGACAACTGTGACAGAAATGTCTTCACTTCTTCGTGAGTTCTTGAATTGTTATCCTTAGCAGAGATTATTTCAGACCATCGAGGAGATTGAAGGTTGCTTCTACGACCAGAAGCACTCTTCATACTGTTGTTGCGATTGATATGGGCGTCTAAAGCTGAACTCATTTCTGCATTTGCAGAAGCAACAAAACCCTTAGCAACTTCCTCATCAGGGCTTCCTGAAACACCCGCTGAATCGCCAATTTCCTCAATACCAACCAGAAAAGCTACAGCACAAATTTGACATACTCAGAAAAAGTTCAAATTATATAAGGATTGCAGAATTTTGGATAAAGATACATACTTTTCTCTTTCGGAAGCTCTGCATAAACTTGTTCAGGAACAATCTTCGACTGCATGTCATGATTGTCGCCATTTACACTGACCTTGCTACCGTTAGTATCCCCCAAGCCTTGTCCAATAGCATGCTCTGAAGATTTTGCTGCACTAACAAGATTGGTGCGGATGGCCACATTGACAGTACTTGTTGCAGTACTCACTGGCACTGGAGGAGTGGTATTCATCGGCTCTGCAGGAACAACATTCTCAGAAGGACGCACGAGCAAGCTGTTGGTGCTGCTGATCATAGGTTGCAGTTGCAAATCATGAAATGAGAGGTCTTTGCTTCTCTGTGTAGCTTTGTGAATCATTGAATTGCCATCTTCATCGTCGTCGTCATCCAAGATGCGGATCTCAGACTCTGAATCATGGCGGACATTCAGCTTTCTGTAGCCTCCATAAGAAAAGCCATCAGAACCTTCATCTGAAGAATGCCCTACACTAGTCATGTCTATGCTTCTCTCCTTCACTGTGCTCACATCATCATCTGGAACCATGCCATTTGCAAGCTTGTGTGCATGTCGTGCCTTCTCGAATGGCTCTGAACAACAAGGACATAAATGTGTGTGCCTAGACCTTGGTCGAGAATTCACCTTGTCCTTATTTCTCATGCTCTTTAGTTTACTGGGCTTAAAATCCAGACCGGCACATGAAAATAGGCACCTTTCACATAGATCTTCAGAGTCTGAGAGCTTCTTGTGGCTCTCACAATACGCCAACTGCGAGATTTCCAACTTGTGTGCAGCACAGATCAGATCTTCAGAGAACCAGGTCTTACCATGCAGGAGCCGATCCAACCTTGAGCACAGAATGCACGGTGACCGCAGGCTCCAGATGCGTGCAAAGCTTGTTGCCATAAATGACACCACGGCGGTCACAAAGAGCATTATGATCAGGCAGCATTCGCTGAAGGCATGGCACAACACAGGCCAGAAGTGCCGCGCAAAGTCCGGCGACCTTGCACGAGCCTTCGCTGCCATCAAAGATCAATCTACCGCTGATTTGCATGTAGATTGCTTAAAAATCCAATCTTTCCCACGAAATTCCCATTAGTGCGGCACAAAGATAATCAAATCAAACCACATTGTTGAGGAGGAAACGTCTGTCAAATCTTGGTCACCCATGGCAACGTGTGGTTCCAGAGGATGAGGCCTTTCACCTAGAAAACTTCACCAATGCTGCAATGCAGCAGTAACTTCTGCTACTTTAAGCCAAGAACATGACCTGTTTTCTACACATGCCAATGCTCAAAATATTTTTACCAATAGGAGCAAGGATTCAATCTTCCCTGCAAATAATTGCACAGATGAATATTCAGGGTTTCATATGCAAACCAAATTGTTCAGATTAAAGAGTATCTGGAACATACCAGTGCAGCAAATCTTCAAACAAGAAGCTGCGATTCTCATAACCACCAAATCAGAAGCATATTGGAGAGGAACAGAAGAAAACCCGTGTAGTAAAAATCAACCAAAAGGCCCAGAAATGAAAAAAATCCCCCCAAAAAATTGGAAAAAAAAATGGTTCTTGGCCGCAAGGAGGAGCCAAAATGATTCTCCCTTCTCACTGTACGATTGGAGAGGAGAGAGAAGAGGGGAACAGATGTCCTCCATCTCTTCCCAAAACCCCGTACTTTGCTCTAACCTTTGCATGTGATGTTTTTGAAGGTAATCCTTTGCATGTGATGTGAGTCTGAGAGATTTAAGCATAGCCTCCCGTTTTTGTGAAGAAAACCATCAAAGCTCAAAAGGGGAGCCAGAACTAAACTACTGAAGAAAGAATGGCGCATTCATTTTATTTTCAAATAATTCCCTGAAAATTTGAGGCGATGGACCAAAGACGCTCCAGTATGGTAAACATCTTCTGCAATTCTGAAAATGTATGAGCTACAGGTGCCATCATTTTACAAAAAAAAAATCCTTAAATTATAAAACTTGTACTCAGACATGGAGACCAGTGTTCCAGGACCTCCACCTTGTGTGGTCCTGCTAGTTGCAAACCAATCAGCTTATCCTTCACAGACATAGGTGCACAATTGATCGGTGCACCCATACAGAATATAGCATATGTAATATGTTCCTCTACACAATCTTCCAATAGAAATTCCTGCCCTACATCAATCAAGAAACTCTCCCATGAGTCTTTGTCATAAAAAGAGCCAGCCAGAGCCTGGCATTACTATTCCATGTTTCACACAGCCATCTCTGACCTGCATGACGAGCTAAGAGGAAAAGGATTAGTACGGGTTACACCTGCACAAAAATTAATTATTGAATTCAGTCGCTTGGTCTTTTTCACAATCTCCCCGTCGATCACATCAATTTGCTCAAGCTAGATCTCTTTCACATCCCCACAGAAAAAGCTCTCTTTGTTGTTGTTGCAGAGCTGCAGGTTGCCGTATGGACAGTTTCTTAAGTGCTAAGCTTGGAATCAAATACGTGCAAAGCAAAAGAAATCCTTTGCTTGCGAATAAAATCATGTACCATGCATGCAATGTCACTGCAATAGCTGGACCTTGTGAAAGAATAAAGCCTTTTAATTTCAGCAGCTTAGCTTATATGGCCATGAATTGCATCCTCTTGGTTAATCACATATATACTCCTATAGCTTGCTGAATGCTGATTGACCCTTGTCTGCGATGATCCTGTGAATCTAGCTGACTAATTCAGTGGCTGTCCTTAGCTCCTCTGCTAGCAAGTGGTCATGAACTCATGATTAGCTCTGACGTGTTTCGTGTTGGAGTAGATGGCTATATCACGTTCGTGCAAGCTGAGCTAGTTTGACTTGGATTAATTAGTGTATAGCATCATCAGAGTAAGTGTGCTAGCTAGTGGTTAAGATCAAGTACTTGCTAGTAATACAGTTTAGATTAGATCGATGAATCGTTGTTCATGCAAGCTGTAATGTGAAAGCAACAAGGTGCCAAAAGAAGCATGTGGACTTGTATGCCATAAGGCTGCTCAAAGCAGTGCCATTTGCCGTGAGCTAACAAGCTGCCCCTCCATGTATATATAAGTAAGTGCCTAGCTTATACCATGAACATCTCTCTATCTCTCTCATTCATTTTTATGGCAGTTGAGGGGAATGTTGTCTGGTCCGAGACCTCACACCGGGCGGATTAAGCTGCGGCAAGCTAAGTGAGGGGTTTCGGACCAGGCTTCATTCCCCCCAACTCAACTGTTAGTTCTTCAGCTTCGGCGCGAGTCAGCGCAGACGACGCTGCCAGGAGTCGGCGACGCTGCCAGCATGAAGCTTGTGCAGGTTGGACGTTCGCCGTGCAGCCAGCCGTCGTATGATCCATCCACCATGGATTTCTTTCCGCGCATCCACTGGTAAGTGTTCTCCACTCTCTGCCATACGCTATCTCGATCGGACTAGGCTGCATGCTTATATATGTATATGCACTGAGGCCAGGGGATCAACGTATCTGTGCCGGTGGATGTTGCGACGTTTCCATGGTTCTGTACTGCTGAATTGTCATGGGTCTCATGGTCGTCTTCCGTCAGCTTCGTCTTGGTGACTTACTGGTGGTGGTTAAGTTTTTTGGTTGCCTGGA
Source organism: Oryza meyeriana var. granulata (assembly GCA_003991445.1). Taxonomy (NCBI): domain Eukaryota; kingdom Viridiplantae; phylum Streptophyta; class Magnoliopsida; order Poales; family Poaceae; genus Oryza; species Oryza meyeriana. Next base: position 646,800 of record RYFJ01000832.1, on the reverse strand, counting down.
GTTTGAAAAAGGTTCAGGAAGTCTCTTAGTTCATTGGTGGTGTTCTCGTATATGCATTAATAGTTTAATATGGAAGTTGTTCACCCGTTAAGGAATTAGTGAAGCTTCACTAGATAGTCTATCCTTCATTATTTGCTAAGCCTCCACGTACATGGATAGAAGGAGAGGCCGAGAGGAAGAGGATTAATTAGGGCATAATAAGCAACTTAAAGCCACTTTTGGCACCTATAATCACAGCGGTTTATAGTAACAAAGTTAAGGCTAGTGCAGCAGCATATATGCTATCAGCTGCTAGGTGGGCGTGGGCAATGATGGTGAACAAAGGGCTGATCGGTTCGTGTCGTCCTCGTTACGAATCTTTCCGATCATGGAAAGATCGCTTCCAAGATTTTCAGTAGACTACCTAGCCTCCATGCATGTGTGGAAACTGAAGCATCTCTGCAAAGCCATGCCGTTGCCGACACCGTTAGGTGGAGCCGAAGCACCAAAGCATGCAAAGCCCCTCACATATGTAATCATTCCTCTTTGTGCTCTCTGATTAGCTAGTTAAAGCAATAGCTTATGTTTTAAGAGCAAAGGCTGAAAGAAAGTAGCTTAGTTGATTATTCAAGGAGTTCAAACTGGTGAGATCGATCACACCAGAAAGATTCAACACAAGAGAAAAAGAAATGCTAATCAATTACCTTGATCTAACCGTTCAACCAGCATCTGAGATATCTCACCAAACCAAAACCCAGTGCTTTTTGAGCATTGGCTTTATTCCTGCGAGTGATGCTTCATGCTTGTACGTGTGATCTGAGAAAAAAGGGTGCGTTATGACAATGATGTGATCCACAGTAACAAAGAGTTGATAAACATAGCATTTGGAGAAAGCACCCGTCATATATCAAGAAAGTGACCTGACGAAACAAACAGTGGGTTGATGGTTATAGGGCAAAGAAAAGAGTGACGGCATGATCCATTTTTTCCGCTGAACTTTTGACTAAAAAGTTTTGGTGAGTGATGAAATTCTCAGGAGCAATGAGGGGTTGAGAACTGTTTGGAAAGGCTTTACGAGGATGCGTACGTGCATCGCAGCGCACCGTGGGTACATTTCGAAGGTACCATCATTTGATCGTCCCATACAGCTTTTGATTTGTAGCATTTTTCACCTTCAAGCTTTGAGCAAGTGCCTTTCCCTCTCGCATCACGATCCCAGCACGTGTTTGCAAAGTCTAGGTACAGGTCCTGGTTGACATTGCCTTCTTCCATTGTGGCGGTGTGCCCTGCTGAGTATACTTCATATGATAGCTTCCTACCAGTACCGTCACGAAAATTCTTCTAATTATTCGAGTGGATGTCCACTCATTTATTGCAATGACATTTAGATGGTTACGAAAAGTTTCTAAAAAATTAACAAGATAGATTATATCACTCCATAAACATATAAATTTAATTAACTTCTGCAAATTGCATTAAAAATATGATTGTGAATATACATATAGAGTTTAATTTGTTATAACTTGTACAGATCAAATTTAAAATTGTATATTTAAGTAATGATGTAACACGTATTAATCTATTTCTCAATTTTAAAATTTTTACATAACTATTTAGATGGCATACAATAAACTAGTGGATATCTAAAATCTATTTCCATACCGTCACATATTCTGAATCGGCGGCGTTTAATACCTAAATTAAATTGTTTTTTCAATGTTATCCAGAAAATCGCTAACATGTTTACCATAAACTAACTAGTCATAAGTCTCATAACGTAATGCATAAGAGGAATCAATTTACCGTGCCAACGCCGTTACGCTGCCAATCTGTACGGGCGTCGCGGAGCAATTTGGCTGGGAACTATCTCCCGCGGTTGGGGCAAGCGTTGGCGAAGTGGGTAGGGTCGCCGCAGATGAAGCAGCTGCCGCGCACGGGCTCGCCCGTCGCCGCAACGAACATCATGCCATCAGTATCCCGTCCCCTGCCCCTCCTGCCTCGCCCTTGGCTGCCGCCTCTCCGTCCTGCAGATGCAGATGCTTGCCTGCTGCTACTGCGTCCACGCCCGCCACGGCCCCTCGGCGCAGAATTCTGCACATCGTCTTCCCATCTGCGTTGCACATAGGAACATCAGGCAAGGCACTGCATATCAATACTCCTTTTTTAAAGAGAGTAGTGGTGGTGAGAGGCTGAATCTGCTATCACCCATCACTAACTCACAACTATTTTTAATAGAAAAAAATAACAGTGTGGGTCTAAAGGATATACATATCAACCATCCCTATCACCTCTCTACTTTTTGTGAAAAGAAAAAAAAGCAGTATAGGATAAAGAATCCACATATCATTAACAAATATATGTAATAATTAAGAAACGATATATGCGGAAGATGATAGTAATAACTAGTTAGTGATTATTTTTTTAATTAAAATTCCGTTGCAACACATAGGCAATATGTTAGTATAGACTAAGACAAAGCTTCACAGCTAGAATTCACAGCTTCTCTTTTGGCATCATAGTCATTATGTTTTTGCTATTTAACTTGGTAGCTATTACTGCAAAATATCACACCAGGGGGAAACTAAGATAACTCTGTTTATTGCCCTGTTCAAAATTGGAGTATATGCACATAAGCTTTATGAAAAACATAACTGATCTAGCTGCATAACTAGTGATATTCTGCATGCTTAGACACTCCCTCTATCTCAAAATATAGCTACATTTAGCATTCAAAATCTGTCCCAAAACATATAGCTACTTCTTTACCTATTTCCTCACCTTAACCAATCACAACCACCTCTGATATAATTTATCGATCTATTTTCTCATTTCAACCAATCACAACCTTCCCCAATTTAAATTTACCTCTCCTTAATCTCTCTAAAAAAGTCTAAAAGGTAGCTATATTTGGGAATAGAAAGAGTAGCTTTTAGCAGATAGATCAGATTTTTTTTAAAATTGTGCCAGATGCATATACACCCTGCAAATCAATATTGTATGACAAAAAAAAAACAGTGTTCCTAAAAGTGTTCACATACGCAAAAAAACCGCATGCAGGATCTTGGCATTTATAGAACTTCCTCCCCCTGTTAGCCTCTGTATTAGCTGTTCGCAAAATGCAGGGTTCTCCGCATGATGTGCACTGCACTTGACCTGCGTCTGAAAATAGCTCAAGATTAAGTCACGGGCTTGCATAACAATAAGGAGTAGAGTACTGAGTAGTACAGACACCTGATGCATTTCCTGAGCTTTGGGTATGGGTTGAACGGAAACCTTGAGGATTCACAGCAGGTGTGTGTCCGTTGGTAAATTGCCCGGCTGGACGAAAACCAGTATGTAAATCTTGCCTTGAAGTCCCCTGCCTTACACCACTTGGAGTCTGGTTCTGATTTCTTGCTGTGAAATAAAAAATATGATCATAAAAAGTGTTTTTTCAGCAAATGACAACAATGCTACTTTCTAAAGTAAGCAAAAACATGGGAGACAAAATAAGGCGGGCCAACAAAACTAGCCTGTCCTAGATTTTATATATTTTGAGGGGCAATAAGTATAAGATTGCGATCACCCCGAATGACCCATATTCTCTACAACTTGACAGGTAACAGTTAAAATATGAGCTCAACATTTTGCGCGTACCTGGTGTTGCAGTCTGGCTATGACTTCCAAATCTACTTATTTCTGTAAGCTCTTTGAGTATATCATCACATCCGCCAATACAACCTAAAGTAGTAAGAAGTATGTGCAAATTACCTTAAATCCTTAATATGTAACTAAACAAAAGATACTACCAGATACATCTCAAGAGGAAAGAGTGGATTTGTTGGTCATATACTTCCTCCATCCCATAATATAAGGGATTATACCATTTTTTGTAAAAATTAAGGAAGTAGCAGAAAGACAAATCATAGTACAAAAGGTGGTAGTTAGTGTAATAAACTAGCACAAAAGGTGATAGATGGAGAATAAACTAATACAAAAGTTGGTAGGTGAGAAATAAACTAGTACAAAAGTTGATAAATTAGAAATAAAGGACTACCTCGGGATTACAAAATCCTTTATATTTTGGGACAAGTTAAAAGGGCAAAATCCCTTATATTATGGGATAGAGGGAGTAAGTGTTAAATGAATAACTAAAATGAGTATGGAACTTCAATTGGAATTAGGAGAAAATACCTAGGTGATCAACATCAAAATTTGGTGGAATATCCCTTTGGCGAAACTTAAATTGAATCTTATAAACCGGACCTGTAAATTTGACAGATTATCAACATTTGAGGGAGGAACAGCAAAGGGATAGTCTATCAGTGAAAAACATTGATCATACTAGTGGCACAGTATCAATAACTGGGAAACTAAATAATCACCTGGAGCACAGGTAGCACAGACTTGATTAGTCACAGCAGCTTCTGAAACAGATCCTGGGAGCCAAACTACATTTCTACACTGAAAGTTTAGGAAGACTATTAATATAAAAATTATTATTGAAATTCAAGTCTTTTGGCTGCATTAATAGGTCTACATGCTCTTTTATGGCAAGATTAATGAACTGCAAAAGGACTGGTAACTAGGCAAAATACTACTTGTTACTCACTTGAGGAAAGCCCTGACAGCCGACCATAAATTCACCAGTCTGAGGAAAGAAAAGAAAAGCTCAAGCATGAAAATAGTGCGACACTTCCAATTTGCCTAAAGAAATAAAAAGGATGCACGGGAGGATAATTTACCGGCCTTCGCTTCAGAACCATTTCAGATTCATTGCATGCAGCACATGGTCTCACAGCTTCTATGGAGTTTTGTGTCTCATTGATATGTCTACTTGACCTAGATCAAAAGCCAAAGTGAAGCTAGAAATTTGTAGCAATAAAAAAAGAAAACCAAATGGATCCAATCAAACCTTGCAAAGAATGTTCCCATTGCGTCAAGGAGCTTCACCTTGTTTGCCCTTGCCTACATTATACCAATTATAAGTGGTTAACCACAAGATATAAATTCAGAGCAATTCAAGAGATGACAAGAGCAGTTTCTATGCTTCTCTTTCTGCATCATATTGTTACTATTTTTTTCTATATAACTATATCATGACTGGCATACAGAATAGAACTTACATCAAGAAAACAAGCCTTCATTTGCTGCAAACAAGTCTCGAGTACATCTGATTTACTCTTCGTACCAATGCTAACTGATTTCATATCAGCTTCCATCATTGATCTTAAATAAGGTTTCCAAAGCTCGTACCTAAAGTTACTTAATTTATTTTAATAAACCAAGCATACTACATGAATTCAGCAAGTGAGATTTAAGAATCAACTCACCCCATTTCATCATAACCCATCACCAATGCCTCGCCCTGCATTTAGGGGAAAATAAGAAAGAAAAGACACTAATTTGTTAAATTAGCAGATAAGCTTCATTTTCAGTAAGGATATCTCATGGACGAGTACTATCTGCACTGGAGAAAAAATATCTAGGAGAACAGTACTTTCTGTGAACTGGCGAAAATCTATTTACAACCCACTAAACTGTGTTATCAGGACTTGTCCAATAGAAATCCCAGAAGGTAAATGTAGTGGAAATAGATAGAATATGTTATTTACAGTAACATGTGTAGAATTAATACTTTCAGCTATTTTCTCCAAAAAAATGAATGTGTTACGTATGACTATATGCATAAAACATGTAAAGAACCCTACTTTTAGATACGAAACAACAGAGCGCACATGATAATGAGAGGTTTCTTCACAAAAGCAATGGAGTTATTGTGGTAAAAAATGCATCTGGGCAACATGCTACAAAGTATCATTTTTGATATGATACTTTTATTCAGACATATTCTGGCCAGGTAATCAAACATATTGTATTATCATGAATTCATGATGAGATTATCTAGCTAAAGTTCAGTCAGATGCCACGCCATAATAACACTCACATGTGGATAATTGCAACCATATCAATGAAAACTGTGCTACATCCAATGGTTAAATGGAAGCTTAATTGTCATGAGACATACTAGATTTGTTGGGGAGAAACGTGTATTTGCATCTTTGGTTGCATAACAACGATCAAGTAACTTTTTTATGTGATCATGCATCGTTGCATCAGTGCCAATTCCTGCCTGGAAATAGAAGCAAAAGAAGTCAATCAGTCAAATATTTCAGTGACACAACTCAATCTACATGTGATATTGCCACAAGAAAATACTATGGTGAGGATTGACAAGAAGTGGTGTACTTTATCCATACAGCTAAGGAGGTCCGCTTCAGCAAGCAGAGGAGGTGGTCGAGTCACTCCAGAATCAAGCGTTAAAGTTGTTGGGACAAACTGCAAGGTCGTCATGGATTAGGACTAAAAACAGCCAGAATATTTTTTATAAAAAAAAGTTGAACGACTGATCCATAGATACTGCAGTTACCAAATATTGAGCAACTAATACATCCAAATTGTAATGACTTATACACTGCTATAAAGTATTGCAAAGTTAACCTCACCAACTGCTACAACATATCAAAAGGATCAAGTTTTAATTGAGAATATGAATTTATAGTAGTCCTTAAATGGCAGGATTTTAGAAGAACATAGTATTTTTACCCACATAGAAGACGCTACAAAATGAATGAATAAAAGTGTTGGTATGAATGAAGCAAACCTGTTGTCCAATGATGTATGTCGGAAGTAATGCACCGCCCCATGAGTCAAACCGATAGATGTCCAAATAATTTTTCTACAAGAGAGTATAAAGCATATTTTATAGGACATGCAAAAGAATTGGAATTCCCTGAAATGAAAGACTCCTATTGCACTAGAATTATTGCTAAAAGGGCTAATGTATCTATTAAGTTAAAAAAAAAACATTGGGTTCCTGCACTCCTGGACACAGCAATTCCACCTGCACCAGCAGAAGGTTCGTTTCCTAAATATGCTACTTAAGTACCTGGCAATGTAATGGGAGCAAGCATAATTTGTTAAGCATATTGGCTGTGTAATTCACTTTCTATTTAAATGTTCCCCCTTTCTTTTCCCTTCCAGTAAATATCAAAGCAGCTGAAGTACACCAAAATTGGCAAAGTTAAGTTTTTCATCTTCCTTCTTGTATGCTGACTACATATTTCGTCATCCTTTTCTCCCTTCTCAACAAATATTAATTGCAGTGCACCAAAACTGTCACAACTAATTGCTTCATGAGTTCTTTTCAGAATCATGCTCACATAGAACCAATTACTGTAACCAAAAGGAGAAATGGCAACCCAAGACTCACAAGCTTCAACAAAAAGGAGCACTTCTCCTGCTCTTGTTTACCAGATTTATTAGTGTAGCAAAGTGTTTAAAGAATTAAAGAATATACAGAATCAGAGGAACATGATACGTCACATGTTCATGTGTCTTGTACGGATAGTAGCCTATTTACAAGTTTGCAAGAACTATGAAACAACAGAAGATTCCAACAAGATTAGAGGATACTCACAGCAAGTACAACGCGCCCTGATGCATTGAACTGTTCACCAGCAATGTCAATTTCCACAGTTGTTTCTGCTCCAACAGCAGCTTGGGAGCAACAAGCAAGGAAATGGCGAACAACGAGCTCATACAATTTCTGGACACCAGAAAACATATATGCAGAGTTCATTACACACTTGTAGAGCATAAGAAATACTGCCTTGAGAAAATAATTAAAAATGCCATAGTTGCTGATGATAATTATCTGGTACATAGGAACGACATGTACTTTATGATTATCAGACCAATTGGATTCTCCAGCTGAAAATTTTGTTGGATGAATAGGGGGATGTGCCTTGTCATCGTGACCACCATTGCTGGGGTTTCTCCAAAGTCTTGCTTCAGGATCCAAAAGACGCTGAGCAAATGTTCCCCAATTTGGATGAGCCACTTGTTCACGTACAATGGACTACATCAAAGGGGCCCAAACATGTCATGGAAAAAATAGATAACACAAGATAAAAAAATGAAGGGAAAAGTAAAAAAATGGTATAACCATTACAGGTATGAATTGGATTGTAGAATTTTATTTAACATTTTCCAGTGGTATTTCATGAACGGCATATGATAAGAATTTTATGAATTAAATATTTAAATGCAATGAAAATCATCATGTGTTAGCATATCCACACAAAATGAAAAAGGGAGGAACATAATGAAATAATTACCAAAAAATAATAATAAGTGAGAAACCAAATATGACTTTGACACATGTTCTTTGTCATGTTTGTAAATTGAAACTTATAGGTGCAAATATACAAAAACATGTAATCAGAATCATCAGGCCAAGAAATAAGAACATGGACGAGAGGAACTAATAAATTTCATAACATACATGTAGGTCAGTGTTTGGAGAGAAGTTATCAGTCTCTGTCCTGGGATAACTAATAAAACCAGCCTGATACAGTTCTTCGGCCACCTGATATAGACAGAACAAGAGAGCACCCAGAAAAACAATCAGTTTAGTGAGATGTGCCCATAATTGGGCTAGCAAAACTGTTTTTGGTAAATATGGTACCAAAAAAAATTTTCTTAACACCTTCATCGTATGCTCAGAACTCATTCTGAAGTACCTAGAAGCACGTTTCTGAAGCTCTACGGTACTTAGTGGATATGGGGGGTATTTTAGTTTCTCTTGGTTTCTTACATTCTGCACCTGCAGGGAAAAAATATACAATTAAACTGGTACTTTTGTTCTGTCATCACAGATGCCCATCATTATTAATTTCGTAAATATTTTTGGCCGGGTCGGCCAGAAGATTGGCCGACCAAATTTCATTTAGACTGGAAGGATATTGTTACAAAGAATGTTCACGACATTAATTTCGTAAATATTGATGTTGAAATAAAAGATGTCTAGGGCTCACTGTTGCCATTGGTTCTTCAACACACATTTCATATATAACAACAGCAGATGAGTAATCAAACAAATGACCGCGTCTGCCAAACAAGAAATAATGTCAGCGGATGTTTGTAATGAAAGTATCAGTACATATAGAGTGCATCTTACATCCAACCAAAAGATGCAGTGCCTTCATCTGAAGTATGGGAACAATTTATTGTCCAGAATTCTTCAGGCTCATGAGCTTGAATCTCCCAGAAACGCTCAACAATAAATCCTAGGGTTGGAAACTGCATGCAAAGAACATGTTAGACCAAGATGAAAGTAAGCATCATTACGTACATTCTGTTCATACTCTATAGGAAAGTACCTGACAAGGACCATAACTCAGAATTATATTCCTATCATCACCAGTGTCATCAAGAACAAATGCATCTTTCAGCAGCATTGTCTGGAACCTTGTGAAGGAGGCACCGATGCGAAGGTCGATTTCCTGTACAAAATTATTAATGTTTATCTGAGATCTTCAAGACAGTAAGAAGGCTAAAAAAAATGCTCATTCATTTGAGAAAAATAATATAAGCAGGAAAAAATATACTGGTGTCTCATTCTATTCCTATACCAGTACAAAAGCTATAATGTTATAGTCAAAATGTGGCAGAAACTCTTCAAGGACCTTAGTTTGATAGAGCTGCTGTAATACTTTTCAGTAGATGTGATGAAGAGAGTGCAACATCAACGAAGGTTGGAATGATAACTGAAATTACCTGTCTTGCATCCACAGCATTAGCAAAGAGCTTGTTGGGTCTGTCAAGATGTTGCACAGCTTCATGGATTTCCCTGCAGTTTCATTTCTTTAAGACATTAACAGGAGATTCAGGATGACTGTGGGTCGGATTTATACCCATCATAGTTCATTTACATACAATTAACTCAAAGTAACACCAATCGGGCCGGATGTGAAGTGAATGGGGTACCCATGCTCATCCCTGAAGGAGATGGATATGTCATCTTTGCAATCAAGGAGAGAAAGCCATCAGTAGAAACCAATACCTTTCAATCAATGCTGAGAAACGAGCTCTCCAAATGTTGAGGCGGCTGTTGGCACCTACGCATATATCAATCACTTCATATGCGATATTCTCACCCTCTCTATCACAATCGAGCCAAAGCACAAGCCATTGGCACTTCCTAGCTTCCTCTTCCAATGTTCTCTTTATGTCTTGCTTATCCTGCAGTTAAAAAATCCAGTAATAATAACATCATGACCATCAGACCATACAACTATGCAAAAAAAACACAAGAACAAATCACATGTTTGGGGAAATAGACAAATGGGTATGGTCATTATCAGCAATTTAATTGGATCAACGATGAGTATGGAGAAAACATAATGCTACACCAAATCACATACAACAAGCAAGCTTCGGCATGGTTGCTGCAGTGCAACCGACAAAATGGGTAGCATCTCGCTCTCCTGATGCTGGAATGGAAGAATGCGGAGAAAAGGAAACCTGTAGATGGGCCAAACGTAGCCCATCTCCAATTATCCATTCACATTCATGTTTCTGGCTCTGATTTACTACTTTTGCTGCAAGATAAATGGCTCTGTAGGATGAACTTAAACTTCACAGCAAAAGCCTGACTTCCTGAGGTCTGAGAATATTATCTGCCAGGGTGTTCATATAGTCATACTATAAAACTACCCTGTTATGCCAGCAATAGCAAGTTTAGCCTTCGGTTTTTGAAAATAACTAAATAAGACATTTTATACATTAATGTGCCCCTCTTCCTATTGCGATAACAACTTCATATTCACACACTCACACCTCGTATAGTACAACACATGTATATAACTGGAAACAGGTTGCTGAAGAGCCCTAAAATATATTTCCTTAGCGCGGTAAAAAAACAAAACCAGCAGAATCATCCATTGCCAACACAAACCAGGTACCATCTTATAGCTCCCCACGAACTGGAACCCAGATAGAGTACACCACAACACCCACGAACAGAAACTAGTTGACGAAATTTCAGTGCTGAACATTTCACTGTGAGTTGAACACAACCAACTCTATGGACGCGAGACACTACGAAACCACACGATGCAAAAACCGACGCGTGAGGGCACAATTCACAGTCCACGGCACAGCGCGCACAAGCTGTTCGCAGAAATGGGGAGCAGGACAGAGAGAGCCATACCTGGGGTACGGACTTGCGAACGGGAGCGTGGAAGAGATCAGCGGGGTCGCACGAGTGCCAGCGGCGGAACCGGTCGTCGAACTCGAGCTCCATGAGGTGTCCCGTGACGGAGGTGACGAGCATGTGGCAGGCGCGGCCGCCGATGGAGTAGTCGAACTCGAAGACACGGTTGTACCGCGACCGCCCCTCCCGCGACCGCATCCCGCCCGATGGCCGCGAGAGGATCTCCGCGACGGCCTTGGCCACCGACGGCTTCTCCGCCACGTTCAGCACGCGGATCGCACCGCCGCCGCCGTCGGGATGCATCGCCGAGACGAGGAGTAGGGCTCGGGAGGTGGGAGAACCGGAGAAGGGGCGGGAGGTTTCGGCCTTTCCAGATGGTTTTTGAAATTTTTGGTTCTTCGGAGGGCGCCCTCGAGCTCGAGGCGAGAGCGAGGTCGGAAGCTTCCATGTGAGAGCGCTGGGCTTTCAAGTCCAATTGTTCAAAGGACCATGCGGATAATGGGATAATGGACAATTGATATGGGCTACGTTTGGCCCATCTAACGATATGGGCTACATTTGTCCTATTTAACCTTCGTCAGCGTCCGCGGAATACGCTGCTTCGAGTCAACCTGAACTGAACTTTTTGGGTGGAGCAGCCGTCGACCCTGAATTTTGACCATATTTGTCACGCCATCACGCTGCATTCACAGCAAAATGGACACAAGAGATTTCGCGTTCCTTTTCCTTGTGCTGAGCCTTGGAGAGCACGAAATCACATGTTGACAATTGACGAAACGCTGTTCCTTGCCGGTTGAACTGCGGTAGAAATTTCCAGGTATAGCAAACACTATGAAATGGTCTGGTATTATTTTAGCCCTGAAAAATACAGCCGTTGAAGGGGATCCTGTGCGAATTCGGTTTACTTAACATTACACCACGTGACGACTAGTCTTGTAGCTGACCGGGACACCGCGTGTCCGCGTCGAGCGGTCGAGTAGGCACATCGAAGCTTGACACACAAGGAACCAAAACGCAGAGCATGATAAATTTATACAGCATAAACGTGTTGCCGCAGTCTATATACTTCACTTCAATTCTAGTACAACACAACAAGTTCAGAAGATATCGGCAGCTGAACTATGATGATCAGAAGACAACAAGTTCTGCCTCTAGCTCTCGTTTTCATGCTGATCTTCAGCACCACAATCACCATCAGCCATGCATCCAGATTGCTGGGAGCGAGATCGCAGCCTCGAAGACAGGGAAGCCCGGTGGTCCTAACTTCATCATGGCCAGGTGCATCTGGATGCACCAATGATCCTAACAATTCTGGAAGAAGATGCCAACCACCATGAGGGCTTTGAGACATGTACATGTACAATATTCCTTTTTGTCTTTCTTTTCTGTTCTTTTTCCTGCTCATCTGGAGCTTGTTCTTATTTCTTAAGGGGCCTTTTTTACCCTCCACGGCCAATTCATTTCTTCTTTCTTGCAGCAGTTTTGATTGCCTGCGGGTACTGTGACTGCAGATTTGTTGTAAATATGGCATTCTTGAGAATTTTATTGTGAATATGAAATAAAGTGATACCTTTTCATGATCACACTCGGCCGTTTCCTTCTGATCATAGCAATCATGTTCTGTTGATTGTGAGTTTGTGACTCCTTAGCAGGCAGTACCCGTCTATTTGTATCATTGCATGCCTAAAAGAAACATCTTTAGATTGAGCTTTTTCTCACAAGCTCAAGAATCGGAGTATGCTCGACAGTACAATTAAGGACAAGTAAACAAAAACAGATAGGGAATGCAGTGCACTAATACCTCTCACCAGGTAGGATTTTTCAGTGATCTTCCAAATTTCTGGTCCCCTGAACAGGAACAATCAACTGAAGTGTAGATAAGTAATTAATACAAGCGAGAATAAAATGTTCAGTCATTGTAGAACAGTTTTGCCAAATTGAATCCGTATACTGATCTTAAAAAGTGGTTCTGATCACTGTGGGACTAGACAATGTACTACCACAGCACTAAGACATATTAAGAAGGTGCTTCCATTCACAAAACATAGAAGGGAGGAAGCACAACTTTTTCTTTTTCTGTTTTGTGTGTGTGTGTGTGTGTGTGTGTAGAGAGAGAGAGAGAGAGGAACAAATGTGGTTTGGTTCGAAGAGTACCTGAAAATTTAAATGTGTACTTGATTTCTCCAGTGCCTGGAAAACAAAAGCACAACCCCTAATAACAGCATATTCCTGGGTCTTGGCGAATAAAACACTCCCACAAGGACACTTACGTGGAACATTTTATTTTCCTAGGACTACCTGATGGGAGAAACTTCCAAAAAATTAACCAGCAGCCTATGGAAATTACAACAGTTAGTATGATGGTACCATATTACAAACAGTAGAGGAATTCAGGGATATCAGGAGAACAAAACTGTAGAACAGAATACAGGAAAAAAAAGGAAAAAAGTAACTCAAGCAAGCACCATTGTTATCAGAAGAACAAATACTTCAGTAGATGTTTAGCTTCTTGCTGGTCAGAAAAATGGATAGCATTACATCTTACCAACCATTAGTAAACTAGGCATCATTTATCATGGCTGGTTTGACTAGGTCAATAAGTACAAGCTTGGAATGAAGAGACTAGAAGACGTTATAGTGCCGACTGCATAATATTACAATTTCTCACCTTCAAATCCACAGGTATTTGTTTCAGTGGAATTCTGAATATTCACAAACTGCACAGTGCCTGCATTTCTCTTTTGGTCTTTCCTAATTTATCCAATGGCTCTACAGATCCAATAAAGAAGAAAATGAGGACCCTCAAAATTTATCGTCAGGAGCAAACCCTCTTTGAAGCATCTCATCATGAAGCTGAAATGCCTCCTTCGAGTTTCCAGCTGTGACATGACCATTTATCATAGACATGTATGTATATCTATCTGGTTCAATTCCTCTAGCACACATTTTGTCAAAGACCCAACCAGCTTCTTGCACATTACCATGTACAGAAAAACCATTTATGAGCATATTATATGTGACAACATCGGGTTGAACCTTTTCCTTCTCCATCACGTTAAGCAACTTAAAAGCATCATGTATCTTATCTTCTTTAATATAACCATGGATTAGGGTGTTGTAAGTAATTAAGTCAGGTGACACCTTGTCATGCATCATCCTTTGCAAGAACTGCCGCCCCTTTGAAGCATTTCCTGACCGGCAATAGCCCTTAATGATGGAATTATATGTCATGATGTTTGGCAAAATGCCCTTATTTATCATTTCATCCAAAAAACCAAATGCATCTTCCAGTTGTCCCTTCTCACAGTGACTATCTATCAGGATACTGTACGTAACATGATTGGGGAAGATTTCACAAGAAAGCATATCATCCCATAGATCATTAGCTTTGCCAAGATCACCTTGTCTGCACATTCCGTCAATCAAAGTATTATATGTCACTATGTCTGGCCTCAAACGCTGGTGCAACATTGTGTCAAATAGTTGCAACGCCTTTTCTACTTTACCCTCCATGGAATACCCATGAATCAGAGTCGTGAAGGTGAATAAATCTGGTGGAACCCCTCTCTCCCTCATCTCATTCAAAAGCTCCTCTGCATCTAACAACCTGCGCTCTTTACAGAGCCCATTCAACAAAGTATTGTAAGTTACCACATCTGGCAAACATCCACAGCCAACCATCTCATCTCTAACTTTCAAAGCATCTGACATTAACCCAGCCCTACAAAATCCACCTATTACCATTGTGTAAATCACACCATCAGGTACCAATCCAAAACACCTCATCTCCCTCAAGTATGCCGCCGCGTGCTCCATCTTCCCCCTCCTTGCAAACAACCCAATTAAGCAACTAAAGCTCACCACATCTGGTGTAACCCCGCGCTGCCGCATCTCATTGTAAAACTTCATCGCCTCCTCAATCTCCCCAGCTCTACAAAATCCTCCAATCAGAATGTTAAAACTCCTAACATCCGGCACAACCCCAAATTCGTCCATTTCCCTGAACACTTCCCGTGCTTTATCCCACATCCCACTCCTACACAACCCCTTCAATACCGAATTATACGTCACAATCCCAGGCTTTAGCCCTTTATTAACCATCGAATCAACCAATGCCATTGCTGCCCCCACGTCCCCAGCACGAAATCTAGCATCAACCATGACATTGTGTGTAACCACATCAGGAAAGATGCATCTCTTCTCCATCTCGGAGATGACAGCGTCAACCTTATCGAACTCCAGGGTTTTGCAGTAGTTGTGGACCATTACGTTAAGCGTGTATGTGTTTACCTCAGAGCTGGAGGAGAGGACAAGGCGGTAAGCTTCCGCAGCGAGATGGGTCCATCCGGCGCGGGAGAGGGCGGCGAGCAGGGCGTTGGAGGCGGCGGCGGGGATGGGGACGCGGTGGTCGAGGATGAGGCGGAAGGCCTCGAAGGCCTCGCGGGGCTTGCGGGACTGGGTGTAGGTGCGGATTAGGAGGTCAAACACCTGCGGGTGCGGTGTGGGAGAGGAATCGAGGAGGGAGGAGACGATCTCGCGACGGCAGGCGCCGCGGCGGCGGGACATGCGGAGGAGGAGGGACTGGCATTCGGAGGCGCGACCGGCCGCCGCCGCAGCCGTTGCAGAAGCGGCTAGGTCAGCCGTCGAGGGCCTCCCGCCGCTCCCACCAAGGGCGACGGCGAGACCTGCGTTCGAGCGTTTGGTGGCTTCGGCGGCGGCGGGAAAGCGAGCGAAGCGACTGGGAATCGCCATTGGTGACTCGAGATGCTCTTCCAAACACGCCAAGTCGCCAAGGTGGAATATCACCCAAGAACAAAACCCGTATTCAAACAAGGAATACGTAATTTGAAGAAAGAAAAACGGCGCCATAAAAACGGAATTACGACAAATACGCCTTCGGTCGGAAACAGTATGTACTCAGTGGGCGCGGCCGCCGCGTGCCAAGCTGGAAACCGAGTCGATCTCGATCTCTCTCTTACTCCGACTCTGAGCAGGATCCACTCGGTTTCGACAAACCTTTGGCGTTTTTATGTTGTCAACACGGCTTCGGCGTATCGTGATCTCGTACGATATGTACCTTCCTCTTCAAGATTACGGAGGCAACATGGCGGCGCTCTCTGCTCCTGGTGCCGGTGCTCCGACGGCCGGGAAGCCTCCAACGCCTTCCCCGCAAATGAACAACGCACCACCGATGACCGGCGTGGCGCGGCCGGCGAGCTATGGCGCTGCTGGTGCTGCTGCTGCGGCCGCGAGGACTCCCACGCCTTCCCCGCCCATGCAGAACGCGCCACCGGTGACCGGCGTGCCGCGGCCGGCGAGCTTTGGCGCTGCCGGCGCTGCTGCTACCACCGCGAGGGGTCCTTCGCCTTCCCATCCCGTGCAGAACGCGCCACCGGAGGCTGGCGTGCCGCGGCCGGCGAGCTTTGGCGCTGCCGGCGCTGGTGCTACGGCCGTGAGGGCACCTTCGCCTTCCCCACCCGTGCAGAACGCGCCACCAGTGACCGGCGTACCGCGGCCTGCCGGCGCTGCCGCTACGGCCGCGAGGGGTCCTTCGCCTTCCCAGCCCGTGCAGAACGCACCATCGATGGCTGGCGTGCAGCGGCCGGTGAA
Source organism: Oryza meyeriana var. granulata (assembly GCA_003991445.1). Taxonomy (NCBI): domain Eukaryota; kingdom Viridiplantae; phylum Streptophyta; class Magnoliopsida; order Poales; family Poaceae; genus Oryza; species Oryza meyeriana. The sequence continues at coordinate 630,173 of RYFJ01000832.1, read as the reverse complement.
CTTTGGTGCTTCCGGTGCTGCCACTACAGCCGCGAGGGCTCCCTCACCGGCGCCACCAAGGCAGGGAGCTTCGCCGGCTGGAATGGTGCCCGCCGGTCCAAGGAGCTCTCACACAGCCGTGGCCGGCATCCCGATAGCGAGGCCTCGCGCACCGTTGCCACAAATTCAGATGCAAGGAGCGCGACCTGGAATGGCGCCGGCCACGGTTCCGAGGAGCTCTCATACAGCAGTGGGCACCGTTCCCGCCATGAGGCCTCCTCACGCACCATTGCCACGCACGCAGGGAGCGCCGCCGACGGCAACGACGCCAACCGTTCCGACGAGCTCTCTCCCAACTGGGGTCTCTATGCGGCCTACCAGACCTCAGGCACCAAACGCTCAGGGAGCTTCGTCAACGGCAATGGCGCCGGGCGTCCCGACGATCCCAACTCCGACCGGGAATCCTCACACGCCGCAGCTACAGAGAACACCAATGGCAAGGCAGCGCGCTCCGACGAGCTCTCGTGCGATCGGGGCCCCCATCCAGCCGACGGAGCCTCATGCGCCATTGCCGAACACCACGGGAGCAGGAGCCCTACCAGCACGCAGCATGCCACCGCCACCCTCTCAGGCTTCGACATCGTCTGCTCCCGCGACCGCCGCCACCGCCACGACGCCACTGCAGCCGCAGGCGCAAGCCACACAGCCGACAGGGATACGCTACATCGGCGTTCAGCAAGACAACAGCACGGGCAAATGGGCGGCCTGCGTGCTCGACCCCGTCGACACGAGCAAAATCCGCCGCGTCGGCGCCTTCCCGGACGAGCACGCGGCGGCGCTGGCGCACGACCGTCTCGACATCGCGTTCCACGGCGCCGGCGCCCGCGTCAACTTCAACCCGGCGTTCCACGGCGTGGAGCGGCAGTTCCTTAAGCTGAGCATGGCCCAGAAAGTCTCGCCGGCGGACGGCCTCTGCAGGATGGTCGCCGACGGCACGTACGACGAGAAGTACTCCCAGTTCCTGCGGAGAATGTACGATGGGGTGATGAACAAGTCACGCTGCAAGCTGTTTACGAGTGTGATCTTGGAGTTCTTCATCCACCGGGCCAGCGAGATCGGGACGGATGCCATCATAGCCGGCGGCCCGAGGCTGGTGGAGAGGTTCGTCGCCATGCACAAGAACAAGGCCACGTCGCCGGCGTGGCGTGCGTGGTACAGTCAGAAGATGGCGCAGGCGCAAGCGCAAAATATGTCCACGAAGCAGCAGCAGCAGCAGCAGCAACAGGACAACGCGAACAAACGCAAGGCAGACGGTGAAGACGATCGAGAAAACAAGAGACAGGAACTTAGTACAGAAACAACACAAGTTACAGGCACATGAAGCTGAAAACGTATCGAGTAGCACTTATTTGCATGACATTTGGGATATGAGAAGCTTGTGAAGACACAAGGAAAAAAAAAGGAGGAAATATCAAACTTGTATTTGTTGGCGTTAGAAGCTAATCCTAGGGTGGCCCCAAGCTTCCGTTTATGCAGCATGCATGGCGGGTTCGTGTTCTGTTGAGAAGTTTGCGCCGCGTGGACAAATGGAGACCGCGTCATGCGTGTGCGTGGGTGTGTCTGATGCGCGGCGTGCATCCGGTCGTGGCCGAGAATAAGGGATCGTGAGATCGCACGATCTTCTATTTGTCTATTTATGTTTCAGTAGTTTGCCTTTGTATTTTGACATAGCAAGCAAAGAAATAGAGAGAAGAAAATTGCCTCAAGCTCGTGTTCTATTTTTCCTCCGCTTTCCAGTTTTCTCATTGTCGTACTAGCCACAGCAACTGCAGATTGCAAGTTCATCGCTTACAGTATTGCTATTGCAGCAGCAATGGCCTAGAGGGGAGGTCGGTCACACCGGGAGCGAGCGCTGGCATGGCATGCTTCCGCCGTTCCGCGGGTTGCGTCGGCTGGCGGTGGCGATGGCGGCGGCGGCCTCCCAGGTAAAATCTAGACGACGGCGAGACTATGGCCGAAGCGGGTCGATCAGCGCGCAGTTCCGTAAGCCGGCGGTGTCCCCCTGCCAACTAGGAGGGGCGGCACGTTCTGCGAGAATTTTAGGATTATGCCATGTTAAATTTGGGTTTCACCCCAATACCATATCTAAATAGGATTCGATAAATTGTTAGTCCCAAACGGTTTGAAGGAATTTCACGAAAATTTTAGAGGGATTAAATTGTTTTATATGAAAATCATGTAAAATTCCTAAGTTCCAAAGAAGCCATAAAATATCATCTTGGACGGAAATGCCCTTAGACTTGGCGTCGGCAATGGCGGCCACCGCGGCGACTATCGCGTCCAAGGCGGCGGCGACGGCACCGTCTGCAGGCTGTTGCACGGCATCATCAGCACGGACACCTTCCGCTGCGACCACCACCACCATCGCTTCCGTCAGCCCATGTCACCTGCGCGGTGTCGGGTGTCCCCCATCCTCCAATCACCCAACCTCGAAGGGTAAGACGCTGGAACACCGGAAGGTGAACCGTTGGGATCTTTATCATCTCTTATTAATTGGCTAATCCACTTATACTTGGGGATATTCATGTTAATTCCTCTATGACATTCATGTCCCACCCGTGTGGGTCCCAGCTGCGCAGCTGAACAGGAGTATTACTAGTAGTACTACTTTGGAAGTTGAGTGGGCACTAGTAGTTTGGAGGTTCATCGGTTGGTAGGTCTCAGAGCGTTTAATACCTGAGAAAGAACACAGCAAGGCGTGCATTCTTCACAAAAAGTTTTGGTGAATCTCTCCCCCTCATAGTAATTCCCACAAGGCTCTTCAGATTTCTCTATCCCTCCGAGGGGGGGAGGAAGATCACTAAACCCAACAGGAAGCTAGGTAAGTTTCTTGTGAATTTCTCACAGTGATCATTTTTCTCTCTACTTCACGGAGAAAAGATCTTCCTTTCTCTCCTCAAGTTTTTGCCCTCTTCCATTGCATGCATGTTTGCTTTAGCAGTCTGGTTAGGCATTTTTGCGACGAGAGTAGGCATTTCCGTTCTATCCCTCGTTTTGTGCATTTCTTGGACTTTGGGGTTTTTTCCCCAAGGATTATGATCCTAGCTAACTCATTGCAAGTTGGGTCCAATTGGACTGTATTGATCCGGGAATTGCGAAATAAGCATCGAAGAACCGAGTTCTGATTGTAACTTTTGTCCCTTAAGTCGATTTTTTTAGGTTCCCTTGTGGTTTTGGTCACTGCAAGCGCTATCTGGGAGTTGCGAGCAGGCACAATTCGAGCAGGCTCAGATTAGAATAGATGGATTTGATTCAGAACAGAAACATGGGATTTTCCTGGTAGTAAATCCATGATCGAAGTATTGGTTTGTTTTTCTTCAATTTTCAGAAAAATTGCATGTTTTTTTTTGGCATCAATGATAGTTCTGTTCATGATGAGACATCTATGTTTTCTGTCATGGTATTTGCACGCAGATGCAAAGTTGAAAAGTCCATGATATTTTGTTATTGCTATCATGCATGCACTATGCGCCTATTAAAGCATTAAAAAGTCTTCCTTTGTGTTCCGAAGGATGGATCCTTATCGCTGCAAAAGGCAGAAGCATGAAAGTGGGCGTGATAGCTCGTCACCGTTCCAGTCCCAGTCAAGCATCATCAGTCATAACAGAATTGTGCGTATTCAGTTTCTTGAGCAATTCAATGACTTGAAGTATGGAAATGCCACGAAAGATTACAAGGCAATCAGTATGAAACGGCTTGAACTTATCAGCACCCTAGAAAAGCTGCAAGAAGTGCCTATCCAGTTGCCATATGCCAGTCCACTCAAAACATCAGATACAGAACATGGCCTTGGGCAAAATGGGAGAAACTCTAGTTGTCGTAATATAATTGACTTGGATCCAGACAATGCTGGAGACTATACCTGTGCAAATGTGGACAACATTGGTGCTGACACAACCGTAATTTTAGTTGATTCTGATGATGAGGACAGCATTACATCCTTTGTAGATGAAAATTCCTCTGATTCCAAGCAAAGTGTGAATTATATTCAAGAAGGCGTTCTGCCTGAGCAGCCTGCCCAACATCAGGAAATCTCCATGCTGGACAATGAAAACATTAGTTCTGAAGCACAAGTAATAGTTACGAAAGGAAGGGATAGTATGGACATCAATGATGTTTTTTACAACAAGGTGTGCTCAACTATTCTTGAAATTTTATGTTACTATGTGCATTCAAGAATTAAGGGTCTTTATGCATAATGGAATCACATACTACCTCTGATCCAAAATATTAGTCGTCCTGGAATGCGGGAAATCAAAGTTTGAAACCTTTGATAGTAAATATTTGCCGCATGAAAATGTTATCAGTAGATATGTCACTAAAATTACTTTCAAAATGTTATCTTTATAGTTTTTGCAAACAGAGAACTATAAATTTTACAACTTATATCTTCAATTAGAGGGAGTAATTTATAAGAGAGGCTGTAACTGATTATTCTTAGTTTCCATGACAAACGGATAGCTTATATCAGTCTTAAAGTTATGGAGTTTGTCTAAACTTATTCTAGTATGACAGGAAGTGTTGTTTCAAATTTACATTATTTATTGAATAGCAGAAAATTATTTATTTGATGTCACTCTTGCGTTTCAACAGAGTGGTCGTAAGGAGATAGGGGTAAGGGAAGGACAAACTGAAAATTTCCAAATAAAAGGAACCTTAAAGAAAGATATCATCTCCATTACTGATTCTGATGAGCCATCTTGTGAAGTTATTATGCAAAGTCACTCACCAGCCATTGGAAATTTAAATCAATTTTACAACAGTGGCCCAGTTGATGAGCTGGAAGGACTTTGGATGGACATGTCTCTTGCAATGGCATGCTCGAAGGTATACAGTCGGACTCTTTTTATTGCAATTTTCTTGTGATCTCTCCTTTTCTTAGATCAAGATAGAACATACAGTTATATATGATGGTAGGCCATCCAACTGCCTAGATCCCTTAATTGTCTGATAGTTATTTCTGGGAGGATTTTTAATAGTTTCCATGTGCACTCCGAGGAAGTTTTTCCCTCCCGCTGTATAAAACCTAAGAGTAATTGTTACTGCCTAGGCCTTTAGTTGAGTATCATTCACTATTTACTGAATTGTCAAGAAAAAGTTCTGATTATTCTCTCACTTTCCAATTCCTTGTTATCCATCACAAAGTTTAATTTTAGTCATTTGTCTTTACCATCACCCTGGAACTGACCCCTGATTTTTAACAGTGTTCCTTCTACCTTTGCTTTCTCTATGGTTTAGCACTGCTTGCCTCTTGTTTACAACTGAGTCCTTTTTAGCGATGTTCCTCAACCTTTGCTTATTTTATGGTTTGTATGTGCTTGCTTCTCGTTGTGAGGCCCACTAACTTAGTTTACTTAACCAGACCATCGGAAGTGATCATAGCATTGTCCCATCAGATAATAATTCTTGTGAACAAGAGGAGGCTGAATGCCATCATGATTTCCTGATGAAAGATGATTTGGGTATTGTCTGCCGTGTTTGTGGTCTGATCCAGCAACGCATTGAAAATATTTTTGAGTACCAGTGGAAAAAGGTATGGAAATTTCTGATCCAAATTATTCTACTTTAGTTATTTTAGTATTCTACTAATAATTACTGAAATAAAATCAAATTATGATTTTTCCAAAATTACTTCATAGTAGTGCACAACATTTCTACATTCTTAGTGGTCGATCTGCCTATGGATGAAACAGATTGACTTACAAGGTTGCACTTGGGGATCATTTGTGTATGTGTTTTAGTGAATGGCTGAATGCAATATATTTCTGATTTTACTGGGATTTGGTTTAATTCAAAATAACTCCTTGCGCAGCTCCCTTATACAAACATGTGAATCTAAAATGAACATTATGTTCCTTCTACATTCTTCTTTTTGTTAAAAAACATTTCTCATTATCTGCTACATGTATCAGCGGAAGCAATTGTACAGAGCACACCCCTCAGAACGCAGAACTTCTAGTGATGCAGATGCAATTGACAATACTTTAGGAGCTATTCTTGAAGTGGTCCCTGATGCTCTATGTCTCCACCCTCAACATTCACAGCAGATGAAACCTCACCAAGTGGAAGGTTTCAATTTCCTGATCAAGAACTTGGCAGATGAGAACAATCCTGGTGGTTGTATTCTAGCACATGCACCAGGTTCCGGAAAGACATTTCTGATAATTAGTTTTGTCCACAGCTTCCTAGCCAAATACCCTGCTGGAAGGCCATTGATTATTCTTCCGAAGGGAATTCTGTCAACATGGAGAACCGAATTTCTCCATTGGCAAGTTGACGATATTCCTTTATATGACTTCTACTCCTCCAAAGCTGATAAACGGTCTGAACAACTCAAAGTTTTGAACTTGTGGGAAGACAGCCGAAGTATCCTGCTGCTGGGCTATCAACAGTTTGCATGCATAGTTTCTGATCACACTTCTGATACAGAAGCCATAATGTGCCAGGAGAAGTTACTGAAGGTCCCAAGCCTTGTCATTCTAGATGAAGGACACACTCCAAGAAACGAGGAAACGGACTTGCTCACTTCACTTGAAAACATCCAAACTCCTCGAAAAGTAGTCCTCTCAGGAACCTTGTTCCAGAACCATGTGAGAGAGGTTTTCAACATTTTGAAACTTGTCCGACCCAAATTCTTGAAGATGGACAAATCTCGTGCAATAGTGAAGCGCGTACTAAGCAAGGTGGACTTGATGGGGAAGAGTGCACGATCAAAGAATATCTCAGATAAGGACTTCTTTGATTTGGTTCAAGAACACCTTCAAAAAGATGGAAATGACAAGATGAGAGTGATGATTATCCAAAATCTTCGTGAGCTAACTGCAGATGTGCTTCACTATTACCAAGGCAAGCTTTTGGAGGAGCTGCCTGGACTTGTGGACTATACAGTTTTTCTCAATATGAGTAGCAAACAGGAACAGATCATTAAGGACTTGGATGGAATAAATAAATTTGCGAAACGCTCGAAATGCAATGCCATTTCTCTTCATCCATGCTTGAAGAATGCCAATAAAGCTGATGATGATGATGATGGAAATGTCACTAATAGGAAGATTGGTTCCATCATATGTGGAATCGATATCAACGACGGGGTGAAGGCCAAGTTTATACACAGTCTGTTGTCTCTTTCAGAAGCCGCAGGAGAGAAGGTACTCGTATTCAGCCAGTATGTACGTTCTCTGCTTTTCTTGGAAAAACTGGTCACTAGAATGAAAGGATGGAAACCGGAGATACATACTTTCAAGGTACTGGTAGCTCGACTCAAGATCAGCGAGAGCAAGCGGTCCAGAGATTCAACAACTCACCAGACGCTAGAGTCTTCTTCGGCTCCATCAAGGCATGCGGCGAGGGCATCTCCCTTGTTGGTGCATCTCGCATAGTCATCTTGGATGTCCATGAGAACCCTTCTGTGATGCGCCAGGCAATCGGGCGTGCATTTAGGCCAGGACAGACTAAAATAGCGTATTGTTACCGCCTTGTCGCTGCCGATTCGCCTGAGGAGGAGGATCACCACACTGCCTTCAAGAAAGAACGAGTGTCAAAGCTGTGGTTCGAGTGGAATGAGCTCTGCAGCAGTGGTGATTTTGAGCTTGCAACGGTGAATGTTTCAGACAGCGAGGACAGGTTCCTTGAAAGCCCTGCATTGCGACAAGATATCAAAGTCCTATTCAAAAGGTATATCTCAATGATTAGTATGATTATGAAGTCTGATTAGATAATCTGATGAGTTCTCCATCCTTTTTATTTTTTGTAGGTGAATATTATCATTGAATGCTGACCAGTGACCATAGTACAGCTGACTAGTCTAAGTGCGGGATATAGGTAGCACATGTGATGAAGAACTAGGGGGAGGAACTGAAGTACTTAAGCAACTTTTCTGTGATCTTTTTCAGTGTTTGGCAGATGGTATGCAGTATGTTAATGCGAGTATTAATGCAAAATGGGGTACACTACAAATGGCTATTTAAGTATAAGAATTAGATGCTCTTGGTTGATCTTTCGCACTATAAGTTCCTGAACATTATTAGATTCTCTTGTGTTCAACTATTCTGTACTGCCACCAGTTGATGTATGACCGTTGCACTTATATTTGCTTCTAAGTTTCTTCTGAAATTCTCTTAGCATGCGCTTGGCGCAATCTTTCTCATACATCTTCGAAGTTCAGATCATGAACGTGGAGTTAAAAAAGGGAGACGTGTAATTCTGTACCACTGCAAAATTCTTACACCACCTCCTATCTGCATTGCTTTATAAACATCTGGTACAAAACATGAAACACTTCTGCCTACATTTTACAGTAAGCCATTGAACATCCGGTCCAATCTGACCAACACATCACCATATATATCATGACATGAATGACCCATCAATCAGTAGAGAAATCTGCAAGCTAGCAAAAATACCAATCTATCATCCTTACAGCAAGCTGCAAGCTACACCCCCTCTCATATACAGTTTTACAATTACACCCCTGATCACCCTACTTCACTTACCCAACACACCAGTGTACGTGTATATGCTTGTATAGTTGTATACCCTCGCCAACGGCTCCGGCCGGCCGGCCGGCCCAGGCTTCTGACGCCGTCTGCGTTATTTCGCCGCCGCCGCCGCTGCATCGCGCGCCGTGCTTGATCACGCGACAAAATCGTGCAGCAGCTGCGACGGACCGAACCGCTGCCGGTCGTCGGAGCCGTTCATGTACTCGAAGTCGCCGGAGCTGCCGTAGAGCAAGCCCTGCTGCTCCCTCGGCCGGCACGGGGCCCGCGTTGTTGCAGTGCTGCAGGCCCAGCGTCAGCGACACGCTGCCGCCGTCGTAGCCGCCGAGGTCGGCCATGTCGCCGTAGGAGACGAACCTCGCGTCGCCGCCGTGGTGGTGGTGCGCCTGCTGCAGCGCGTCATGCAGTAGGCTGGCGCTGCCGCCGGCGCCGGGGCGCACGTGGTGGTTCAGGTTGAGGCTGGTCGCGTACGTGCCCATGGCTCCGTCGAGGCAGCTGGACAGGCCTCCGACGCCGTCGATGCCGCCCATCGCCTCCGACTTGAACGGGTTGAGCTGCTGGCTCGCCCCGTGCTTTCCCGCGGCTGCGCTCGACGGGCTCTGGAACTCGTCGCGATCCTCCGAGGAGATCGCCTCGTCCTTCCCCTTGCCGGCGTTCTCTGACGACGAGTTGGAGTCCATCTCCGCGCCGAACTCCTCCTTGTACATCTCCTCGATCATTGGCTTCCACAGTCGAACGCGCGCGTTGATGAACCAGTTCGATACCTACGTAAAAAAAACATGGAATTCTCTTCTTGAATCAGCTTGCATGAGAGCTCGCATGGCGTCGAGTTCATGGAGCTCACTCTTACCTGCCCCCTGGACAAGCCGGTCTGCCTCGCAAGCATCAGCTTCTCGGAATCTTTCGGATACCTGCAGTGTCACGGACGATTCATGGCGCCAACGGTGAGGGTCGAAACGGAGTAGGGTGAGATCGATCGACATGGACGATGGCGAAGGTGGTTCTTACGGGTGGAGGAAGTGCTCGAAGAGCCAGGCGCGGAGGACGGAGACGGCGGACTCCGGCAGGCCTCGCTGGGGGCGCCAGGCGTGCTGCGGCTGCTGCATCATGCCGAACTGCTGCATGGCGCGCTGCTGCCGGAGCTGCTGGTCGATGTAGCGCAGCCGGGAGAGCCCGCCGCCCTGGGCCGACGTGTCCTGCTCGCCGAGGCTCCGCCGCGCCGACTGCACCTGCGCGCCGATCGCGTCCCGCAGCGACCGGAAGTGGCGGGAGATCGTCTGCAGCGCCAGCGCCGTGTACGGCTTCGCCGCGCCGGCGCCGGCCACCGCGTCGAACGACGACATGACGATCTGCATCTGGTGGTGGTAGTGCCTGTACCTCCGGTCAACCTGCGGCGCCAAAAACGCAACAACCTCCATTGACGCACGTTCTAGGGTCTCACATGGCCATGGAGTTCGATCGGGACAGAGAGGGCATTACCTGATCGAGCATGGCCATGAGCGCGGTGACCTTGTTCTGGAGATCCTGCCTCTCCGACGGCGAGAGTTCGGGGGCAGAATTGCTCTCCTGCTCCTGCTGCGGGTTCGAGCCGGCCTTGTCGTCGCTCTTGTCGGCGGCGTCGGCCTTGCACTCGCCGGAATCCTTGCCCTGGTTCCTGTCTCCCTTCCGCTTGATCGCGTCCCGGACGTTGACGACCTCGTCGAGCAGCTGGCGCGCCGCCTTGAGAAACCTGGAATTCTGCACGTAGATGCTGTTCTGCGCGCTCCTGCTCGCCATCGGCGACTGGCTCGGGCTGAGCAGCGAGGCGGCCGCCATGCCCGCCGGCCTATACTGGTAGAGAGACACCGGGACCTGCGTGCCGAGGCTAAGTGACAGGCCCCCCTGGTGGCGCTGCGCTGCCCCGCCGTTCGCCATGAGCAGCTGCGTCTGCAGGCCCATCTCGCCGCTGTCCGTCGCCGGCGCTTCCCTCGTGCCGATGAACGCCGCCGGCTCGTCCCCGCTGCCGTGCGCAATGTGGCTCTGCGACACGATGGTCGCCGGGAGCGGGATCAGACCGCCGGCCGATGAGTCCGAGTAAGGGTTAGACGATGGAGGTGGGTAGTGGTGGAACGACATGTCGCCGCCGGTGAGGTCTCTCTGATTGCTGGTAGTGGAGAAGAATGTGGCCATCGGCTTCAGAAGCAGAAGAAGAGAGGGAGTGATGAATCATCACGAAGATGACGAGAGAAAGTGATTAACTCTGTCATCACAAGGGTATTATCAAACCCTGATGAAAGATTCAGTCTTAGGCTTCAACTGCACACTGGCTGCAAAAGAGAAAAAAACTGAGTGAGGATTCAAAACTACAGGCAAATAGTATTGGCTGTTTAGCATAATCAGGAGATGATTTCAGGTAGTAAATTCAGGTTACAGAAGTACTATTATGGTAGATGTCATATTAACTTCATATAGTTGGTGCTTTTTTAACATTCATGCTTGAGTCAGATGTTTCAGAGAAAAACACAGGAGACTTCATATAGGAGTAAAACATCTCGTGCATGCTGCATAGCGTACTGAATTAGTCAGAAACGTGACGATGAGTTCACTAGGAAACAGTAACCGCAAATTCAGACAGGAAGTACAGAAGTTCAGAATTCCTAGTACAGTGGGAGTAAAGCTATCACAACAGAGGTAATTCGGATTCTTGAAAGAAAGAAAGAAAAACTGAAATATGTCAAGAAGACGAAGAACTGAATCCAACATAACTCGAGTCGGCTGTCTACCTAGGACAATAAGCTTCAGAGTTCAGACAACTGAACTTCTGCAATACGATTCCCAAGGCTTCCACAGTACCTGCAATTTGATGAATTCAGCATCTAATGCGAACAAAATAGCTGTCCAAACCAGTACTTACGAAATAATGAAAAGTAAGAAAAAAAGAGGCTGAATTTCTCTGCAAGTTACACGAATGAACGCATCCAGAAATAGTTGGTTTCAGAGAAATTCAGCTCAATTTCAACAAAAACTCACTGCTGCTTGAGCAATTCAGAAAAGAAGCTCAACAAGAATCAACGCAACAAGAAGCAATCTTTTCAGTTGGTTCCACCAACCACAAGTAGCTAACAAGAAACGGAAAACTCAACAAGCAAGAAGGCAGAAGCCAATACCAAGAATTCATATGAACACCAATTAAGCTAAAAGGATAATTCTTTCTGGTTTTCCCAGATCAAATACAAACTGATACAACCAAAGAACAACGTTAGCTTGATAGGATAAGGCCATATACCTCTGCAGAAATGGACTTTCAGACCAAGCAAGAGCTAGAAGAAGACAGTTCCTGGAGTATGACAGAAACCACCCAGAACGGGGACAGAGATGATCCCTAGGATTCTAAAAAGAATTTGCAACAAGAGAGAAGATTAGAATAATAAGAACTAACACTGCATCTACTCCTTTTTGTTATTTTTTTCTTCTCTCTTTTGGTTTCCCTCTCTAGGCTAGAGTTGTTCTAACTCCTCACTCTTTCCTTGAGCAATAATATACCGCTGCCACCAATAAGGGGCTGCCTAACACTATCTCCCTACAAATCCTAAAGAAACCCCACCACCATTTTGTCTGTTTCCTTTCGATTATTCTTCTCTATCTCTTTCTCCTCCCTCATTTTCTCACTTAGGTTTTAACTCGTGGATTCACTGGAATTTTCATCGGCTGTAGCAGTCGACCATGCAGCAGGAAATTGGACGGCCGAGATTGAGTGAGTGCAACTGTCACTCAATCTCAGTCGTCCATACTATCACTCATTTGGTTTGTAGTCTGTACTTGGAACTAGCCGCAATTTCGTGTGGATGCTTTCACTTTCATTTTTTTTTCCACTGAACAATCAAGTAACTATTTTCCAATTCTATTAACTCGGTTCATCCACTGTTCAGCACAAAAGGAATTAGTCAAAAAAAAACTCTCAATTTTACTCTTCTTTAGTTGTCCTTACAGCATACAGTACTTGTTGAGCAGTTCAGTTAGTTCACTCTGTGCACTCAAAAGTAGGTGCATTTCAGTTATCACTTGCTTGGTGTGTTTTTACCTGAATTCCTTCCTAGCTTGCCATTTTTAGGTGGTTCTTGATTGCAAGGAGGCCGATCACTCGGAGTAGGTGGTGGCATCTGTTAAGACGTATTAGTCTGCTAACAACCAGTTGGTAGACCTAAACTCTCTTTCCCTTCTGAACTCTCCCAATCTCCCAACTGATCATGAGATGCTTCTCAGCAATTGCATAGGGGAAAGGATGCAGACATCTCACAGGACGAGGTGCAAAACTCAGGGAAATGTACTGCATACATTTGCATGCCCAAATCTCCTTTCTTTTCAATTTTAGTTAAAAGTGCACAGGAGGCCCCCAAGACCACATAACTAATGCTCACCTTTATTTCAGTTTGGTGGCACACACTTGCTTTAGAAATTGGGCATGTGGTAGTGATGTGCAAGGACAAGTGTCTTCATGGTCCCCTCCAATAATGAATTTGACCTCCCAACTCCTTGCCATTGCTTTGTGTGTTGTGTCGCTGACATGCGGACCAGCTTCGGAGAGATGGGATTCGGCAAAAAATCTGATGAATAGTTGAGTATAATTGACATATCTTGCTATCTCTGTGACTGTTCATAGTTTTCAGTGAATGCATTCTAAGGCATATGCTTCTCAGAGAATTCTAAATAATAATCTAGTACTAATCGCAGTTTCATCATGAGGCTTGTTTTCTTCAAGCTATTAGAAATTGCTGTGAATGTCATTAGCATGTCTTTACTATCAAGAAACACAGGTCACATCTCATTTATTTTTTACACAGTATCTGATTGTGTTACCTAGAAGTCTTGTTACTGTACAAGGAAACGAAATAGTCTTCAATGGACTACAACTCTATTCAATGCCATGATAGGGATCTTCATAGATTTGGGTGAATATAACTCTATATTTACTATTTTAATTTGATGTTTACAGTTGTTTGGCTTTTCTCCTTATCCCACCACCTCGATTCCTTACAGACAGGAGAAGATATACATGTTAATCATTTGCAACTCTATTCAAGTGTTATGCAAGACATGAGTAGTACTCCATTTCAGAGGGACAGCCCATAATAATTAGAAATGTGTAGTTCACAATCCTTACTTTTCAAGAAACACAGGTCTATCACATTTAGTTATAGACATCCCATCAGATTGAATCACCCACATCTAACAGATACTAGCATGTCGGTTCCTGAAATGAAGACGCTTCTGCAGGGGTCTCCCCTTGGCCTGAAAAGAAGATAGAATGAAGAAAGCTTCAGAGTTGTTCAGATTGTCCTGTAACACACAACGCAATTGCATCAGGCTCCTTATGTACGTCTCTGTGATTACACTCAGCTTGTCCTCTTTGCTTTTCTTAATCAAGATGATCTCAATTCTGTTAGATCGTCACTGGAATTAGGTGATTGGGACTATCTTTGCCGTGTCGACACATGATTCGCCTATCTCTTCTGCTACTGCTAGAAACGGCGTGGGGGCCTATAACCAACAGAAGTTTCTAATGATTTTTCATTTGAGAGATGCTGTAGGATAATAGAGAATAAACTTCTGGTACTTTCAGTGACTGTTCAAGACCAGTCCATAGAAGAGACTGCTGTTCAGGGCAATTGACAAGAGCCTGAATGTGACCAATCATGGGTGCATGCAAAAATAAAGCTGTCATATCAAACGAAAAGATAGGATAGGAAGAAGAGAAGAGAAGAGATATCTGACAAACAAGTGGCAGTTTCACGCAAGATGAACAGCTGAGGAGATATCTGACAAACAAGTGGCAGTTTCACGCAAGATGAACAGCTGAGTTCAGACAAAAGTTCAATAATTTTAGGTAAATTAACGTGGGTAATTATGATGCAACTAACCCAGCAGCAATAGTAGCATTGTTAAAACTAGATTGAGATTAACAAGGAGCATGTACCTCTTTTCAGCTCAGACTGATTCGATTAAGAATGAAAAAAGAAGGATGATAATAGCAACAAGAACTGCACCATTGATCTCTGAAATTAAAAACTGCACCTTGCAATCTTTAATTGAGGACGAAAACAAAAAAGAAATGCGTTCCATTGCGTTCGGAAATGGTTCTCTACCGAACGGGGGATAAAGAAGAATTTTTCATGTCAAGTCACGTGAAACGCGCACGGATGATGATACCATCACATTTTAGCTGCTGAGCAAGCCCACTACCTAACCCTGTCTAGATGGTCATCACCCCCAGCTTGCAGTTGCAGTTGGGTTGTTTTTCTTGTCGTCTTTTTCTGACTTCTTTTTCCGAAGCAGCCTTGTGGAAGATGCTAGCTAGGGGAGCCGGCCAACCGAGTTCCAGCAGCTGTTCGATCTGTGGATCATCATCGTTCACATCACTTGCCAATGATTGTTCCTGTGCCACGAGTCCACGACTATTCGATCCGGCTGTATATATACATTCAGATGGTAGAATTGGCTGATAAACATTGACCATCTAGGCATCTGTATAGCAGAAAGTACCAATGGAGCTGCATCCGACTCCGAGGTAGCAACTGATCTTGTGCTCACTTGGAACTTTACACCTATGATTGATTCAATTTTGTATGCACAGGTACAGCTAGTTGATGTTCAGCAATACAATGTGAGCTGTGTTTCTCTTGCAGGCTTTATAGGCTTCAGTTCTAGTGTTCCTCGTGCTCGGGTAAAAGTGTAAAACTGCACGAGTTATGAAATATTCAGACGAATGGTGGGCAGTATGGGCACACAGAAGATGCAAAGGTAAAGTAAAATTTCAGACGGCGAGATATTTTCGATGAATCGCCTTTTGATGTCACATTCTGTTACTCTCAATCAGGCCCTGCGCTCCAGATCAACAACCACGTTCTTCTGTGCCTATAGCTACGAGACAGGCAGAGCACACACACTACATTACTACACTACACTACTCTCTCTATCATAAAAAACAATCCCAAAATTAAATTAAAGAGAGAGAAATAACCAAAATATCTCTTATTAATAGTGTAATGGTATTAGTGAATAAATTAGTAAGAGGTATTAAACAGATAAAATTTTTTGATTTATAAATTGAGGGTAGTTAAGAAGATAAAAATTAATTTATTTTAAGGTAAAGTTTAAACTTCAGAAGTGGTTTATTTTGAAACGAGGGGAGTACGTAGTCATCGTTGCAATTGCAATTTGCAAAAGCAGAACTAGCTAGGGTCAGATGGCGTACCTTTTGCCTCTTCCGACTGATGATGAAAATGTAGAGCTAGGCCAAGAGCGAGAGAGACAAAAACTATAGTATCTATCAATCTATATAATCTAATCTAGAGTTGCCTCTTTATTCCGGCATCCAGCATCGTCCTCTCCTCCCTTTTCCCCACTTTTCTCTGCACTTGCTATCAAGATTTCGTACTTTCGATAAAGCGTGGGCACGCATCGACGCACGCTGCGATCGTCAACCAAGCCGGCAACATGGAGGCGTCCCGGAAAGGTGGTAGATCGATCGATCTCGGTGACCGCGTCAGATCGATCGCTGCATCTTGCTGAGCTACCAACTCTTCGATCACAGGAGAATTGGCCATGGTCGCCAATAATTTGGTGACGCATGGGCGACGCATCTGCACACATGCCACCTCGTCGCCATGAATGAATGACACATCGACCCCATGAGCAGATGGAGAAGCGGCGGCGAGACGACGGGGAGACAGGTGGGAGGACAGTCCATGTGTGAGGATGGAGGTGACGTTAAATGTACTTGTGGAGGCAGCCGAGCCGGCTGTGTCGAGCGAGTGGCTGCTGTGCACGTACGGTCGGTGGCCGTGCACCGCGTTGGTGCGTTGCCTCCTCGTGTGATTCGGGTGGTTTTGGGCCTCTGCGACGAGAGGAGGTGGGTGGGGTGTTGCTTGGGCCGACGACGAGCAGGTGCGCCCATGTAAGCGTAAGGCCGTGGATTTGCCATGATAATCTCCGTGAAACGGCCCAAGCACACCGCGCGCCGGGCCCGCGCGTAAGCGAAGGGCAAAAGGCTGCGTGGGATTCAGCGAGGTAGGTGGGGGAGAAGGTAATCAGTATCGGGATATTAGATTGTATCTTTTTTATCTAATAGTATTATAGGATTGAGATTCTATCGTAGGATCAGGATACTATTAAATTTTAAAAAGTACATATTTTTATATAACATTTTCAATATATTGTAAAATTGAAGGCTATAATATTGATTTTGATAAATTTAATTAATATTTTGTAAATTTGAGTGAATTTATTTATATTATTTTCAATCCACCTTATTTTAAATAATATTTTCGTAGGATCCCGTAGGAATCATAGCATCAGGATACTACGTTTCATCCGGTAGGATCATATGAAAATAAATAGTAGGATCGAGATATTATGAAAATTAGGATACTAGGTGGAATCGGTATCGGTTTGGCTTGATAAAATCGTAGCATCATAAGATAATACGATACGTATCGGGATTCTAACAACCTTGCCCCATTAGTTTTTTTAGTGAAGCGGTGGATGGTTTAGATTTTTTTGGATATGGTGGTTTCTTTATAAAGGATTTTTTTATGTGCGAAAGTATGATATTTAGGAGAAAGAGGACAAAGTAGAGATATAATCGGTTCTTTTTCGTGGCAACACTAAGGTAGCTGCAATAAGATCACCAGAAATGTACGCCTAAGATTTCTGCATTAGTTTCGGGTACCGTCACTCAGATTCCAGACGATATAAAGCTTCTCATCGAGACATCTGTGATGCAAGCAGCCCTACCGCAGCTGCCATTGGGCATTGAAATGCACTTGGTTTTTTCGCCGGCCGAGTTTAAGATTTTTTGTTGAAATGCATTTGTTGCAGACTTGCAGTGTGTAATCCAGTGAATCCCCAGCATCGATTCTTCCAGAAAGCTTCCGTGCTCGATCCAGCCCAGCTCGGTCTTGCAGGGGATGGTCGGTCTCAGGGAGGAAAATGTGCTGCCTTGTGCAGCAATAACCTGCGACGTTCGCTGGCGTCGCCGAAGAAGGGGAAGAGGAGCAGGGGGGCGGTGGAGGCAATTGATCTGGGCCCTGGATTTGCCATGCCATTCTCCGTGAAACGGCCCAACACACCGCGCGCGTAGCGAACGCATGTTACGCGTCAAACCAACCCAAAAAAACGCATCACGCCCACACTTTTGGGGGAGGAAAAGGTGAGGCCGTGCGCCTGGGTGTGGCTCCCCCGTCGGGGTGGGATTCCGTCGAATTTTTACTGTTACTAATTTAATTTTTTTTAAATTTATAAAACTAATTTTCGATTTGGATCATTTGCAAAACTAACCTCTTGCCGCCCTGGGCCACGGCGGTATTTAAAAACCGTCATGGCCCAGGGCGGCGAATGACATCCCGTCACCCGGGACTAACGGCCGCCAAATCGAAAATTAGTTTTGTAAATTAAAAAAAAATTAAATTAGTAACAGTAAAAATTCGGATTCCGTCGGCCTAACTATTGGGACTGCACGTTAAAGAGTAGCATGGCTCATCGTTAGATACAAACTAAACAATCCATGTCGGCCCAATGTATTATTTATTACTCTTTCATTTCAAAATATAAAGATTTATATATTGTTTAGTAAAAATTAAGGTTAAGAGAAAAAAATTTTAATGCCTCTTAATAAATGTGAAAAGAATAGAGGTAGAAAAATAGGTGAGGGTAAGAAATAAATAAATTTAAATGAAAAATGATTAATGAGACAAGTAGTATTATAAATAGTATTAGAAATATTTATATTATAGAATAAGTAGAAATTTTTATATTTTAAAATGGAGAGAGCATATTATAGGAAAATATTGTAGCAAGAACTATTGTTTATCATGTCACTAGAGCTACCTATCTACACCATTAACTGTAAAATTAAACTACTATAAGATTGTTTACAATCCTTAAGTTACGGTCACTATTGTGATTGCAGCTGATCTCAATTCGGGCGTCGGTAACCGCATCCCAGTCAGGAGACGGCGAGGTCGAGGGGAGGGGGGAGCACATCGTCAACAAGGAACCTCCTTTTATTATTGCACCTGCACCGCTGCGCAGCGGATTTGCTGTACACAAAGGGACGCGCGGCATCTGCTTTCTGACTGACAGGATACGCGTTTGCCCATCGCGAGTTTATGCTTCTAGACTTTCAGAGATTAATTTAATCAGTGTGCCAGTCGGTTCCTGATTGTTGCTTATACGCTGCATTTTGTTTGCTCTTCCATTTTACTACTCGTATCGATTACTCGTACTATTTTTTTTAATATTATGATATGTCATATTTAAATTTATAATAGTATGATATGTTACATTTAATATTATTTTTTTATTTTAAGATGAAGATAGTACATCTATTTCTTGCCACGTGGAAGTCGGTCTGGTTTTTGCCTATATTTCTCTAGCACAATCATTCGTTCGTTTCTGAATGTGCACGGAGGGGTGGGGTGTCCCATGCTACTCCATGAGCGTGCATGATTATTGCTTGTTTCTTTATTATTAGAGGTTTTGCTGCATTCATGCATGATGCATCTACGTTCCCAGCGTTGATAATTGTCCAAGGGTTGGATCTTAACTATAATATTTACTATTGAGAGATGTATGAATCATTCTAAAGTATTTATCATATATAAAAACAAAATGGGACCAGAGATTTTTATACTGATTTAGACTTCTGACATGAGTAATAGTCCTACTCCGATTTATATGTATTGAACGGAATATGCACCAAGTACATGAATCTGTATCAATTATCTACCTAGCTAACCAACTATGGTTGATGGGATGCTATAGTCCATGACTTAACGAAAATGTTTTTTCTGACTTGGTGTTTCTGGGCTTATAGGCTTATGATTCGATGCCCTCTTCTTCTGAGAGACGTTGTATTTATATCAATAGATGACTTCTTCTTTAGAAGTCAAAGACTCTTGGATAGAACACAGGTAGAGGAAACCCTATCATAGCCAAGTCAGACTATGATGTTTTTCTCTATCCAGAGTATGCTTTCTTTTCTGTCCATGACTTTATTCATATTCGATCTTCATCTTCCGTATTTTTGGTAATATATGTTTATATATACCAGGTATACCACATCCACTAGACTGATAATAATTCATGTTATTGATAGCCCCAGAAGGGGCAACAACCACAATGTTATTTCAGGATAATGTTTTGTCAGTCATCGAGCTGCATGCCTGCATCCCTAAAAAAGAAGTCATGGAGCTGCATGCCTGGCAGGCTGCCACATTGAGCTCAGTTGGTGACGAAGTATCCAATGCTGTCTGTATACACCATAAACATTTCAGATAAGAAACTCTGGAAAGGGAGGAAATACTGCTATCTTCCCAGCAACATAAATAATTAGGGGTCCATTGCCTTATAACAATTAAGTTATTGTATAGTGTGCCATATCGCTATGGCATAAATCTACGTGAGGCTCACAAGAATTATATGGTTTATCAGAAGAAGATAAGCTGGAAACCTTTTCTGAACTTCAGAATATGGCACAAGAGCAAGTGATCAGCGGCATATCATGCTCACTGCACAAATCACCGATTCCTCATATCGGTAGTCCACCAATACAAATTCATCAGCATCTTTCTTCCTTTCAAGAAAGATGAAACAACACAACATGCACACTAACACGAGCAAAAGAATGCACCAATCTTTTGCCTTTACTCTCCCAGCACTCCATCCCAGGACCAACTTCAACTAGTCATTGGTCACTCTGAACAATTCATGGAGATGCAGTAGAGTTAGAATCCTCTAATCTGAAATTCGACTGACTGAATGCTAGAATTGAATCTCTAATCCTTCTGCCACAGCTATGTGGCGTCGATACTTTACAGTTGAACTCTACTCTGCATTGCTTTCTCTGTGCTTGATCAAGCACAAGCCCACCTGTTTGGTGCCGTCTTTAAATTAGTGTGGGCGAAGAAGTTGCCCTATGCAGCGGGAGAGCATACCACCTCAACCGCCACCCTTTTCATCACGTCTGGGCAGGGATCTCCACCAAAGTTGTTGGGAGAGATTGCGACGACACAGCTTTGTAACCCAATGCATTTCTATTCAAACGAACGAAAGAAAATTCAGTGATGCGTGGAAATTCATAGAATTACTGCAGGCATTATACTGTTTTGTGCAAAATCATGTGAAATTCATGTGATTCAAACAGGGTCCAGTGTAAGTGTATGCTGTGAGTATTATTTCAAGCCAAAATTTCAGGTAGACCGAAATGACCAAATAGTAATCTCACCTTTTCAAGAACAGACTGTGACTTAGCTGAATGGCACTCCCCTTGCTGGAATGTTCCACAAGTTCCAAGCGGTGTCCCAAAGCTTGCAAATTTGATTGCAGAAATGGACTGGCCCGGTGCACATTTTAAATGCACCTTCGCCGTGTGGAACTCAGGCTCACCATAGCTCTCAATCTGCCAGTTCTTGATATTTGGATGATATTCAGATACATCAGCACAGACACCTGAGACTGACCTCTTCACAAGGGCAATCTTCGAAGAATCACCGCCAAGTTCCTCAAAAACTACTAGCAGATTTCTAGTAGGTTGCAACCAGGATCTTGGCACATGGTACCTGAATGTAGCAGTTTAATCTTAATGGTTAATATAGTGGTTCCCAACATTTCACTGACTAGACAATAGAACCAACAAGAGTCGTAATGCAGCACTCCAGTCTTAATGGACATGGGAGAGGAAACAAATATCAAGTAGTACATGATGATTTTGAATACTGCAAAAGAGAAGGCAAGAGGTGCCAGAAAATTCAAATGTTGTTGTGAATGTTCTTACCAGCGCTGAGTAGGCTGACCACAACCTGCCTGACACTTGGGTGCCCGGAATGTCCCAGTGTAACTGCAATCTTTGCAGTCCCCTTCCGCATATGCTGTCCAGTATCGTCCAATGCTTTGTCCATTTATCCATATTTGACCCTTACCCATGCTACCCATATCCAGAGCCAGTGGCTCGTCACCACTTGGAGTTTCAAAATATGCCTATGAAAACAAATAATCGTAAGAATGGGAAGCAAGTAACAATCAAACAATTATGGCACGATTAATTGTCCATACCCTATACCATGCCAACGGTTGTTGGTTTTGTGCCACCAATGATCCTTGCATCCATTCAACTGAGCCTGAGCTTCCTAAGGAGTTTAGATTCATCTGTTCACCTTTCAGGCCAACCTGGAATGGAAAAAAGGCACATGTTTATTCATTCTTACATTAATTCACACCAGGATGCCAGTATGCTGAATATACCTGATAGGACCAAGTCTGCCAAGTCAGATCTCTTGAACCTTCGTCCAACCCGTGAATCACAACAGGACCAACAACACCAGTGTTCCATGTCTCATAATGCACTCCAACATTCTATGTATCAGGACAAGAAAAATCTTAGTCATACATTTGATTTTTCATTGTAAACATGTACAAATTCATGCAGCGATGAGAGGACAAACCGGCAGACCACAAGCAACACTCAACAGTGCAACTTTGTTAGTACCGGCACGAAGGTTAGCATTGCCATTATATGAGATTCTCCGATCTTCCCTGGTTCCATATGCAGAACCTACAAAAGGGAAGTAAAATGATTTTATTCATTACTTCTTTTGCGGGGAATTTTATTCACTACTAGTTTCCACAAAATTAATATTGTATATCTGGAGAGCATTTTCAAGTAGAAACCTTGGAGTTGCCCATTGATGAAGACATGCAAGGCGTGGCCAGCAGACTGCACGGTGAGAGACAGAGGCTTGCCACCTTGCAGAAATTTCTCAGATGGGTTTACTTCCACACTGTCAATGGTGATGAAATAATTTTAGTATAATAATTACTTTGTGGATACTGAAATTTAGAAGGAAGGACACCTTCTCCACTGTCATAATCAAAAAATCAATGCAAAGTTTAGCGAAGAAAAGGGATCTAACATAGTCACCATTTCCCAGATGTATACTTTGTGCACATTGAGATTTAGATATCCGAAAATTGTCGACTGGCATTACCTAGTAATGTACCAGAGATAATCACTGGTGTCTCTTGTGACATTAAGCTGCTCAAGTAGACCAGTTGCGGTGAGCAATGGAGTAGCTGCTAATGAATCAACCTCCTCATCATACTTCTCCCACATCATTGAAGAGGCCCCATCTGCCCACATTTGCATTTGAGTTGTCTGAACACCAACCTGTGGAGATTACAACAGTTGAATCAGGAAAGCAAAGTCATCATATAGTTGATCCAGGGAAAAAAGATATGAAAATGAAACCACTCCTTAATGGGATAAGCATATGATAAACTTACTGTTGCAGTGTTAAAAACGACATTTTTGCAGTCAGGAAGGATGCTGATTGACCAAGGTGGAAGGCTGTAGTTTTCATTGTTGAAGATAACTTTAGCATATGAGTTAGAATTGTAGTTTGCAAGGAAACCTGCACAGCCAGATGAAGATTGGAAGACATGGGCCTGAAGTAAAGATTCAATATGTAAATGAACCATCAAGCCATATAAGATATGTATACTTCACTGAGAGAAAAGGGCAATCACAACAGACCTCTTGCATACTTCCAAGGGTAGTAACAGTTGGATCAGCAGAAACCAAAGACTTTTCGCATAACTTGACAGCTCTATGGAGTTCTTTAAGGTGTCCGAACTTTGGTTCCCTTACAAGTCCTGCATAGCCTCCCAAGAAAAGGATTGAGTAAAAAGGATATATTGATATAGCCCATTTTTAGTTTTAAAAATCCAATTTTGATGTCTGGAAGTTGCAAATTTGTTCATAATGTAGGCAAATAACAGCAGCAGAAGATGATAATACTGATAACATCACTTATAAATCATGCTCTATACAAAAAAAAGTTACTAAGCATGTTCCTTGCAACTCACCATATTCATCAAGTGGAGCATCATAATCATAGCTCGTGGTAATAAAGGGACCTCCAGCGGTGCGACCAAAATTTGTTCCTCCATGATACTTTTAATGTTGAGGAAAATCAATTAACCAACCAGAATGAGTATCACCCTTTAGGAAGCTTTAAAAAAACAAGTGAACCTTTATCTGCCATACCATGTAGTAGTTGATAAAAGAACCACCCTTCTGTACGAAGCGAGCAACGCCAAATGCAAGATCTTCAACTGGTCGTTGACGGATGGTTCCTCCAAATTCAGTAAACCTGAATTATTTTGCATATTAACGCAACTGTACATTTGTACCACCACTATGAATCAACAGAATCGAATGATATAAACATGAAACGCATCAATGGAAGTAGTGGATTCTGGATGCAACATTTTGACAAGAGATGGTTCCTCAGGGAAAAAGAAATACCATCCACTCCAAGCTTCAGTCCACATCATAGGCTTGTAAGGCTTGTTAGGAGAAAATGTGTCACAGTAGAAACCATTGCATGCATTGATCTGTTTAAAGAACAGAAGTTAGATGAAGTTTCAACAATTTGTTCTACAGAAATCATGAGGTGTTAGATGCATATTCCATTTTTGTTCTAGTATATGTTCCATATATGACCAGGCAACAAATATGCTCATATGCTAGAAACCTAGAACACCAATCAGAACCTCTTACGGTTATAACCTGCACTGAACTCTCAGAAATATGCATCAGCATGTTATGTGTCATTGTATAATTGTATGAACACATTCCGTAGAATATTCACAATTGACACTTGATGGTAGTAAGTTCATAGAGCGCAAGATTGTCATACCACTGGGTCAGGTGCGTCATCCTCCTTGCACATCACCCACGGCACACCGGTGTCCAATCCCACAGCCATCTTTGCCGCCCAGTTGATATATGCCTTCCCAGCAGCCCCAAACTCTTTGCCTTCTGGTCCATACTCGTTCTCAATCTATATCCAAACAATAACACCCACCATACCATGAGCAATCCAGGAAAATGTGCAGGCTAAGACGAAACGTGCTAACAACATATTAACATTTTATCTTAATCTAGCCAGATATCACTTTTCAACCGCTACTTAGTATTCACCCATTACTACTCTTAAGTTTTTACCAGGGACAAAGACAAGCATAAAGTAGAAGCACGTTATACAATGTACTTGCATCCATAACATGACATGGGAAGCAAATTTTCAATACTTGCCTGAGATAGGATAATAGGGCCGCCTTGGGAAGCAAAGAGTTCTTCACTCTTCATCAAGTCCACTATTTTCTGGGTGAAGCCTTGCATTGCCATCTGCAAAGCAAGTCAAGTCAGAAACACAAATGAACAATATTTACACCTCATACAAGATCCAGAAATGCAGAAAGACTTCCACAGACCTTGAATGGTTCATTGTCCGTCCTGAAGCTGATGCCTGGGACATACTTCAACCAAACTGGAAATCCACTGCAAATTTGCATGGGAACAGAAGTCAAGAAACAAAAGTAAACATACACATACACGGAGCAGGAAATTGTGAAAAGTAAAAAAAAACAGTAGTCTGTTTTTACTATTGTCAGATTAAGGCTTGAGGAATACCCAAAATTCCACTCTCCACAAATGTAGGGACCGATGCGGAGATGAACAAAGAGCCCGGCCTTCTGGACAGTCTTAATGAACCTGACCAAATCGTACCTCCCTTCAAAATTGTACTGCACGAAGCCAGCAAATACCATTGAAATTCCTGATATGCCATTACACTGTTAAAAATGGGGTTAATAATGAAAGAGAGAGTACTACATTTCCAGGAGTTGGTTCATGTCCATTCCAAAAAACATAGGTCTGGATCACATCCAAGCCTCCATCTTTAGCCTTCTCAATTAGCCCTTCCCACATCTGTTTAAAAATTGAAAGAAGAAAAATCAGTACAGCACCAAAATATTCGAGAAGATATGCCAGGCCAGAACCCAACAAGCTCAGCTTTTCAAAAATCTAGGCTGGAATGAACATATCACCATTGCAGATCAACAAAAATCCCAAAAAATGGTTGCAGAAGCAGACCAAAGGAGCAGCATTTAAAGAAAATCTCAAGAACCCTCTCACTTCCAGAAAAAAGGTTGGCGAATAATCTGACTCTGACAGAAAAACCGCCAACCAAGCTAGAAGCTCCTCGCTTTCCATGGCCACGCCCACGCCATGAACCACCCAAAAGAAACTCCCCCCACGAAATGGGCAAAGAAAGAACACATCTTTAAAGAATGCAGCAGTTGCATACTTCGGGGGTGCTCCTCGGGTAATGTATGGATCCGGAGAAGAGAATCCTCCTCTGGCCGTCGATGAGCACCGACTTCTTGTCGTACGTCACCGCGCAATGGACGACGGCGACCAGCACGGCCACCGCCACCGCGCCGCCCAGCAGCGCAGCCACACACCCCCTCCCCATCACTCACTCCTCACTCCAAGTGGTAGCAGCAGCAGAAGAAGAAGAACACCACCCAGGCGGGCACACGCACAAGTGTGCTGTGCCTCGAACGAATGTGTGTGGTCTTCACACACACACACACACTGGTCTTCTTCCCCACCTCCGCTACCACCACCGCCTCCCTCTGCTGCTCCTCCCCTGTTTGTTTTTCCTGCTGCCTTTCTTGGATTCTAGGATTCCTTGTTCTTGGGAAGAGTGACAGTGAGCTGCTCAGTGCTTTGGAGCTTTTGGCCTATGGCGCTATTATAATGGCACTCTCTCTCTCTCTTTTAACCCCGTACTTCAGAGGTACCGTTCGGTTAAAACTTATTCTCTCGTTTTTTATTAGCAGACGTCTCAAACTATTAAACCGTGTAACTTCTGCAAATGTTTTTATATAGATTTTTTCTTTAAAAAATCAAATTAATTTATTTTAAATTTATAATAATTAATATTTAATTAATTATATGTTAATAACTTAGTATGATTAATAAGTCCAAACTATAAACTTGTTTAAACGGTGGCTGAGAGAGAGGAGACGGGGGAGAAGAGGGTTGAAAAGAGAACGTGGCCGTGTGGGGGCAGGGGAGTAGGAACACTGGAACAGTACAAAGATGGCAGCTCATCAGTGTGACCTCCTCTCGTCCCTGTGATGTTGGTGGTGGTGTGAGCACTGACAGTGGGCTCATCTCCCCGTCACCACTTGTCCTACCTGCTCTGCAAAGGCTCACTCTTCTCAGCAGGAGTACTAATCTCACTTCACCCTCAGAACATGCTTCAGTTTATTTTACTCGTAGTACCAAGTAAATTTGACCATTCTCACACCCATTTGTATGTGACTTCTGTCGAATCATTTGTAGTCACTGGGCTGTAGAGTATAATCCGCCGTTCCGTTGGAGGTTAGAATTTGAGAACTTTGCTAACTTCTTAAGCATGTAATCAGATAGAGGTCGTTGTATGTTGCCAGTAGTACATAATAGACCGACCAGAGATGTCCTCGCATAACAGTAGCTTTAGATGGCGTTCATAAATATAATCTATTTAATTTTTTAAGATATTTTTTATAGAATTTTTTAGAAAAATACATCATTTAATAATTTAAAAAATATGTTTACAAAAAACGAGACAATAGATAAAAGCTAAAAACAGATTCAAACATGGCCTTAAGCCCTTTTAGTCGTATACCTGTCTAATTTTAAGCTTTCGGCGTAGTGATGTGCCGGTGTTGGCAAACTGCAAAGACGCGAAATGCACAGCTGCGACCTTAGGAGCTAAGATTGCTATAATGGTGGATTAGTGGTGATGCTCCCTTGGCAATCGAAACAGCTTTTGTTTTCATAAAAGCGGCTGATCCAAATCATCTCATACAACATGGATATCAATCTCTGTCAGGTTTAATGCTACGTAAGTTTGATGTCTCGGCCTTCAGCTAACCGTTCAGACACCACATAGGTGTGTTAGCTATCTCTCTGTCTCATAATATACAAGATTTTATCCTTTAAATTTATTTTAAAATATAATAGATTTTATGATGTCAAGATATTACTTTATTTTCTACTTATCAACTTTTATACTAGTTTATTCTCTATTTATAAACCTTTATACTAGTTTATTCTCCGTCTGCTATCTTTTATACTAGTTTATTCTCTATCTATATCATATTTTTAAGGGTATATATGTCTTTTGGTCGTAACATTAAATCAGGGGCGGAACCAGAATTTTTTAAACCTAAGGCTGAGCTACTGTATTTTACATTTATTGTCTTGATATTCTATTTTTTTGAGATTTTACGATATAATTTCAGGCTCAGAGTGAGGCTACAACCCAAGCTGTCCTTCGTCCCTGACTTAAATTGATAAAAATAACATAATTTGGAACAGAAACAGCTAGTCTTATAAACAAGTGCCATATAGAGGAATTGCCACTACAGTACATTGGGAAGGCTGACAAGTTAGTTACTCCTAGGTAGAGTATAAGTAAAATGAAAATGAAATGAAATGCATCTTTCAGTACGGTCAGGCCACCGGACAAGGGCATGGGAAGGGCACGATGAGTTGTTGGGGGCGTACACAGATAATCGTTTCGATGGAAGGGCCATTGCAATTGTATGAAGCAACCGTGGCTGGCCTAGATGCAATAGGTTAGTTGGAGGTCCATTCAATTCAATCGGCATGTTTCAGAAATGCGGTTGAGCTTGTTCCCACATGCAAGAACCTGCACTACCGCTTTTACAATATACAAAAATTGGCAACTGAGATCTACTTTCTCGGTAGAAACACGTGTATGATAGCATGCATGTACATATTGTACCAAGAGACTTGCTATTCACCATTTCTTCCTAAAATACTAGTCACATTGTAACATCCATATTACTCCAAAATTTGTGCAGTGCTTTATTATGCTACCCCCACTTCTTCCCTCCTCACTTCCTCCACCAAGCTCGACCAAATCATCACCGCCATCCTCCGTCTCACTCTTCCACAACATAGCGCACCACCGCCCTTCACCTTATTGACGCCATCCAACCGCACTCCTCACCACCTCCCTTCTCCTCCTCCTCCTACTCCTCCCTCGAATCCGTCACCGCCGTCCTAGTCTTTACCATCGTGTCCAAGTCTGGCACCTTTTTCCCGTCCTATCTCTTCTTCATCGTCTCCAACGGCTCACATAGATCCGCTACCACTGTCATTCCATCATGACCACATACTTCTCTTGCCCCGTCCCGATCTTGTCCATCGTCTGCCTATCTTCACCATTATAGGATCGGTCTTCCATCATCTCGGCTAGTCCTCTAATACCGCTCTCACCCCTCCCTTTTTCCATTTTCACCTTTTCAACCCTAAAATCCTAAATTGAAACAAGCTCGATAAAATTCGGATGTCACTGGCATTGAGGCTTATCGAGGAAGTCGTTGTCGCTGATGAGTCGGCCATCTCCTTACCTCTCCATTTTTCCTGGCTTGCAGGTTTAAGACCAAGGCTAGAGGTGTTGAAACAATGTGCGACACCATAATATCTTGGACGGATGTAGCAACGCGTCAGTGGCTACTCCAATGTCAGAATACAGCGAGTCAGCGATGCACCACGTATATCAACCACCAACTAATAAAGCCAGTGATCAACTAACAAAGGCAATGAGCGAGCAGCATGGTGAGCCTTTTAGTAAAGCCAGGCGATTTCCAAGGCGAAAGGGAGGTAGGCGAGTGATTAGTGGTGGAGGGACCAACCGAGCACTCCACCGCATTTGCAGCTCTCGCGTTTGCTCCTCGCATCGCATGCATTCTTTCACATTTCAGCGGCTGAATGCAGAATGCTCCAAGCAAAGCAAAATCAAGCCCGTGAATGCTATGCAGTACTAGTGACCGTCTCCATCTCCCTGCATCTGCCCGTACTATGTACCGGTGTACGTACGCCATTTGTCCCTCTGCATATACGGCGCGTTTTCATGGCCCCACCTGCATGCGTGACAATCTGCCACACATGAGACGTACCTACTTCGTCACGCACACCTGCATGCGTACGCAAAAAAGACCAAAAATCTCCAGTGGATGCTTGCGTTTGGTGCCTCTTTCAAATGGCCGGATCGGAGACGAGACGTTGGACACATCACCACACACATGACTAGTCAAAGTACTTAAGTGTACACCACATCGATCGATCTAAGCACGAGACTGCAACGGATATGTCAACGGCGTTTGGTGTACGTGCTACTAGGTCCACACACATATATATATATATATATATATATATATATATATATATATATATATATATATATATATATATATATATATATATATATATATATATATATAGTATTAGAAAAAATAACCGTGCTTTGCAACAGAAAAAACTAAAATTATGTTCAAATTAGATGAGTTTACTGACCGGTTCAACCGTGGTTCTAGTTCATATGAACAATCATGAAGATCCAAAGCATAAGTAACATGATCTGCAAAATAAATGTATAACTCTAAAAAATCATGTACCAAAGTACACATTAACAGCTCTATATCATGTCGCGTTACAATTTTAAAGTTCATAACTATATTGTATGGTGAATAGTAAGATGACATGACCAATTAAAAGAAAAAAATACAGCTTTGCGCTGTGTTCGGCAGCACTTATTTAAGCTGCTTAAATTCTCTTTTTCATGACCACGCTTTTCGAACTGCTAAACGGTGTATTTTTTACAAAAAATTTGTATATGAAAGTATCTTAAAAAATCAAATAAATCCATTTTTCAAGTTTCTAATAGTTAATACTTA
>RYFJ01000831.1:0-154527 GCA_003991445.1 Oryza meyeriana var. granulata | reverse complement strand
GGGAGAGAGATAATGTCCGAAGTTCTGGTACCACGAGGCGTGCCAAAAAACGTTGTTGAAACCGAAAATCACTGGTAGGGTTGAAGACGCAGCCGATGATTATGTTTTGGCGCACTAGACATGCGAAGGGCCTAAGGACGATCTGCTTTAGGTCTCAGTGCAGGCCCTAAATTTGAGGTTCGCGAGCCATGTGCGGCCGGGTGCGCCCAGTCAATTTGACCCAAGCACGTTGACGAGAGGATAGAGGATAAAGGTTAGATCATTGTGTTATTGCCAATCGGCCAACCGGGCCTGATAGCAGATGTTTCCTCCAAGGCCGATGTGGTCATGGTAACTTGTAACATCGGCTAGAAGCGATGATGATATAAGCACATAATAAGCACCGACTGCCGAAACACACTTGGAACATCGGCGATAGAACGCCGATGAGAGAGTAGATAGGAAAAATAATAAACAGGCATGCGTCGGGCTTTATATCGTAAAAGGAGATCACATTATCGGCAGTATACACCCCGATAAGAACGCTTGCATCAGATGCTATAACTAACAAGAATAACTTATTGCAGGGCAGTTTAGTAGGTCAGACCTAACCGAGTGCAGCACAACTAAGAATAAACTATCCGGTAAAGCCGATAAATCTATGCATACGCGTGTGTGATATATCTACTCGGCCTAAAGAGATCAAACTTAACTGATGCAGCCGTAGACAGATAGATATTCGTGGTAAGGCCAAACTAGCGCGTGAGATCAACTAGAATATTGACTTAACCGAGGAAGGCGCTAGCCGATAAGGTAGTAGGGTAACGAGACTTACCCTCTCGCAGGGTTCGGACCTTAACCCGATGCAGCCCGGCTTCGAGAAGCAAGAACCGTTGATAAAGGAAGGCGATTCCGAAGTTGTATTGATCTGTCAGACTAAGTTTAGCATGGTACCCGGGCAATACGTATTTTACCGGTCCGAGTTGATACAGTCCTTGTCGGATACGAAACAGGAGTTTCTAACTATAAAAGGAAAATTAAGCAAACCCAAGTCGGACATGAGATGGTTTCCAAAAATAATTATCGCCTGCTAATTTATAGATAAAGACATTTAACTGCCATCGTTGGTCTCGATTCCTTCCCTGCAACTCGGTTCTTCTGGATTAACTTCCACGCGGTTAATATAGGCTCTTTCCTTAACCGAACATGATAACGAACCGTACCAATTTTGGCGTTAACAGCAGGGGCGAGGCCACAATCAAAAAAGGAGGCAAAGACCACGGTTTCGTGGGGACCTGGAAAGAGGGAATGCGACTTCACGGTAGCGGACCCAGTTGAATGACTCTTTTGGTTGGAGGTTCTTCTTCCTCTCCGGGCCAGCTTCGTGCACAACGTTAACAGCAATCCAATTCGGCGCAAGCTCAACGGCATGGCGGGGATGTCGAACGGCGCCTCGGCATGATTGGCGGTGTGGGAACTGAGTGAGGAAAGCTTCTTGATGAGGGATATGCGACACGGGAGTGGAGATTTTTCATGATTTCTGGGAGGAATGCTCGAGTAACAGAAAACCTAGCTAGGGCAGACGAGCGCGAGTTTGGAGCTGGAGCGGGAGCTAGAGCGTTTTTGGGCGAATTGGGGGAGAAACGGGGAATCTTTTCTCTCTCCACGCTTTTATACGGCCTACGCTGGGTAAGCAGCGCTTGGGCGGCTTGGCCTCAGTCATGGGTTCGTAAGATAAAGTTCATAAATAGCATAAACTATTGGTCCGACGCTAGCTAGGTTAAAATCACAGTGCAGGTGCTATTTATCAGGAACTGATTTAAAATTATTAGATATGCTTCATGTTATACCTAAACTACTCTAATTCTGACCTGCCCAGTCGGACAGCAGCTCTGCAAGTTTCTCTCCACCACGCGAGTCTTCATGGCATCCAAGGACTCAACTCCCACTCAAGATGCACGTCGACTACGCGAGTCAGTAAAGAGGAGGAGGCTCACCGACTGCCGCGAACAACAGGAGGAAGACGCACGACGCCTTGCAAGCTGAGCATGACGCCGTTTAATGACAACGATCTGTGCAAGGCTGGGTGGACTACTCAATAGGAGATCGCTCTCAAACCCGAGGTCAGCGACCATGGAGTCTTTGTGACACTGCAACAGAACAATCGTGGCCCACTGCCATATACTCGACACCGTTGCAGTTCGGTGTCCGACCACCACGCCACCCCGACCATGCGCAAGGATCAAAGAAATGATTGTCACACCCTGAAAATCGGCCAAATTAAAAATTATCTTTTTGGGTAAAGAAAATACAAAAACACTAAAAATTTTGTCTGTGAAAGTGATTGAATAAACATTTGAAATTTCCCATATTAAAAATCCCAAGTTTAAACTTTGTATTTTAAAATAAATGCTTGGACGCTTGTTCATGTTCTTGGGGTTTTGTTGGAATATTTTAAGCATTCAAGTATTTATAATAATAATTCTTTGTGTTTCGTGTGGACGTGGTATTTACTTCTGGTAAATTTCCCATGATGTTAATAAACTCTTTGAAATTTTCTTGGATTTTTCGGAGCTCCAGAATTAATTTTAATGCTATAAAGATCATTTCATTAATTAATTAAAATAAAATAAAATTCCTTTTCTTTTCCCCTGTTTGGGTCATTCCTCGATTCAGTCCTTTGAAGTTCTCTCTCTGTTCACCTCAACTCTTGTTCCCATTCTCTATCTATACTTCAGATCTATCCTAGTTTCGAAACCCTAAATCCCTTTGGACTTCCCGATCCGAGATTCTCGGAAATGTATTCATATTCTCGGAAACAAATAAACCCAGACCTCCCAAATCCTAAGTCAAGGAATATTTTCAATATCCTAAATACTGTGTTAAGATTCCCGACATTCCAATAACCCCTAAAGATTCGCCGAACCCTCGAGTCCAAAAATATTCCTATATTTTGATGTTTAGTTGTTCCCCTGTGTATCGCCCAAAATATATACCTATATATTGGATATTCAATCCTCGAATATTCCGATTCTTTGATCGCCGTGAAAATATCCTCCAAAAATTCTAGCTTCCATAAATACTCCCGAGATTTTCATTCTCGAAAACAATAGCCAAAATATTCGAAATATTCAAATATTCTAAATGTTTCCATAAATTTCCAATATTCCAAAATTCTGAGCATTTTCACACTTACCGATGCTCCAGAATATTCCCCCGAACCTAAATGTCCTTTTTTTGAATCTTTTATATATATATGTTGTATATATTAAGAATATCGGAATATCCCCAAAATTCCGAACATTTTCCGCAATTTTCGATTTGAAAATATTCCTTGAATTCTTAAATTCTATATTTTCCAAATTTTGGAATTTTCCATTTTTTTCAGTTTTTTTTTCCTTCTTTCTTCTTTTTTCCTTCTTGTTCATCCGCCCATATCCTCCTTCCACGGGGTCTCTCTCTCCTGGCCGAGTTGCCGAGCCCTCGGCCGGCCTGCCTCCCCGGCCTGGCGCCACGCCTGCCCCCTCGCCTAGGCCTCGGCCTGCCTCGGCACCTTAAGCCCCGGCCCGCGCCGCCGCACGGCCTGCTGGACGCCGCGTGCCTGCCGCGCCGCTTTCGTTTGAGACGCCGCCGCCGCCTCCTGGGCTGCGACCTATCTCCTCCCCTCCCTCCTTTAAATAGCGGCGCCGCCTGCCCCCTGCGCCCTAAATAGCCGCCACCCCGCTCCGCTCTTCTGCCCTGCCGCGCCGCCTGCCTCTTGGGAGCTGCTACCTGTTGCCGCCGCCGTTGGCTAGCCGCCGTGCCGCCCCTCGCCCCTGCCCATGCGCCTCGCCTCGTCCGTGCCCCTACGCCGTCAACCTCACTGGCCCGAGTGCCACCTGCCGAGCTCGCCCCATCCTCCGTTTCCAGTGGCGCGCCGCCGCCCACATCCCCTGTGCCGCCGCCCAGCCCTGCTCCAGTACCGCCGCCCACGCCCAAATCACCGTCGACCGGCGCCCAGTTAGCCATAGCTGCCGCCGCGGAGAGCACAAGCCGCCGCGGCCATCATCCGCCGTCGTCGCCGGGCATCGCCTCCGCGATCTTCGCTAAGCCGTGGTGAGCTTTCCCCCCACCTCGTGCCTCGTTCTTCCGTCCCTAGGCATCGTCGTCTGCATCATCGTTGCCACCGTCGACTGCATCCCCGGTTCGGCATCATCCGTCGCCATCACGTCACCCCAGAGCCGTCGCGTGGGCCATGGCCGTTGCCGCCGTCGCCCCTGCCGGCCAGAGCCTTCCTCTGTTTCGGTCTCCTGCCGCGCGATGCCGTAGGAGAACATAGAAAGCATGTAGGGGTGAAACCAGATCCGAAACGGTCGGGGAAATTAGCTATATGCATATTTGTTTTATATTTTTTTTTGGAATCGGATTTGAAATCGGAAATCTCGGATACGAAAACGTAACGAATATTACCGATACCAGATACGGAGGCGAATAACGAATCGGAACGAATACGGTAACGAATATTTATTCGAATATAAAACATCTCAAACTGAACTTTAGAAGCACGAAAAGAGATAACTATTATTCACGACTATTACTAATTACGTAATTTTTAGCGTCACCATCTTGTCGGCAAACGGGAACGAGGGCCCCACGTTCCCAGTGCTTTCGCCCGGGAGGGAAGCCTGCAGCCCCGGCGCCCCGCGTGTGCGGCGCCCAGGCACACGGACCGACCCGAGCTGGTTAGCCGCCAACTACCCCATTGATGGCACGCTAGTCCGGGGCTGGTCGCCGCCAACTACTGCATTAATGGCGATGACGACAAGAGTGACGGGGCGTGTCGCCCCTGGCGCCCGTCTCTTTCCCGTGCGGGTCGGAGAACTTTTGACCGCATGAGCTTCAACTCCCCACGCTCTGGCGCCACAGTACGCCCCGTCACATCGCAAGACTTTGGCCGCCTGCAGCGGCCGCTCCACGAGACGGCCTACCCGCCGTGGCCATACCAACTCCGGCGTGGGTGTCGCAGGCGGACAGGGGCGACAGGACGTTCTTCCAACTCTGGCGTGGCGTCGCAGACGGACGAAGACACAGAGAGCTCACCGGAAATACCTCTCTCCCCGTCCTGGCACGGTGGAGAACTCCCCCGATTCTATAAAAGAGGATCCAAGCCGACGGGAGAGGGGGAGAAAAGAGGAAGATTAGCAAGAATAGCTCTGTTAGTGTCGGCAGTCACACACTCTCGCCTTCCTAGGCACCAAGTTCCTGAGCTCGCCGGGAACACCTTGGAGACACCCAAGCCATATAACCGCCACAGTGCATACACACAGGAGTAGGGTATTACGCTGCCCGGCGGCCCGAACCTGTCTAAACGCTCCTGTCTCTCTTCCGTGTGTCTTCAAGGTTCGGACGTCCGGACGCGATCGGACGGTCCGGACCTCTCCGCCTTCCCGCTCGGGCCCCTGTTCCCGGGCGCCAGGCGATCGTCTGACGTCGACTTCCCCTGAGAAACAACTCCCCTGGCCGAATCTCCTAAGGGGGGGGTCTCACGACTTTCCCGCCGTCGAGGGTTTATTCCTCCGACAGCTGGCGCGCCAGGTTAGGGGAGTTTTCTTCCTCAGGTCGGACGCCGACGTTCCGACACCGACGCCCTTCATGGCTGGAGGCCATCGTCCGCGGGATTCCGACGAGGAGTCGGCGACTACACCCCGCTGGGCAACGTTAGCCCAGAGCAAGCCCGCCACCTTCTCCCTCTTCGCTTCCTGGGGGCGCGCGGCGCGTACCCGGCGGGCAAAGCGCGCCCCGCGGCGGCCTGGTGGTGCGCCTCGGCCCCTTCCCTCGCGGAGGGGCCGGCAAGTGCCCCGCCGGGTCCGCCGCCGCCTCATCCATAGGGCGCGAACAAAGGCGCCGTCCCACGGCACGTCGCAGCC
Source organism: Oryza meyeriana var. granulata (assembly GCA_003991445.1). Taxonomy (NCBI): domain Eukaryota; kingdom Viridiplantae; phylum Streptophyta; class Magnoliopsida; order Poales; family Poaceae; genus Oryza; species Oryza meyeriana. The sequence continues at coordinate 148,642 of RYFJ01000831.1, read as the reverse complement.
TCCACTTCCATTCGGCGACACCGCAGGAAGCCCTCTTGGCGGCGGAAGCCCTCCTGCGACACCCCCCGACGTTTGCCGGGGATGGAGGCCGGGGGCGGCGATGGATTAACGAGATCGCCAACTTGGTAGGCACCGCCCACCGCCGGGTCACCGCCGGCGGCCATACAAGCACTGGGACTTCCGACCGCGCGACCTCTAGCGCGAGCCGGCCGACCGCCCCGGGCCAGAACAAATCCCGGGGCACGGGCGACCTCCGCAACCGGCTCGACCGGACCCGGGCCCACGAGGACGCCCGGGTCACAATGGAGCGCCAGCGTGAGCGGCGCAAGGACGCCGCCAGGCATTCCGAGGCCCCGGCCTCCAGCTCCGAACCACTAGTGGGAAACCGCTATTCGTCGCCAGAGCCCACCCAGTACGGCTGCTCGGGTTGCCTGGCGCTCTCCCCAGGCCTGCGGCAGGTTCGCTGGCCGGCTATGTTCCGGCCCAACTTGCCGGAGAAGTACGATGGCTCCGTGGATCCCACGGAGTTCTTGCAGATATACGCCACCGCCATCCGTGCGGCGGGCGGGGACGAGACGGTGATGGTGAACTATTTCCCCGTCGCCCTCAAGGCCCAGGCTCGCTCCTGGATGATGAGCCTCCCCGAGGGATCCATCCGCTCGTGGGAGAACCTTTGCCACCAGTTTGTGGCAAATTTCCAGGGTACCTTCCCGCGCCCTGGGACAGAAGCGGACCTCCACGCCCTACGTCAAAGTAGGGGTGAGGCGCTGAGGCATTTCCTACAGCGTTTCAGCCAGGTACGCAACACAATCCCTCACATCGCCCCCCACGCGGTTATCCACGCGTTTCGTTCGGGCGTGCGCGACCAGCGCATGCTCGAAAAGATGGGCACCCGCGACGTCCAAACCACGGCGGAACTGTTCAGTCTTGCCGACCACTGCGCCCGCAAGGAGGAAGCCCGGGCGTGGAACAAGCCGCGTCCCGAGATCCTCGCCGAGGGCTCGGCGGAAGAGGCCGCGGCCTCACGTTCCGCGGCGCGGCGGGACAGGCGGAAGCGCCAGAAGGGCAAGGAGGACGCCGAGAACTTCGCCTTGGCGGCGTCTGGCGGCCCCCGGGGCCGCACCGCCCGCCAAGACGACTACGGCGGCAAAAGGCAGAAGGCTGAGCGTGCGCCACCGGCTGCGGGCCGAAAATGGTGCTCCGTCCACGAGACGGACCGCCACGACCTCACCGAGTGCCGCGCCGTCCAGAACCTGGCCGAGCGCACTAAGAAGTTCCAATTGGAACGGCAGCAGGACAAGCCCGCTCCCAATCCAGAGCAGCCTCTCGAGTTCCAAGAACCCGAGAATGTCATCGCCACCCTCGACGGCGGGGCACACGCTCACTCCTCGCGCCGTGGCTTCAAGGCCATGAAGCGCGAGCTGTTAGCCGCAACCCCGGGGCCAGCGGCGTCCCGGAGGCTGAAGTGGTCGGACAGTACGATCACCTTCGGCCCCGCGGACCATCCAGCCCGGGTACCAGGGGAGGGACAGCTCGCCCTCGCGGTCTCCCCCACCATATGCAACGTGAAGGTGGGCCGCGTCCTCGTCGACGGGGGCGCCGCCCTCAACATCCTTTCCCCCGAGGTCTTTGAGAAGATCAAGGCCCCAGGGATGAATCTCTCGCCCTCGTCGCCCATTATCGGGATTACGAAGGGCCTCGCTTGGCCCCTCGGGCAGGTCTCTTTGCCCGTCACCTTCGGTGACCGTGGCAACTTCCGCACCGAGCACGTCATTTTCGACGTTGCCGAGTGCAACCTCCCATACAACGCGGTCCTTGGACGCCCCGCGTTGGTGAAGTTTATGGCTGTTACGCACTACGCGTACCTAACCATGAAGCTCCCAGGCCCCTCGGGCCCGATCACAGTTCTTGGGGACGTGAAAGCCGCCCTCTCGTGCGCCGAGCAGCGTGCGGCCGACATCGCCCCTGCAGCTCCTGACGTGGCGGGGGGCGCGGGGCCTTCGCTGCGCCGCGCCCCCAAGCCGCGCATCGTCGCCACCGATGCGGAGCTAGTCAAGGAGGTAGTCCTTGGCGACGACCCGTCCCGGACCGTCAAGGTTGGCGGTTCGCTGGACGACAAATAGGAAAGCGCGCTCATCGCCTTCCTCCGGGCAAACACCGACGTCTTCGCCTGGCAACCGTCGGACATGCCCGGGGTCCCCAGGGGGTGATTGAGCACCGCTTGGCCATCCGCGCGGGCTCGCGCCCGGTGCGGCAGAAGGTACGACGACAGGCCCCAGAGCGCCAGGCCTTCGTCCGTGAGGAGATCCACAAACTTCTGCTGGCCGGCTTCATCCGCGAGGTCGTCCACCCGGAATGGCTGGCCAACCCAGTCGTCGTCCCCAAATCCAACGGGAAGCTGCGAATGTGCATAGACTACACCGACCTCAACAAGGCTTGCCCCAAAGACCCATTCCCTCTGCCTCGCATAGACCAGATAGTCGACTCCACCGCGGGGTGCGACCTCTTGTGCTTTCTTGATGCTTATGCAGGATACCATCAGATCCGCATGGCAGAGGAGGATGAGGAAAAAACTTCTTTTATTACCCCCCAGGGGGCCTTCTGTTATATGTGCATGCCTTTCGGGTTGAAGAATGCTTGTTCCACTTTCCAGCGTGCTGTCCGTGTAACATTTGAATCGCAGCTTGGTCGCAACATGGAGGCCTACGTCGACGATTTGGTGTTGAAGTCGCGCGACCGCGCCACTCTGCTCCATGATCTGGCCGAGACGTTCAGTAACCTTCGATGCACAAGGATGAAGCTGAACCCGGACAAGTGCGTCTTCGGGGTCCCGGCCGGCAAGCTCCTCGGGTTCCTCGTGTCCAGCCGCGGCATTGAGGCAAACCCGGAGAAGATAGCGGCAATCGACCGCATGCGCCCCCCGACGAGGCTACGGGAGGCCCAGAAGCTGACCGGGTGCGTGGCCGCACTAGGTCGGTTCATCTCCAGGCTTGGGGAGCGCGCCCTCCCCCTATTCAAACTTCTCAAGAAATCCGGGCAGTTCGCCTGGACGGATGAGGCGGATCAAGCCCTTGATGAGCTCAAGAGGTACCTGACTACGCCCCCTGTCCTCGTGGCACCGGCACCAGACGAGCCTTTGTTGCTCTACATCGCGGCAACCCCGCAGGTGGTAAGCGCGGCGCTCGTCGTCGAGCGCCCCTTGCCAAGCAGGCGGGCCACCCGGGATTCACCTCCCGGGCCCGCCACCGCGGAGCCCGAACCTGGGCAGCCTCGCCAAGGCGAGTGCGAGCCCGGGAACGCGGCGCCCGGGACCATCCCAACATTACACCCGGGGCCCCAATGTCCCAGCTCCATACCTGTTCCCATAGGCGAGAGCTCGCTCCCTCCCGGGGAGCTGAGCCCGGACCCCCGGCCCTTGTCGGGCCGGCTTCGGGAAACACACAACAGAAGCCGGTGTACTTCGTCAGCGAGGTACTCCGTGACGCCAAATCGCGCTATCCCCAGGCGCAAAAGATGCTCTACGCTGTTCTCATCGCGTCCAGGAAACTTCGCCACTACTTCCAGGCGCACAAGGTATTCGTAGTCACATCCTTCCCCCTCGGGCAGATATTGCATAACCGGGAGGGAACAGGCCGCGTCGCTAAGTGGGCGGTCGAGCTCGCTGAGTTCGACCTCCGCTTCCAAGCGCGCAACGCCATCAAAAGCCAAGTCCTGGCGGATTTTCTAGCGGAATGGACCCCGGGGCCCGAGCCGGACCCTGTGCTGGACGCCGGATTCCCGGCCCCGAGCTGCCGCCTGACCTGCGCCTCCACTGGATAATGAACTTCGACGGCTCCTGCGCCCGGCGGGCTTGCCGCCCCAGCGCCGGGGCCGGGATCGTCCTCGTATCGCCCGCCGGGGACGAGTTCCGCTTCGTCGTCCACCTCAACTTCGGGGCCACCAACAACATGGCTGAGTACGAGGGCCTTCTCGCCGGCCTCCGGGCCGCGATCGCCCTCGGGGTGCGACGGCTATGCGCGCAAGGCGACTCCGAGCTCGTCATCAACCAGGTGTCCGGGAGTACCAGACCCTGGACCCCCAATTGGCCGCATACGTGGACGAAGTGCGGAGGCTTGAGCGCCGTTTCGACGACCTCACGCTTCGCCACGTCCCTCGCAGTCGCAACCTAGCCGCCGACGAGCTCTCAAGACTGGCTTCCTCGCGGGCGCCTGTCCCCTCGGGGATTTCCAGGAAGCCCTCGAGACCTCCTCGGCGTGCTTATCCGGGACCTCGGGCTCAACCCCTGAGCCGGGCCTGAGCCTGACACGCGCTCCCGGCCCCAGGACTTGGTCCTCGCGGCCGACCCAGCGCGCCTTCCTGGATGGACGAAATCCGGGCATATCTTCTCCGAGCACATCTCCCTGAAGACGACGTGGAAGCAGAAAGGATCGCTCGCTTGTCTAAGCGCTATGTCCTGGTAGAAGGGGACCTCTACCGGCGTGGCGCCAACAGCGTCCTGCTCAAGTGCGTTCCGCGCGACTCCGGAGTCGAGATCCTCGCCGACATCCACGAAGGGGAGTGTGGCAGTCACGCCGCATTTCGATCCCTGGTCGGTAAGGCTTTCCGGCAGGGATTTTATTGGCCCACGGCCTTGCAGGACGCGTTCGACCTCGTCCAGCGTTGCCGCGCGTGCCAGTTTCATGCCAAACAGAGCCACCAGCCGGCGCAAGCACTCCAGATGATCCCCCTGTCCTGGCCCTTCGCGGTCTGGGGACTCGATATCCTCGGCCCCTTTCCCCGGGCAGTCGGGGGTTATCGGCATCTCTATGTCGCCATCGACAAGTTCACGAAGTGGCCGGAGGCGTTCCCCGTAATCGACATCGACAAGCACTCAGCGCTCAAGTTTATCCGGGGAATCACCAGCCGCTTCGGGATCCCCAACCGCATTATCACCGACAACGGCACGCAGTTCACGAGCGAGCTCTTCGGCGAATACTGCTCCGACATCGGCATCAAGCTCTGCTTCGCCTCCCCTGCCCACCCTGCCAGCAATGGGCAGGCCGAGAGGGCAAACGCTGAGATCCTACGGGCCTCAAGACAAGGTCCTACAACGACCTCAAGAAACACGGCGCCAAGTGGATCGACGAGCTCCCAGCGGTCTTGTGGGCCAATCGTACCACACCGAGCCGGGCGACCGGGGAGACCCCGTTCTTCCTGGTATATGGGGCCGAGGCCGTTCTGCCGTCAGAACTTACCTTCGGCTCCCCCCGGGTACAGCGCTACGGCGACAACATCGACCACGACAACATGCAGCTCGACAACCTCGACTTCCTCGAGGAGCGAAGACGACGCGCCTCGCTCCGAGTCGCACGTTACCAGCAGAGCCTTAAGCGCTATCACCAGCGTAAGGTTCGGGCCCGATCACTCCAGGTCGGGGACCTAGTCCTCCGCCGTGTCCTTACACGTGCCGGAAAGAATAAGCTTTCCCCCATGTGGGAAGGCCCCTTCCTGGTGATCGGTGTCTCCCGACCGGGCTCGGTAAGACTGGGCCAGGAGGATGGGACCCCGCTTCCCAATCCCTGGAATATCGAACATCTTCGCAAGTTTTATCCATAAACATATCCCGTAAGTTGCAGGGAGCTCGGGCCAGCGTCGGTTCCCTCCAAAACTCAACGCTGGCCGGGGGCCCCCATATGTGTACATTTCATATAAACGACTTTTTTCAATATCCTCTTTAGTCTTGCCCTTTGTCCTTTTCCGTGTGTTGCACCCGCGGGTGCCCCATCCCTTGGGGGTATACCCGGGCCGCGCCCGTGCGGCGGTTGGGGTCTGCGCATTGTCATCAGTCCCTCACCGACGGGTGATCGAGCCCCGATGTGCTAGGTCCAGGGCATCGTCGACCCCGCGCTCCTGCGGCTCCGACGCCCTGCCTGGCTAGCTTCGGGACCGGTCGTTTCCGGAGGTTGGGGGCGAAATGCTTGTGCGTAACCCTCTCCTCTGCACGGTCGCGACCGGGAGGATGCCTTCGGGAAGTGGTTGACCCCACGGCTCGTAGCATGGAGTAGACAAGGGGACGAGCCATATACTCTCACGGTCCATCGTGTGCAGACCAGATCTCCCCCGGAAGGGTTAAGAAGGGTGCTTGGCGTACAGCACCCCGAGAAGGCCCCGGACCCCTAAGTGGGAAGGCGAGCGCACCATCCCGAGAGGTTCCCAGGCGAGCATAGAGCTGGCAGTAAGTCGTGCAGCCGGTTCCCAGGACGCCCAGGAAGGCGTTTCCGTCTCTGCGGTCCTCAGGCCCTAGAGCTGACACCCTCTCCAACCGCACCATGCTCGTCAACATCCAGATACGCACCTCATTCAACTTTACGCTTGTTCGGCTATCTATCTTTTCTCTTTTCTACGACCACGCGTTTCGCTCTCCTCGGCCCCGGGAGCAAGTGGGATTTGCCGAAGCCGCGCATATGGGCTGCTGGGTCAGTGCCGCCCCGGTTACCGTGGCCTGGTGACCGGGTCGTGGACCGTGCCCCGGACACTGCCGATGCCCCGGGGTCTCGGGCAGCGCCCCCCGTCGGGCCAGCTTAGATTCCCGGGGCGGGCAGCGGTGCCCGGCCGGCCAGCTCCTCCCCAGCCACCGCCAAGGTGCCGGGTGTTTCGCTACCTGGCGACCCCGTGCCCGGTCGAGGTCGGTCTCCAAGAGGCTCCCGGCGAGCCAAAGGGCACGAGCTTAACACTTGGGCCGTACCTAACCTATGCAGCGTCTACGGGGCCAACCCCGGAACATCCCCCACGTGGCGGGAGCAGATCCGGGCCGGTGACCGGTCTAGCGGTTGCCCCAAGACATCCCGACCGAATGCCTAAATTCGGACCGTCCCCTCACGGATCGGACCTTCCGAGTCAACTGGCTGAAATCCCGGAGCAGGCGACGCAATCATCCAAGGTGCGAAAAACACAAACATTGTTATATACACACACGGATGTCTTTCTTTGTACAAAACAGGTGAAGTCAAAATACAAGCATGCGCGGAGGACCACAGCCGTCGCCGCACAGGGGGAGGTCACTCCTCGGGCCCGGCCTCTTCGCCGGAATCGTCGGTCCCTGGATTCTCGGGGTGTTCCCCCCGGTTAAAGAATCTGGCCACCGTCGCAGCAGCGTCGGCCACGGCCTTCCGAGCCTCCTCTTCCCCATCGGCGGGGAATCCCTCCAGCACCGGGGCCAGGGAAAACTTCGCGTCTCGAGCCCGGTAGCAGCCAAGGACGTACTCCGCCACCCGCGAGGCAAGCTCTGTTCCCTCCTTCTCCAGGACTTCATGAATTTGCTGGGGGAGCAGGTCCAGCGTATCCAGCAAGTCGCCGAGCTCCACCAGCGCCCGACCGACCCCGCCGGGTAGGTCGGTCCTCTGCGGAGGTGCCCGGACGCCGATGCGTTTGAGACACCCCCGGACGTCGGAGCTGTACCGCCCCAGGCAAGCTGCAACCTCGCCGTCGAGATTCTTCCGGAGGGCGAGGCTACCTTGCACAAATCTCAGCCGTCTCTCCGCCCTGGCCAGCTCCTCGGTTGAGCTGGCCGCGCCTGCCGATGACGGGGAGCCGCTTGACACGGCCCGCACGGCGGCCCCGCGCGCCACGGCCTCAAGGTCGCCCGTGCGTTTCCAGGAGACCTCCTTCTCCGCCTGCCGGGCCTCGGCAGCCTTCACCGCCGCCTCCCGCCGAGCCAAGGAGTCCTCTTTCTCCTCGAGAATCGCCTCTCGTGTCCCGAGGGCCTCGGCTTTGGCGTCCAGGTCGGCGGCCAGTATCTTCGCCTGCTCGGCCTCTCGTCGGCGGTCGGACTCCCATGCTGCAAGGCCTTCTTCCCAGGTCGCCAGCCTCTTCTCCTGGTCCCGGAGGCGCCATGCGCTGTCCTGGGCCATGGCGTTGGAAAGCTTGGCGGCCTCCTCATTCACCGCCACGGCTACCTCCGCGCGCTGACCTCGCGCTCCCGGGCCGCAAGATCGGCCTCCTCGCCCCGGAGACGGTCCTCCGGGAAGTCATCTCCTTTTCTCGCGCCTTCGCCTCGGACCGGGCGCGGGGTGGCCTCGTCGGCGGCGATCTTGGCGGCAATTCCAATTGGGCGATGCGCCCCTCCGCCGCCTCGATTTCCTGACGGCGGGTCGACACAAGGATTTCAGTGGCAATCGTACGGAAGACGAGTCTCTCCGCTGCCACCGTGATCGCCGCCTGCCCCCTCTCGAGCTCCGCCCGGAGCCGAGCGGACTCGCGCTGCTCGCGGCGGGCCGCCACCTGTACTTCGCCGGCGGCGACCACTAGTTGCCCCAGCGCGGCGTGCAGTGTCTCGGGCCTGCGCGCAGCGCCTGGTCGCGGCGCAGCAAAAAGGACCAGGGCCCGCTCCCCCCTCGCGGGATACGGCGGGGCCCCGGCGTCCTCTCTTCCCTCCGCAGCGGGGACCACACTTGGTCCCGCGGAGGCCCGCTCCGGCGTGGCCGCCGCGACCTCCATATCCACCACCGTGCCCGGCGATGGCGGGGGCGTGGCGGGACGCGGCGGAGCCGTCGGCGCGTCCACAGCACCGCCCCCGGTCGGGCCGGCGGCGCCGTCATCGGCCCCTGGCCCTTCCTGTACGAGCCGGAACCAGACAGGTAAGAGATAGGTCGGGCGACGAGCTGTACAAGGAAAACCGAATAGGGTTGAAGCACTTACTTAGCCCGGGGCCCCTTGAAGCTCCACGCCTTGGGTCTCAGAAGTGACCCATCGCCACCACGGGGCCCGGTCGTCCTTAGCAATTCTCCCGACGCCTGCTCCGCGCCGCCCCCCGCATCGGGGGTCGCCCCCAGCCCGGTTCCGGGGGCCCGGGAAACCGCCCCCGTTTCCGTGGTCTGCACCCGGGCGGCGCTTACTGGCGCCTCGCCAGCGGTTACCGCCACAACAGCCCCGGTCTGCCCGGGGTCCGCGCGGCCCGGGGAGGCAGCGGCCGGAACAACGGCCCCCGGAGCAACGGTCTTCGCTCTTTTAGACGCCGCGAGTCCCACGTCGGGACCCGCGGACCGCTTCCCCTCCTTCCTCGACAGCACCGGCTCTTCGGCCGGCACATCCTCTTCCCCCGGGACGTCAAGTATCTCGACGGTCTTGGGGGTGACCTGCGAGGTGACAACGCCAACGGCGTCGAAGCGGGGGAGGGCCTTCTGGATTCTTGCCCGCCCGCGGTCGATGCAGAGCGGCGTCACGCCAACAGGGAGCGCGCGGTCCGCCGCGCCCCCTCCTTCCAGCGCCCACGCCATTAGCAGACCTATCGCCGCCTTGCTCAGGTCGTCGGGATGGGTCCTGGTGATGTCCTTGGGCCGGTATATAACCAACAGGCCGGGACCTCCTGTTGAGCGGCGCCAGTCGCCTGCGAGGAAATCGCCGACCACCATATGCGCATTCAACCCAGCCGTCGCCAGGCTAGCGATGCGCGCCAACACTGGCGCTAACCGCGCGTCTTCCGGCGGCGACTCGGTCCAGCTCTTCGCCTTCTGGGCCGCCTCGGTCGGGAGCAGGAGCCGGTCGTTGGCGTCGACTCCGATGTAGACCCAGTTCTGGCGCCATAAATCCCATTTGTTTTTCAGCGCCATTGGGATAAACTCAACGCCAGGGCGGCTGTGGAAGTACACACAGCCTACCCGCTCCGGTAGGTCAGTGGCCTTGTTCTTCGGCGCACTTTTCATGGTGAAGTAGCGCCGGAAGAGGTCCACCGAAGGCATGACGCCCACAAACATCTCGCACAAATGCGCGAAAACCCCCAGCACCATCACGGCATTGGGGGTCAAATGCAGCATCTGCACCTGATACATCTCCAGCACCTGGAAGAAGAAGTCAGAGAATGGCGGGACTAACCCGCCGACCGCATAATCGATGAAGTACACCGCTTCGTCGGGTTCCCTCGGCGTCGGTCTTGACTCGCCAGGGCGCACCTCAGGCGCCGCCCTCCATCGTGTGGCGGCCGGCATCATCCTCTTCACCCGCGCCACCCCGGCGTCGTCGTTCAGGCGCGACGGCGGAACCGCCCCGCCGCCCAGCGGCCTTACCACGCGGCCAGCGCGGGGCATCGTAGATGCAGCGGCGAGAGAGGATGAAGGACGAACGGAGCAAGGGGGAGCGAGCGCGAATGGTGAACCTAAGCTCTGGGCGCAAGCAGCAACCGAAGCGACGGCGATTCGATCTCAGTATGGAAAAAGCCGCCTACTGCCCGCTGCTGTTTATAGCTTCAAGAACCCGTGAAGCGCCCCTTCGACTCCGCCATTATGGCCCTCGATTAGCGGACCGGAAGTGGTAGTCTTACCTCGTTCCTCGCTAAACCTGGTGGGCCCCGCGCCTTTTCGTTTCCCCGAGATATGGCCCTGTTCCTGCCCGGATTAAGCCCCGGTCGAGCAACAGGCCCAGGGGCCGCTGTCGGCGAAACGGGAAAGAGGGCCCCACGTTCCCCGTGCTTTCCTCGGGAGGGAAGCCTACAGCCCCGGCGCCCCGCGTGTGCGGCGCCCGGGCACCTGGCCGACCCGAGCTGGTTAACCGCCAACTACCGCATTAATGGCGAGCTGACGGCAAGGTGACGGGGCGTGTCGCCCCTGGCGCCCGTCCTTTTTCCCGTGCGGTCGGAGAACTTTTGACCGCATGAGCTTCAACTCCCCACGCTCTGGCCGCCACAGTACGCCCCGTCACATTCGCAAGACTTTGACCGCCTGCAGCGGCCGCTCCACGAGACGACCAACCCGCCGTGCCATACCAACTCCGGCGTGGGTGTCGCAGGCGGACAGGGGCGACAGGACGTTCTTCCAACTCCAGCGTGGGCGTCGCAGACGGACGAAGACACAGAGAAACTCACCGGGAAATACCTCTCTCCACGTCCCGGCACGGTGAACTCCCCCGATTCTATAAAGGAGGGTCCAAGCCGACGGAGAAGAGAGAGAGAAGCCCTATTTCCTGCACGAAGGCTCAGCTCTGTAGCTACTACATTAAAGGCCATATAGCATACACACAGGAGTAGGGTATTACGCTCCGGCGGCCCGAACCTGTCTAAACGCCTCCTGTCTCTCGTCGGCGATCGGACGGTCCAGACCTCTCCGCCTCCCGCTCGGGCCCCCTGTTCCCGGGCGCCAGGCGATTCGTCTGACGTCGATTTCCCCTGAGAAACAACTCCCCTGGCCGAATCTCCAAAGGGGGGGGGGTCTCACGACTTCCCGCCGTCGAGGGTTTATCCTCCGACACCGCCGGTCCTGGCCGATGGGCATGCTCGCTGCCGTCCTGGCCTTCTGATCTACCTCGGTTGATTGGGGTCGTCCACGTGGTGCCTGTCGCGGGTGCCCGCGCCTCGCCATATCGGTAGTGCCGTCCGCCGTCGTAGCCACGTGGCGCAGCCGTGCCTGGCCGCGGTGGACAGGGTCTACCGTGTGCCCGTCGCCCTTGAGTCGCTGACTCGTGGGGCCCACTTGTCGGCACCAGCCCCGTCCCAGTCGGCTAATGCCATATATATTGATTAATGCGCAATAATTAATTAAGACATTTCTTTTGTATAGTAAAAACATAGAGAATCTTTAAAAATTCATAACTAATTCATACGAGTTCTGATTAATTCCATTCAAATTGTATTAAATCCAGAAAAATACCAAGAATCCACTAAAAATAGATTTAGCTCCTGTTTCTGTGTGCTCATGTACTGTTTTTATTGTTTATGCATTGGATGTCAATAGATATCAACGTTTCCGATGCACCGGTGTATTACGAAGTTGTTGTTGAAGTTGCAGAAGTTGAGCAAGGCAAGTTACATCACTAATCTTGAACATATTGTATCCGCTTATGCAAATTATTTGCTTTGCTTAAATAAAATTGCATGTTCTATTATTTCATGTGGGTTGGGAATCACGTATGTATTATATAGTTGACCCTAGCTTGTTAAACCTGTTTCTTTGTTAACCTGGGTGATAATATGGTTAGATTATGACTTAGGCTTTGCTTAACCATGCTTAAACTAAACTAGCTCACTTTGGGGGAATAATTGTCTATTACAATAGTATTGTTCGACCTTGTGTTGAGATGATGGAACTCTGTTAATTGATAATTATATAACTAAAATATGACCATAATGGTAGGTTGTGGGTGCATGGTTTTGTTGGTCGCACCTATGACAGTTAAGGACCGGTTTACGGAAAACCCTTGAAAAGAACTCCGTACTTACCACAAGCCAGCATAGGCAACGGCTGGGCTTGTAGTATAACTTTTCTCCTCCTAGGCACTGTTTGGTGAGAATGAGCATGATGGAATTGGGTCGGCTAGGGTGACAAATTGATCGGCTTTCGGATCCATCGTGGTGCAAGGGGGTAGTCTGACTGACATTGTGTGCCTTATCGGCAGGTGCAACCTCAGCGTGTTGTGGATGGTTGGGGAGAAGTTACGTGAACGGGAACGTGTGTGGGGCTGTGCCTTGTGGGTACAGTTCTACATCTCTGGCCAGAGTTAAAACTATTCGAATAGCCGTGCCTGCGGTTATTGTGACTGATCGAGATTCATCGTGATTAGTCTCACCTTAATAAACTTGACTTAAAACATTGTGTAGAATCAAGATGGATGGTTTGGGCCTGTTCAACGTGGTGTAGTCTTGATCAGTGATGGTTTAATATTGCTTATTATAATAGCCGTTTTACCTGTTTTACAACTACTACTGTTTACGACTCCTTTATGCAAATGAGCCATAAAACCTTTCTTTGTCTTTAGTGCATTGTTGCATTTTGAGAGTATGATTTGTTGAGTACTATGGGTGGTACTCAGTCTTGCTTCATTTCCCCCTCAGAGTTAGAGTTCTACTTTGATGAAGACCGTCAGGAGGATTAGGCTTGTACCACCGCTAAGTTGCCTGTGTACTGGAGCCTCTGCGCGGCTTAGTTTATTTATCTTTATCGTATTCTCTTGTATCGTGTCAGACTTTTATTATGTTTATAAGACACACTCTGTATGATAACTTTTTTTTGTGTGTAATTTGGTTTTTTCTAGATAGAGATTTTAAAATTCTGGTTATGAATTTTGGGATGTGACACACGGCATGATGGCCATGCCGGCGGAAAAATGCAACGAAAAAGACAAATCCCGGCTACTTTGAAATCTTTATATAGGAAAGTTGTTGGGCTCATTAGTGTTCGCTGAATCCAGCCTAATTACCCAAATGGGCTCACTTAGGTTTCTGATTGGGCCAATTCCCACATGTCCATAAGAAAAGGAAAAAAAATTCGGAGAAAAAATTGAGGAAAGTGAAGCAAAGCAAAGCGATTGGAGTCTGGAAAATATCGACTCCGCCCGGTGGTCGTCGCGTCGCGTCCACGTCTGACATCTCCACGCTCCCCTCCCCTCCCACGGCGACTCCGCCGACGCCGATCCGGTCTCCGCTCCAACTCCGGCGAGGTAAGCATCTGGCACACAGAGCCCCGCTGTCATCCTAATCGTCCGATGCTGCCTGTTCTACGGTTCGTTCGGAATCATATTTCCCCCTCTTCTTATGCTTTTTTTCTCTTGTGAATCGATCGCTTCTCAGATTGGATTGGGGCGGAGCCGATCCGATCGAGTCGATCGCGCCGGCTTTGTGTGGGGGTGGCAGGAGGAGGGGTAGCTCGCCGTCGCGCGGCCAGATCTGCGGCGGCTGCGTGGGGCCGCTATGGAGGGCAACAAGGACGACGCGGCCAAGTGCCTGCGCATCGGGAAGGATGCGCTCGACGCCGGCGACAGCGCCCGCGCCGTCAAGTTCCTCTCCAAGGCCAAGCGCCTGGACCCCTCGCTCCCCATCGACCACCTACTCAACCCTCTCCTCAATCAGGACGACCCGCCATCGTCGTCCGCCGCCGCGTCCTCGTCGTCGTCCCCGCAGGCTCCGCCGCCGTCGCCACCTCGGTCAGCAGCAGCAGAAGAAGCAACCGGGAGTGATGGTTTGAGAGAGAGGAAGCAGAAGGGTAAGAAGAAGGAGGGGTATGAGAGCGGTGGTGATTCTGCTGGCGCGAGGTCCTACACGGCCGAGCAGCTGGAGGTTGTGCGCCAGATCAAGAAGCACACCAGGGACTACTACCAGATCCTCGGACTTGAGAAGGACTGCACTGTGGAGGACGTGCGCAAGGCCTACCGCAAGCTCTCCCTCAAGGTGCATCCTGACAAGAACAAGGCCCCTGGTGCTGAGGATGCGTTCAAGGCTGTCTCCAAGGCCTTCCAGTGCCTCAGCGATGCCGAGAGCCGCAAGCGCTTTGACCTTGTTGGCTCGGACGAGCCAGTGACTTACAACAGAAGGCCTGCCTCCACTGCCCGTGCATATAATGGGTTTTATGAGGATGACTTTGACCCGGATGAGATATTCAGAAACTTCTTCTTTGGCGGGATGGCGCCTGCCACCACCAGACAGTTTGGGCAGTTTGGGACGTTTCATTTTAGGACTGGCGGCATGCACCACGGCCACGGGGTGCAAAACTCTGGTGGCTCCACTGTCCGAATGCTTATTCAGCTGTTGCCTGTCCTACTTCTGCTGTTGCTCAACTTCCTGCCATCTTCTGAGCCTGTCTACTCTCTGTCCCGCTCCTACCCTTATGAGCACAAATTCCAAACAGCACATGGCGTCACATACTATGTCAAGTTGACTAATTTTGAGGAGCAGTATCCACACCAGAGCACTGAGCGTGCAACACTAGAGCGACATGTTGAGAGGGATTACTTCTCAATACTATCGCAGAATTGTAGGGTTGAGGTGCAGCGTCGCCATTGGGGGCTTTCCTACGAGACGCCATACTGCGACATGCTCCGGAAATTTGAGGCGACAGCACAGTAATATGTCCAGTGGAGCTAGGTGCGATTCAACTTTCTGTGCACATAGTTTTTCTGTAGCAATATATATGCATTATTTTTTTTTGTGCTTTTCAAACCTCTTTATCCTGTGCCATGAGTTTCTTTCCTTTATTGTGCAATCATATGCTTTGAAGTGTTATATCCTACTTTTGTTCAACTCTTGGTACGTAAGGGCTATGTATGTCAAGCAAGCTAAGCGCTCCGCCTGAATATTGGTCTGATTTGTTTTGATTATGGAAGAGAAAGTAAAATATTCCATTATTTTTAGTTCTGCTACATAATGAGACTATTGAGTTGGCACCTAAACAATATTTCGATCAATGGTGCATCATGCAAGACATTTTTTTCCTTTTTGGACTGAAGATAATATCAGTTGTAGTGGTAGCTAATATGCCAGACACATTAATTATATTTGGCACTTCCTTACAACTAAGCATGCACGGTGATGGTACATTGATTGTCTTGGACAGTTGACGTACCAGTTAGCTGCAGAATGAGCAATAATAACTCTTCTACACTTAGCAGCTTCCCACTTACTGTAGCATAAACAGAACCAAAATTTTCCTATTTTATTCTAATGATCTGATATCACATGAACTTAATAGTGCTGCTACACTACCAGCTTTATCAACAGATGTATGCCCTGTTTGTTTCTATTTTCAAGGCATTCCATGCCATGTGTATGTCCCGTTGCCAATACCTGGTATCGGTTACTCATTTTGAAGAAACACCGTTGTTCTTCAGAGCCTATGATATCTTTCGTAATATTCATGGCTAGATCAATCAACTGTTTTTGGTAACCCTTTGCTTTGTTTATACAATTATCATAGGGAGTATTAAGTTGTCTTGCCATCTCTTAGTACTGAAAGTTGATGTACCTATCCCTTCCCAATTCAAATCAATTGCTAATACAGAAATACAAGCATTGGCAAGTAAAAGTCTTCTGTACTTCATCCATAGGCTTAGCTTGTCATTTATATGAATAGACAGGTAGATATTTCATATGTGATACAAATTGCACCAGTGGTTGCTGTCGGTGCCATTATCTTAAGAGAGCCTAAAAAACAAAGGATAGGTTATTTTCTATCTTGATCACTTCTTGTACCAGCATTTAATTCTCTGTCGAGTTTAATTAGTGAGCTAAGGAATTATCTTTTCTCAATGGAATTTTTGACCTCTTGGTTAGTCATGTTGGGAATCAGAATGGTATCCTGTACAGAATGCTTAATGTCTAGCAATTATTATTTTGCGCTTCTTAACATCATGAGACTTGACCGTGTGCCCCAACCCTTTTCATTTCCCTATCATAATTAATGAAATTCTAGAGTACAGCAGTTCAAAATATGAAAAAATGTTCATACATTCTAAATTTTGGCCTGTGGGCTGACAGATGGTTCATTGGTTGTCTGTAACTACATAATATGAAGTATGATACTGTTTTGCGCTTTCCATTTGGTCGATGTTAGCTTGCCAGCTTGAATACAATTTGTGTAGTCAGATTATCAGAAACAAAAATGAAGCAAATTTTTTTTTCTTACCGACAAGTGTTATATATATTGTGATTCGGTCATGATACAAATATGGATTTACCAGGTTCTGGTGAACTTCATCCGTGTTGATGTTATGGGCAGAACATGTTGTAACACAAAATGGTGCAAACCTTTTAAGAAAAAAATGTAACTTTACCACTGCCAGTTCATGGGATTTAGTAGTAGCTTAAGTCTGCATAACTATGCAATTTGAAATATCTATGGTTCTTTGGTGAAATCTAGAATATGGTGTCTTGTACTCGTCAAATAACACAATAAATGAGAAACTCTGGTTCTAAATTAATGGACATATTGTTTGCAAGTGTAATTTAGTTTGAGTGCATTTCACAACACTACAGATTCCCAGTGTATGTCCTTACTGGGTGTAGTTAAAAACTTAAAATTGATGCCCATGCATTCCTTTTTCTTTTAGTCCACACTTATTGCTATTTCTATTTTTCTTTTCTTTATGCCAATGTTGATGGTTAAGCTTGAATGTTTGATCACGAACTTCAGCTACATTGCACAGAATTTGCATAGATATTTTTTTCATATATATATATATATATATATAGATAGATAGATAGATAGATAGATAGTAATGAGGGCAGTTGATGAATGTTGAAGCCATTCATAGTTCCGTACTGATTCAGAATAAGCTCAAAATTGTTCCATCCTGATCTTTTATCAATTTGTCAGTTGGAGATACAAGATCAAATGGGCTTATGGGCCAAACTCAGTGGGATCTGTCATGCTTTATCCGTTCCATGAATGTAACTCATCAGTTGTTACCATCTGACATGGATCTTCCCCTTAACCCACGCTTGTTATAAAATTATTGTTTAGCGTTATGTCTCAATAATTTGATGGCGATGTACCATGTTCTACATTCACTAGTCACTGCTAAGAGTTCACGTGCATTGCATGTGGTGTTAATAAGGTGGTAAATACAACATGGTAATTACCAATTACCATGTTATTCACCGTATCAATAACTTTGGTTCACCAGTCACCACCAGTAGGAAATACACAAGCCTAGCTATAATTTTGGAATGTTTCTCTTATATCCTTATGGATTGGAAAAAAAAGTGGGGAGGTGGGGAATACTTTATAGTTTTTATATTGTAGCAGTATATAACACAGTATATAGTGTATATACCACTGTGCCTTTAAACTTCAGTTAAAGCATTATTTTGCCTTTAATTGATTGTGTTAGTGATGACGATCCTTTTGACACTAGTTGTACATTGGCAGGCACACAGGAACTTTGGCCATGGCGTAAAGGTTTCCAATGCTTGCTCCTTTGATTACCGGCTTCAAATTGGAGGGGGCAAATTAGTTTTGACTAGCGTTAAATTTTGTGGAATAAGTGCCTTCGATGACTACACACTACGCCTTGATACTATCTTAATATTGTTGAGGTGCTTGAAAGGGTAGCTACTTAAATGGATATGTAATTCGTCAAGTTTCATAGGGGATTGATCAAGATGCAATCATGTGTATGTATATGAAGCATATCTATCTCGTTTTTATCTTCAGTTTCCAGAGAATACTTGACTAAACAGACATCAGTTTACAATGAGAAAAATGGATCTGCTACTTTATATCACAGGGATGCCTATACATGATGCAATTAAAGTAGCACTGAGCATACTATTGAAATTGTTGTGTTCCTTTTGGGAACCATGTATAGAATTGCGCGCCATGCGAGGGATGAATAATATCTTCTTTTCTTCGTTTAAGCCACCTTTGATCTGGTGGCCTTGTTGTGGTCTTTATCTTTTTGTTGTTTTCTTGTTTGTTTATGTTGCAAGTGTTTATGATTTATGCACGATGTTTGGCCTGCAAAACCTGCTGGACAAGGTTTTGCCTCAAATTGGCCTTGGTGTCTCATGGCTGTGCTGATCATCTGTCACTTGAAACTTGCAAAATGGGATTACAAGAGTTGAAGCATGTAAATTTTTTCAGACTAATGTTTTCTTTAAATACAGTTGGTAATTCTAGGTGTTGGAACCGTCTGTTGCTGACTTGCTGTTGGTTGGATCTGGTTGATTTTCTGAATACCAAATCGAATACACCGGTGGTGGTTGGAGCAGATCTGGTTGTGTTACGTACCGCAACGAATTATTGGATTATCATGGCTGTGTCTCTGTGCTTTTTGCTGCTTCGCAAGAAATTTTCATGCAAAAGATCCACTTGGAACCATCAAGAGAACCGTTGTCTGTTTCTTTCACAACTACGTGCTACCATTGGAGGATGCAACACCCATGTCATAGCCTTGGGCAAAACACAGTGCATTCACAGTTCAGTTTAGTTGCTACTGCTGCGCAATGTCTAGAATAGAATCTTCCCTTTCCTACCTTCCACGAGCTCTTCAGTGATAATTGCAAAGCAGCAGCAGCAGAAGAAAGGCAACCTGATAATTAAACATTTTGAGAGAGATTAATTGCGTGAGCTGACAACTTGTGAAAGCTTCGTGACATGAGGCAGCTCATCCTGGGACAAGATCAAAGATGCTTTCGGATCTCTTCACTTTACATGTCCTTTCAGGATCACCACAAAATATCCTCTTTGGTTTTCTTATTCTTAGGTGGTGAAAAGAACGGTGGAGAGACAGTGTGAAGTGATAGATAGATATTGGTAGTATTGATCATCATACAAGACTGCTGCGCACATGCCCTCTCATTCTAATCTAAAGAATCTGAAAAAATGTCCCAGAAAATAAATGAATCTGAAAAAAATGCATCAGTGCTTGTATGCCTAATTCTTGAGGTATATTCAGTTTCTGTTTCTTCAGGAATGTCAGTTAGTGGATGGGTACAGAGACAGCTACAGAATTTCAGAGAATTTCCCCAGTTTTACCTTGTGATAGGTTTAAGAGTCAATCTGGAAAACATAGCTATAGCTGACCTGACCGTGCAACTGCTCCATGATCTGCCACTGTCATTCTAGACTATATGAATTACTTTTGCTACCACAAGAGGCAGTGAACTTTCAGATGTCTGTCTATGTATCTATCTGTCCCAATAATTGAGCAATTAAGCAAAAGCGAGTGATCCGGACACGCATGTTGACCACGTAGCTAGCTGGATAGATACATGCTCCCCGTCTCAAAATATCAGTATTTTTAGAGTTAGACATGAGTATTAAGAAAGTAGGTGAAAATGATTAGGAGATGATTTTAATTGGTTGAGAAGAGAAAGTAGATGAAATTAAATAGAGAATGGTTATAATAAGGGAGTAGCTTTATTTTGAAACAAGTCTTAAGCGATAGAAAGAGCTTTATTTTGAAACCGAGGGAATACTACACAAGATTGAGCGAGATATTTGGAGGTGTACAGTGATCGAGATGGGCTTAATCTCTAAAGCACAAAAAGGATGGGAAAAAAAAGCAACGAGACACAGCATAATGGGTGGTGAAATGCGCGGTATAGGAGATTGATTAAAGCTAAGCTAATCGACGGATCAGCCAATGATAATCACCGGCACAGGCCAGGTGGTCCGGTGCCGGATGGGACTCGACTCTGCAACTAACAAAAATTAAAGCGAGCAATCTGATCGTCTCATGTGTCCTGGTTTGAGCTGCCACTGAATCGAGCTGGCTGCTGCTACACTGTGCCATTGGGAATATGATGAACTGGTCATTGAAGGAGATGTATGCGTGTTGGATAATGGGAAATCGGGAATGGATCGATGCTAGTAGCGATCTTGATGGTGCTGGGTCAGCTCAATTATTGCATTGTGCTGATGGGTATATATATGTAATGTTGACATGCCAAGGTTAATCGCCTAATGTTGTTGTCGACGAGATCCTACTCTTCCATTGTAATTTCACTGTCCGCGACAATGGACGCGCTTGGTTGGTTACCACACTTTGCCATGTTTATATTTCTCTACACATGTGGAAAAATGTGTTCGCGTTTTTCTCCTTCTGTTTTCAGCCTAATTTGCTGCAAATCAACCAAACATTGGGGCAACTTATGGTCAGTCAGCTTCCTTCTTAGATACGATCTATCTGTTTATCAGAAAAAAACTGGTATTTGCTTGATTTCAGCGCCTGAAAAATTGTAATTTTCTATTCAACTAAAATTGCACATTGCTAAGTCTAGAATTGTAGTCCTATGCGATGTGCAATTTTGTCATCGTATATGGTATTACTCTATTTTTATCTATGTTTGCATACTTTTACATGTAATTTGTTAATTTTTATGAACTATAAATTTATTTCATGTTTAGGTTAGAATAATTTTATCTAAAAAAGAAATAATATTGTTTAAATAAGTAATAGGGGAAGTCATGAAAACCATTGGATTGCCATCAAAGGAATGAGAGAAGTGACTGAAAATTTTGAAATGTTCAGCCATTTCAAATCTAGACACTCCTACAGAAATTTATTGACGTTTCACTGGTTATCCTTTTGTGCTCCAATTGTTTTACCCAGTTGATTCCAAAATCCCCCCACAACACAACAACAAACACAAACAGGCAAGACGAATATTTTGTATGGTCCATGGAAGCATAGAGACGTACATAGATTATTTGGCAGCCTCAGGTACATCGAATGGATCTCATGATCTCTCCTTGCACCTCAGCTTTCTCACATGGTATGTATGCATCTGACTATCTGAGAGAACATTTTCAGCTGAAAAAGCTGGAGGAGCACCATGCTTCATTATCCTCCTTTTCTTCTATCTACCAACATATAATGCTCAGCTGGGTCACACACATAAACATAATTATTTAGTGTCTGAAGATAACTGATAACGCTTGCCCCACTAACTGGTCGGCACATATACCAGATGATGCTAAGGAGGAAGCTAGATATGAGTTAGCTGGGCCCTCTGGAATAATCAGAAAGAGTCAAACATATGTACCCTACACCAAATGTCAAATACAAACATAAAAGAATATATGTCAAACATTCATATATACACATGCATGTGCCTTTCAATAGTCAGCATTTTATTGGTTCTGATCCAACAAGTCTCTACCACCATAGCTTTGGGTGATTTGCTCTTACACTGATCATGACAGGGTGGTGCCATCTATCCACATGCACCTTTTATTCCCACTCCAAGGTAGTGATTAGTCTCCTAAAACATGTTAACAAACTCATGAAGCAACTAGCTATGAGCCTATGACTACTCCTTATGGCTGGTAAAGATGTAAGTCCATCAAATATAGCTAGAAGTTGCTGTCAAATAGAATATACCTTTGTTAATTAGTTTGGAGGGTGAAGCATGCAACTTTTGACAATAATATACATACACATCAAAAGCTACTAGTGCTGGGGAGTAAATTTCTAGTAGTGTGGTCACAAGTTAACCAAGGTAGGTTGGTTCTTGGGATGGCAAGCATGGGGATGTGCATAACGAAATGTTGTGTTTTCATTTTCAAAGTAAGGCAAAAGGATTGCTTTATATTAATATAGAGAAGATAAAAAGTAAAGATGATGTGTATATATATTATTGGCATTTCCAAACCCACACCTGTCTCAAGGTCTGCAAGCCCACGGTATTTAGTAATCTCAGTGCATGATGGGTAACTACATGTTGGATTTGTCTTTTGATTTTCTGTATTTACCACCAAAAGAAAGTATCCACAGATCAAATTGTCATATATAGCTTGCCCATTGAAGAAAGGAGCATGTCTCTCTCACACCTTGTTGAAGGTGAATATGTGTCGAGTTGTCATGGTCAGGGTGCAGCGAGTCAGCCATACAATTCCATGGGTAAAAAACCCTGCTAGCAGTTGAGACTTTAGAGAGGCTACAAGGATAGGGGTACTTTTGTCCTTTTTGAAACAAATCGTGATGAATTCAATGCAATAAAAGGGGGGAAATTCAACGTGATGAAAACAACTTAGAAGAGGATCCAGAATGTTGCAAAGTCAGAGTACCATGTATATGTAACGATACAAATCAATTTCCCACCATATTTGTCTCAAAATGTAGTTACTTCTAGACTTCAAATTTTATTATAAAATATACTCTTTCCGTTTCAAAATATAGCCACATAGGATCGGATTTGATACAACCCAGTAATACGAATCTGGATCAAAATATAGCAACATAGGATCGGATTTGATACAACCCAGTATGGGTTGTATCAAATCCGATTCTATGTTGCTATATTTTAGAACGGAGGAAGTATCTATTTTTTCACCTATCCTCTCATCTCAACCAATCATAACCATCTCATGTTTAATTTCTCCACTTACTTTCTCTTCTAAACCAATCACAATCTTTTCCATTTAATTTCACATATTTGTTTAATCCTCATAAAAAACCTTAGAAATGCTTATGGTTTGGTACAATATCCTTTTTTACCTTAGAAGACTGCAAGGTGATGTTCAATTATAATTTTACCGTACCTTGTAAGAACCGTAAATAGCTCAGCATACCGACAATGGTGGTAAAAAATTTAACACTGCTAGCAGTTTTTAGTATTGATTCATTTATGTCAGCTAGCTAGCTAGAGAACACATATTATTGCAAGAGACTTGAGCTTGATCATAACTCCCTCCGTTTCAAGTTTTGACTTTTTTAAATCAAACTTATTTAAGTTTAACTAAATTTATAGAAAAATATAGTAATATTTTCAACACAAAACTAATATACTATAAAAATATATTTACTTATGATTTTAAGAAAACTAACTTGGTGTTACATATGTTTGTTTGCTTTCCTATAAACGTGGTCAAACTTAAATAAGTTTGACTTAGGAAAAAAATCAAAAAGACCTATAGTTCGAAGTATTATATATATTTCACATTAGAAGGTTTTGTATCCGTTACTACTTCAGAGGTTGTAATTTCACAAACAATCAGTATGTTGTATTTGGTTAATTTAGGAAGTTTGGTAGTGTGTGTTCGTATATATATCTGTAGGGCTTGGTATATGGTGACAGAATTTTTCAACCTGTGTCCCCTTCACGAGGAAATGCAGATGAGTTTTAGGCTATGTTTGGATGTGCTTATACCTTTTGCTTATTCTTTGTTTTCCATAAGTATGTTTTCCGAGTTATTAAAAAGTATGTTTTTTACAAAAATTATATATATAAAAATATCTTAAAAAATAAATAGATCTATTTTTTAAGTTTATAATAGTTAGTACTTAATTAATCACGTATAATAATGTTTCTTATTTTAAGTGCGGCTTATAAGATCGTAGGATCTTGAAGCTTTTTAGCTTGTCAAGAGGATGATTGTTGGTGCATGTGGACTTAACACGTGGCAATGCTAGTGGTCACATGTGTCATGCCTCCAGAGAACCAAGAGATGAATAGAAGACAGGATAAATATTGGGAGAAAATTTGACTCAGAAGACATGCAAAGCTATCTTTTTTCACTCTAAACTCTTTTTTATTATTCCTAGTATGGTCCAACACATCTCTTGAACTTGGAGTTACATATTTAGAGTGCAATATGTCCGATTTTCTCATATATAAAGATTACCACTAATTAAGAAACTAATTGTGTACTCCCTCTAGTAAACATATAATTTTAGACATACGTCATCAAGTCATTTTTAAAAAAATTAACATAAATATCTTTTTAGATTGGATACATGAGAATCAATGACATGTATAAGTTTTTCACAAAAATATATCTGTATTATTATAATTTTAAATTACTCATCAATATTGTGTTTTGAGAATATTTTCAATGTCCAGCATGTTCTTGTATGAAGTAATAATTATATTGCAATCCAGTGCTTCACTTCATTAGTAGTATCTTTATTATTTTTCATATCTATAAATATTACATAAAATCACTACCTTGGAATTTAAAAGTGAAGGGTCAAAATGGGGTGCATGGATATAGATAATATCTACCCTGTATACACATCCTATATTATATTTAAAAATTTGGCTATGGCCCATAGAAATATTTTAATGCATTCCACCCCTAGCTAAAGTGGAGATTGAAAATACCCTATCCTGGTAACCTAACCTTAAAATTAGCTGATGTAGGTCACTTCATCACAAAATGGTACGATGGATTTATCATTTGTTTGTGATGAGATGTTCTTCATGAGGCATTACAAAACCATTCATTTAGAGGCATTGCAGTAAACATCCTCTACATCTTAATTCTATCGGCTAGATTCCTTCTCCAAAATGATGCATAAACACTTTATGGTCTTTATCCCTCAACAGTAACCACCCTTGCCTTCCCTTCCACTTTCCTACTCTAGCCACCGCACCTCTCCTACTCAACAAAATTGTACCTCCTACTACCTCCTACTCAATATATCTTCTCACATCTCTTATAAAACCAGTGCGACCGGCGCCCCACCCTTGTCAAGGAAAATCTAGCATATGGGAGTGATACCCTATAGTCGATCCACCCTGCTATAGTGCATCTCTGTTAAGCCTAAACACTATGCAGTGTATGCATGATAAGTTCAATGATGCAAACAATCAATATATCAACAGTTACATTATTCCTCTCAAATCTTCCATTCTCCAAGCTTCTACAAGTATTTCATTCTTTTGCTCTCTAAGTTAGGTCCAAATCCAATAACCTATCATAGCCTTTTTTGGCAATTGGAAGGTATGCAAATACATGTCAGTGCAACTGTTCTTCGGTCTCGAAATGAAATAGCTAGTTAGCTGCCGACAATAACCTCACGGCCACCAAATTGCGCCTGCTTCCACTCTATATGCATGACTGCATGCTTGCTCTAGTGTTAGCTACGTACTGGCTCAATCATTCCATCTTTAAATCGAGTTATGAGTGCTAAAATATGGAATTAACATGCATATGTTTGATGGATTAATTCACCATTTTTTGTGTAATGTCGCTATATCTAGCCTACCAGATTTACATGCACACACATATATATGTTCGACTAGTATTAGCAAAGAAACAAATGTTGGTCATACAAAATCTTCCATGTTTAATTATCAATACCTAATGGGTTCTGAGGTTTTTGGGGTGATAGAGAGAGATATAGAGCATAGTATATATGAGTTTTGACTACTGTGATATATACATGCACGGCTAGGATTTTGGATTCAGATTGGAAGGCTTTCATTTGACAACTTGTCGCCATCGTTGGATCGACCAGCAGGGTAGATACCCTAGCCAGCTACATCTTACTGAATTTTGACAAAAGAGATACATGTCGATCCTTTGTGCTTGGGAATTAAGCATATATAAAGGTTGGAACAGCCTGCCCATATATATATTTTCATGGGGGACGTGTACATGAAAATCGTCAACAAAATGGAGGACCAGGTGTAAGGAGAGGAAAAGAAGAGGCCCCTGTGCAAAAGGTGGGAGGTCATGGAACTAGAGGTGGAGATGCAAAGGGAGGCGGAAGTGCCTTTTCTCCATGCATGGTGCGGGAGCTCCCAGCTCTCCAAAAGATGAAGGGATGCATGGCAGCCAGAGGAGGAAGACGATCGATCCATCACGCATCCAGGATCTCACCATTAGCTGATTGATCATATATACGTTCATGTTCTGTGTAAAGGTACTGTTCATGGTGTGCATGAAGGGACCATTGCCTCTCATTTAATTTGCAAGTAAAGTCATTTTCCTAGATGTGGGTGTGGCCATTGGCTAAGAAGGTGCTTATCTTGATCATATGCACCATGCTACCTAGCTAAGGCTTATCACTGTTGAGACAAAAATAAAGAGAGCTTTTAAACCGCATCAAGGGAAAAAAAAAAGAGTGCGTAATGGGACACAAAGTGATGTGTGCCCTCAGATATGCTTCTACATATTCCAGAGATGTTTTGGACATTGGCATGGTCACTGCAAAACACTAAAAAAATATGATCACTCGGAGAGTTGGGGGCTTCTTTTTTTTCGACAAATATGTTTATTACATTTCGATCCATGTATAAATACTTTGTTTGCATATATGTAGTCAATTTTTTTTTGCACATATTATGGAGTGACGTATATTTGACTCTTTGAATGGGAGGTATTTCCAAATGATCATTAGGTACAATTGAATACATACAAGCTACGACAGTATTCTTACTAGAAATATAATTAACAAGTTGACTTTCTAAAGAATAAATATTAGACAACAAGAGTCAGAAAACAAGGAAAAAAACTATATATATATATATATATATATGTCAATGAAATGATCTCATGAAAAATGATGATAGAAAGAACTACCCCACCGAAGTTTTTTTTTTTTGCGAGGACTCTAAAGAGTATTCATATGGACTGTCTGCTGCATTTTGCGCTCAATAATAAGTTAGTGCGAGATGAGTTTGTAAGAACAAGAGTGTATCATGTAGAAAACCAGAAAAATATTAGTAAAATGGAGATATAAAAAAATCAAATATCACAGAACCAAAAACAAACTTTAATATGTGTAAATTAATTGGTAAACTCCTGGATATATGACAAGGAAGTGGGAACAAGCATATATAAAATGAAAGGTTGGAGGGAGTAAGTGTGATATGAAGTTCTATTAATTATGTGTATTCACTGCAAACGTATTTAAAAGCTATATCTTGATACAAATAATTGTATTCAAACATATTTTTATAATTTATTTTAGTTAGTGAAAGGAGCTCGGCCAGATAAAAATATCCAATGGCTAAGATTATTATTTTGATTAACCTAACTCAAGGGTTTGAAAGTTATGTATTTTGCAAAGAATTAATTAAAGGGTCATTAATAATTTACATAAATGTGGTAATTTTAATATATATATATATATATATATATATATATATATATATATATATATATATATATATATATATATATATATATATATATATATACGTGTCAACTGTCAAGAGATTTGGCTTTCTGTTCTCCTTTTGAAACCCAACAATTTAATTTGCACGTTTAATTTTTACTGCGCATTGCATATACAACTAAAATTATAATGACCTTCGTTAATTTCTTTCCCTTTTTGATCCACAACTGAGGAAATTATTACTCAATGATACAATAAAATATATTTTATCAGCTAATAATCTGCACTTAGTGCACGTGAAAATCGCAAAAGTTGGACAGAACAACAAGATCAACCGGTGATCCCCTTCCTCTATCTAGTTTGCATTATTGTAGCCACTAGTCGGCATGGAATGAATAAGGGGACCCATTTATCTGAACCCATTGCAGAATGCAGAGATAGAGGTGCTGTTGCTGAAGCTGCTGGAACATTCCCACTGAGAGAAGGAAGCCCAGCTTCATCATCAATCTGATCTGATACCATATACTTTATCTCCCCCAGTTGATACATATATATCAGAAGCTAGCTGCTCACTTTTCTTAGTTTCCACGTCTCAGTACTTGAGCTGCAGTTCACCTCTTCTTTCTGACCGTCCAACGACAGCATGCATATGGAGGCATTATAGCTTATTTGCTAGTAGCTGCTGATCAAAAAGGAATATATATATAATTAAGATGATTATGCATAGGTTTGCATTATTGTACCATTTCCCGCCCCCACCAGCAGCAGAAACATCCAGGCATGCATATATGCATACAGAGCAACCTAGTAGTAGTAGTAGTGCAGGTCCCTTTCGATGCTAATTAATGATGAGTGATTAAGTTAATTTGATCGTGTTTGTGCATGCTCTTCTTGGCGCCTATATAACTGGAGATTGCAAGGCCACGAGGCCGTCGAGCAACCAAGCTTTCAAGCTTAAGCTAGCCCTAGTGCCGTTAACTCGATCTCCCATCTTATAGGAGACCAGGAGTACACTCTCTAGCTATTCTTCGACAAAAATATCGTAAATGGTTCGTGCGAGATACACATATTTATGTTGTTCAACATGCATGATTTCTTGTTCAATTCAAGTGTAGGTTAAGAATTAGTTTCCTAGTTAATTATCATCTGATATATATGGTCGTAACTGCAGTAGCAACTACGTGGTCTATCATGTGTTACATGCAATATATGCATGGTAGTAAACAGTATGCGTGTGTGTACCTGTGCAGGAGGGGAAGACGACGACGACGACGACGACGACGGAGAGGTTGCCGTGGAGCGGCGGCGGGAACATGGTGCGGGACGCGGTGGACTATCGGGGGTGCCCGGCGGACAGGTCGGCGACGGGAGGGTGGGTGGCGGCGGCGCTGGCGCTGGGGATCGAGCTGTGCGAGCGGCTGTCGACGATGGGCATCGCGGTGAACCTGGTGACGTACCTGACGGGCACCATGCACCTGCCGAGCGCCGCCGCCGCCAACGTCGTCACTGACTTCATGGGCACCTCCTTCCTCCTCTGCCTCCTCGGCGGCTTCCTCGCCGACTCCTTCCTCGGCCGCTACCTCACCATCGCCGTCTTCGCGCTCGTCCAGGCCCTCGGCACGGGCCTCCTCGCCGTCTCCACGCTGCTGCACCAGCTGCGCCCGCCGCCGTGCGGTGCCGGTGCGGCGGCGCCTTGCGAGCAGGCCACGCTTGTGCAGATGGGCGTGCTCTACGTCTGCCTCTACCTCATCGCGCTCGGCACCGGCGGGCTCAAGTCCAGCGTCTCCGGCTTCGGCACCGACCAGTTCGACGAGCGCGACGACCGCGAGCGCGCCGCCATGGGCCTCTTCTTCAACCGCTTCTTCTTCTTCATCAGCCTCGGCACGCTGCTCGCCGTCACCGTGCTCGTCTACGTCCAGGACCACGTCGGCCGGAGCTGGGCCTACGGCATCTGCGCCGGCGCCATGCTCGTCGCCATCGCCTTCTTCCTCTGCGGCACCAGGAGGTACCGCTACAAGCGAAGCTCCGGGAGCCCCATCGTGCACATCCTCCAGGTGCTCGTCGCCGCCGCCCGGAAGCGCGGCCTCAAGCAGCCGCTCACCGCGGCGGCGCTCTACGAGGACCGCCCCGACCACGCCCGGATCCCACACACCGCCCAGTTCCCCTGCCTGGACAGGGCGGCGGTGATCGCCGGCGACGACGACAACGAGGTGGGGGCGGACGGGCGGCCGGCGCCGAACCCGTGGAAGCTCTGCTCGGTGTCGCGGGTGGAGGAGGTGAAGATGCTGGCGAGGCTGATGCCGGTGTGGGCGACGACGATCCTGTTCTGGACCATCTACGCGCAGTTGATCACCTTCTCCGTCGAGCAGGCGACCACCATGGACCGCCGCATGGGCGGCTTCGAGATCCCGGCCGCCTCGCTCACCGTCTTCTTCGTCGGCGCCATCATGCTCACCCTCGCCGTCTACGACCGCGTCTTCATCCCGCTCTGTCGCACCCTCACCGGCAAGCAGGGCTTCACCAACCTACAGAAGATCGGCATCGGCCTCGTCCTCTCCATCGTCGGCATGGCCGCCGCGGCCCTCTGCGAGAAGAAGCGCCTCGCCGTCGCCGTCGCCGTCGCCGCAAACGCCGCGACGCCGCTGCCGATCAGCGTGTTCCTGCTGACGCCGCAGTTCCTGCTGGTGGGCGCCGGCGAGGCGTTCATCTACACGGGGCAGCTGGACTTCTTCATCACGAGGTCGCCCAAGGGGATGAAGACGATGAGCACGGGGCTCTTCCTGACGACGCTGTCGCTGGGCTTCTTCCTCAGCAGCGCGCTCGTGTCGCTCGTCAAGGGCGCCACCACCTGGCTCGGCGACACCATCGACCACAGCCGCCTCGACTACTTCTACTGGCTGCTCGCCGTGCTCAGCGTCGTCAACCTAGCCGCCTACCTCGTCTGCGCCATGTGGGCCACCGCCAAGCCGGAGCAGCAGCAGCAGCTCGCCGCCGCCGCGGCCGACGACAAATGCTAGCTAGCTAGCTAATACACAGAGTTCATATATATACATACTCGGATACTCCTATATCAATATGTATAAGGCTGTCACCAGTAGTCATTGGCTGTGGTTAGTCAATTATTCCAGAGGCTTTTCTAGATGTAATTCGTCATGCAAGCTCATTGTTCACTCCTGATTGCTGCTGAAACTAGGGCTGAAAACGGTCGGAAAAATTTCCGAACCGACCGACGCCGTTTTCCGGATTTTACCGACCGTTTTCCGTTTTTTTCGGTACTGGTCGGAAATGATCCGGAAAACGGTATTGGGGTTTCGGAAACGGTATCGGAAATGATTTCAGTAGTTTACCGACCGTTTCCGAAGTTTACCGTATTCATTCGGAAATTTACCGATTATATGGATTCGGTACTGATTCAGAAATGAACTGTTGACTCACTGGATAAGGCCAAGGCCCAGGCCGGAGGCGGCGGTGGAGCCCGAGACGGCGTCGGCGGCCGAGGCCGAAGACGGTGGGTGGAGGCCGAGGGCGACGTCGGCTGTGGAGGTCGAGGCGGAGGAGGCGCGGTGGCCGACGGTGGTGGAGCCGAGGGCGGCGTCGGTGGTGGAGGCCGAGGGCGGCGTCGCCGGTGGAGGCCGAGGCCGAGGCCGGAGGTGCGGGGAGGCGAGGCCGCGCGGCGGCGGCGAGGATGGACATCGGCGGTGTCGGCGGCAGTGGAGCCGAGGCCGCGGCGGCGGCGAGGATGGATATCGGCGGTGTCGTGGCAGTGGAGTGTCGGTGGCACGGGGAGCCCGAGACTGCGTCTGTTCTCTTTTTATTTGAGATCTTTATTATAAATGCCAGCGAAGATTGCGAAGAAAATTAGATAAAGTACTCCAAATACAAAGTACGAATGGAGTTCTAAAAGCACCGACGTTTGGAGACCCGACGACGACCTAAGCGATGTGATTCTCCAAAATTCTCGGTAAATGGGACGGGCTGGACAGGAATGAGTTACTCTAGACATTATATATGAGGTAAAGTTATTTCCGATCCGAATTTATGGATGTCCGACCGATATCGATGAATTTCCGACCGAGCAACTCCGTTTCCGATGTTTCCGAATTTTCCGAAGCCGTTTCCATTTCCGATATTACCGATTCCGATTTCGATTCCGAGTATAAAATATGGAAATGGAAATGATTTTAGGGTTTTTCCGACCATTTCCGACCGTTTTCAGCCCTAGCTGAAACTATGAAACGTCTGAAATTAAATTAATAAGATCACTTTTCAGTTTTCATTGTTGAGATATTGGGAATATTCCACCAAAAGTGGTTCTCCCTTTTCCTCAACAATCAGAGTATCATATTTTTCCAAAAGAAGACTAGTAACCAGGCCAGGTGATTCTAGTTGTTGGAGACTTTGCCACATTGAAGATGGGGCAAGAGTGAGATGATCTCCCAGATTCAAGTGGCAAGCATTTATACATACAAAGTTAATTAAGTTCAACATTTCAAGTCTAGGTGAACAGAGCTCTCTGCCTCACTCCCCTAATGCATTGCTTCACATCAATGAACATTGAACAATCCATATGGACTTGGTTGCAGTGCACAAATAAGTAAGAAAGAAGCAGTACTTACTGTCAGCAATGTTTACCACGGCGCAGCAGCGGTGATGTGGAAATCGTGCTCAGCAGAAAGGAATGACTCCTCAATTCGATCGTCGCCTTGGAGCTTTGAAATCTCTGAACAGTTTGCTTCTTTCTGCCCCACGAGCGATTCCTTCTTCTCTTGGTACTCCAAACGCTTCAGTTCCAGCTCCTTAATCAGGACCTCGAGAAACATCAGTTTTTGCTCTATGGAGCTATTGTCTACTTCTTTCTCAAGTATGCCCTCATCCAAACTTGCTTTCATCTTCTTGAGATCCGCGTGACGATTCTTTATTCTAAGGAGGTTCTCAAGACGCTCCTTCAGAGCCCTAACATCAAATCCGTCCTCTTCCAATTCGGAGAGGCACCTCAGTTTCTCCTCAAAAATGTTTTCTTTCTCCTGAAATCGCATGTTTTGTATGCTCTCCGCTATGTTTGCAAAGGAGGCCATTAGCCCCAGAGCCTTTCCTTCACGGAGTTCAGGAGGACAACCAGTCAACCTGCCGAAGTGTGGCACTTGTGGCAGCTTCTCAAAAACCTCCATTTCTCGCAAGGCCCCATCAACAAGCTTGAGGCAAAAATAGTTGGAAAACTGGCACTGTTAGGTGCTGGCATTATTGTGGATGGATTCATTGTAATGCTAGGATGCACAAAGGAAGATTGCCCTGCAGCATTCCAGTAATTTGGAACTTGACATTGGCCTAAAGGATGTTGCAATGACGCATAGCATTCATAGTGTGACGCATCAATGATCTTCTCGGATGCTGAAAAATATCATTCAGGTCAGCCATACCAGTATTAAGTATTAATGCATAAAAAATGAGTATCTTAAAGTTGTGGCAGGACTTAACAGTTTGTAGAGATCTCCAAATGACAGTGTGCTTGCTCCTTGGGAGAGAAGTCGACTGTATTGTTATTCATCTCCAGCTGTACAAATAGCAATCAAGATGATCAGCATGGATGGGCAATACACATGCATTTAAACAGAATATAAAACAGAAAGAAAAACAAAACAAAAGTAGATGATCTTACAGCATCAGGGGCCTTCTTATGTCTCTCTGATACTTCCAATTTGTTCGGTGAAACAAATTGAAACATATGGCTGGTAACAAGAGGAAGAGTATTAACAGTAATATTGTTAAGCATTGGCATGCATGACAGATCGGCCTCAGCACCTTGTTGTGCAGATGAATATGGTTCAAATTTACTGGAAATTGGTATCTGAGAATATCCTGACTGTGGCCTTGTTGAATTGTCTTCACCATTATCAGTAATTGTCTGCATTACTGGTGATATTTTCATTCTAGTTAAGACAGGTTTTACTAGTGTAGCACAAAGTCATTGTAACAAGCACTTACAGTTTCTTGAGGTAGTCAGACTGGTATCTGTTTCTTTCTTGCAGATATCAGCTAACCAGCTCTTCACCTAAGTTGAAATGAGTTAGCAACAGACAGGCAGTCAAGAGGGATGCATTTCCATCTCAAAGAAAGAGAACAGACGTATGTACCTCAATTTTTATAGGCATGTCATGGTTTTGATCTCCAGTCGTACAATCATCAGGTGCCAAGAACTCAGCTTGTAAATGAACATGATTTGTTTCTTCCATTTCATTCATTCCAGGAAGCACTTTAACTGGCAGCTTCTGTAAAACCGGATAACTTGGCAGAGGAATTAGCTGCCCAGCGTTGTGGTTGGAAGGAGCCTGTGGTGTTCCCAATAGCGACAAAGTTGGTGGTAAAACACGGTTCCATGACTGTGCTTTAGGGTGCAGCATTATATCTAGCAACGGGTCACAGTTCAAAGGACTTTGTGCTGGTGACATGTTCAGCATGGACTGTGATTCTTGAATCGGAAAGGAAATATGTTGGGAATGAAGTTCTTCCTCTAGGGAATTCTGTCGCCTTTTCCTTCTTCTAGGGTTACAACTCGAATCATCGCTGATATAAATAACATCATAGCCAGAGTTGTCACTGATTTCGACTACATCGACATAACTAGATTTATCCTTGATTTCAACAGCATCTTCAGGTGCAGCGACACATGAAAGATTCAAACTTGTACTAGCAAATTTCTGGAATAAAATAATCCAAATGATAACACAGTTGAGGAGAGAACTAAATCATTATTGTTCATTTGTTTGGAGGAAGAAAGCTTATACCAAAAACATTATGTAATTAGCATAAGATGCTGAAGCATAAAACTTGAAGGATACAGAAGTATATATTGATAAAAGCACTATAACTTGTGAATCTAAGCGCCTAAGAAGGCTTTTCTGTATGGATGCATGGAAGTTTACAATTTAAGATACTACGTCTGTTCCAAAATATAAACATTTCTATGTTGTTTAGTAGAGATTAAGGTTGAAGAGAAAAGACTTTAGTGCCCCTCAATAAATGAGGGATGGTTAGGGTTAAGATGGAAAGAAATTTGAATGAGAAGTAATTGATGGGACAAGTACTACTGTGAATAGTGCTAGAAATGCTTATATTGTGAAGCAAGATTTAAATCCTAGAAATGTTTATATTTTGGAACGGAGGGAGTACAATTTAAGAAGAACGAGTCAGGGCTACCTTATTCATGCTGCGTCTTCTTTTACCACCACCCCTTGTGCAAACTAGCTTAGGCAGTGTCCTTGAATGCACCTTCCCTTTTATGTCCTCATTCTCCAGCTTGTTCAACCTTGTTGCCTGCTTGTCTAAAGGAGCTTCGACATCTGTCTCACACTTCAATAATAATCCAGTCTTATGTCTAGGATGTACTGAGTAGCTCAAATGCTGATCTTCCTTTTTCATGGTGTCTATCCTTGCTATTTTGTTGGGGACAGAGCTATACCGATCACTGTCTTCACTAGACGTGGAGGACACCGTTGATAAGGAGTTTTTAGTACAAACATTCTGGTTTCTTTTCCTTGCATTTTTCTAGTAAACAAGGAGTAAGCATTAGTCCAGAGCGTAGGAACAATTGTAGCTGGAACATTGACATTAAAATGACATATACAACATATTCCAAGAAGGCATACAAGCACGACAAGAAAATATTGTAAACTTTTATTCACAGCAGACAAATGAACACTACGGTAGTACAAGAAAGAAGAGGGCAAAATACCCAAATCACGAGTACAACATGCCTAGTTGGAGAAATACCTTTGCTGGGCAAGGCATCAATTCCTGATCATCCCGTTTGTAGCACGGTCTGAGTAAAGCACTCGACACAAGCATGTAGTCCTCTTCGTCTGAGCTATTATGTCCTTTTACCCTTACCCCATATCCACAACTTCCAACATCTGAGATGACACCTAGTGACCAGGCACCACCCAGATACACTTCAACCTCTGCAGAGGGCTCCAGTTCATACTCAAACTTCTTTCTGTCAAAGATAGGTTGTGGTCGAATATAGCAGTAATGTACAATGTGAACTGAGCCTTCCTTATTTTTAAGCCTAACAACATAGTTTGTACTGCTAACCATCTTAATGACAGTAGCAGTCATCCAGGCTGCACGGTGCTTTCCTTTATTCAACATAACTTCCACATTGCTCCCTTGGTAATATTGTGGCACCCTTGGAACCTGCACGCGAAACAAGAAAAGCACAAATGTTAGTAATACAGAGTAAATATTTGTGCTGTTGTGTCTCATTCTCTGTCAATGGAGATTACACCAAGGATATCAGGTTTCACAGAGTTCCTTTTGCCTAGTATTCGCCGAAAAAAAAGATAGAGTTCCTTTTGCCTACACATTTAGCCTTCCATTTTATGTTTTTGACAATTCAGAACACAATAAATTTCATTCTAAGTTAACTATCATAATATTTTAGCAGGAGTTATTGCTTGTTTGACATTTTTTTAATTCTAAATGCCAATTCTTTTCATTTGTACACCCAATTTTTCAGCTGCTACTGTTTTGGAAGCACAATACTTATGTATTTGCCTTCTCATTGGAACTCATTAACACTAGTTCACATTCTCCAATCCATCATAATGTGTAGTCAAGGATGCAACCAATAGCTAGAAGTTATACATATACTAATCAGTGGACAAAGAACGGCTTATTGCTTTGTTGAATTTAATGAAGCACCCCACATGTAAATAAAAACTCGAGCCTGAAATAGCTAGAACTTTTATATGCAAATCAGCACACAATAATTAGATCGAACTGATATGGCATTTGTCATCAATTGGTCTTATCTCGATATCTAAGATTCTGAACTTACAAACTAGAGGGTACTCTCATACCAGCAAGGCACCTAGTCGCCCCTAGTGTTAGAACAGCACTGTCAGCACATGAATTCATTGACTGTTGTGGTTGAGGTGACCAGTTCAAGTCACAACCCTCCTTCAGGTAAAATAATACAAAGTTCGTCTGTGTATCCTTAGTGGTTTTTTTGCTTGAACTAACAAATTACCAAACACCACCTAAAGTTCCTCTTATAATACCCGTGGCCTAGGATTTGAGGGCTTATCTAACAACCTGGGCTAAACAACCACATTGTACCATGTGGTTTTTTTCGCAATGAACATCGAATGAGATCACCACCGATTAAAATGAAGAACATCCATCTTGCCCAACTGAGCACTAAAATCCCAACTCAAATGCCAGGTTTAATGGAGAAAGTGCGTTAATAGTCCATCACGAACAAAGCACCGAAGAGGTCAAGAGGGTTCTTCTCCTGTCCACCACCAGCACAAAGGGGAAATACGAAGAAAATAAGGGAACCCATTCGTTCAGCAAATCGACTCACCACTTCCCGCGCGTCCATCCAGCGCCCGCGCACGAACGCCCGCCGCGGCCGTACAAGCGAGGCCGGGAGCTCCACCGCATCCCGGCACGACGGGAACGACACGGCGTACCGCGCCTCCCGCCCGCGCGCCGGCCACGCCGCGGACACGACGCCCGGCCACCACCCCTCCCTGTGGTTCGCCTCCACCATGTCGAACACGTTGAACTCGCGCCGCGGCGCCCCCCACATCCCCTCCTCCGCCGCCACCGCCGGCCTCGGCCGCAGGTCGCGCTGGGCGACGATCTCCCGAAGCGGACCGCTGCCGCCGCCTCCCTCGACGAGCGTGGAGTACATGACCTCGTAGCCGCCGGAGCACGGGAGGCGCGCGGAGACGGTGGCCTCGTAGAAGGCGCCGTGGAAGCCGGGGTTGTCCATGCGCACCTCGACCTCGTCCCCCACCGCGTACAGCAGGGCGCCGTCGCGCTGGCCGTCGGAGCCCGCAGCTGCCACCTCCTCCTCCTCCTCCTCCCACTCCATGATCGATCGATGATGGTTAGATGGAGAGATGATCGAGGGTTTTGGGAAGTTCAAATCGGTGGTGTTTGGGAAGGGTAGCGCGTATAACCGTTGGGACTTGGAGAATTGGGAGTTTGCGACCGGAGTCTGCCGAGGAGAGCGGAAGTACAAGGTAGAAAAACTTTGCGAGGCCGGGAAGTCTTGCCGTAGAAGGCTCTCATAAACAAAACCGGTTTATCTCCCTCTTCTCATGTGTGAACGCTAAGAGAGAGTTTAAAGTTTACAGAGGACGCAATAGGAGGAAGATCACGTAAAATAAGAGGTGAGTTATTAGATCAATTTTTAAACTTAAAAAATGAATTAATATGATTTTTAAAACAATTTTTTTATAAAATTTTTTGTAAAAAACACACCGTTTAACTATTCGAGAAACGTGCTCATAGAAAAAAGGATTTTTTTCTCTCCTGGTTGATTTGAACGGAGCCTAAGGGTTCGCTCGAATCTAGAGTATGAGGTGAAAACTCCCCTCTTTTTTATGAGCACGTTTCACAAACTGCTAAACGGTGTTTTTTATAAAATTTTTCTATTTAAAAGTTGCTTTAAAAAATCATATTAATCTAATTTTCAAATTTATAATAGCTAATACTTAATTAATCATTCACTAATGAGATATCTCGTTTTACGTGATCATCTTCATCTTTTTCTTTCATCACTTTCAAACTCACACTAAGGTGAGGAAAGGGGGAGAAAACTCCCTCATTTTCTATGAATACGTTTTTCGAACTACTAAACGGTGCACTTTTTCTATATAAAAGTTGCTTAAAAAATCAAATAAATATATTTTTCAAGTCTGTAATAATTAAAACCCAATTAATCATATGCTAATGGCTCACTTCGTTTTACGTAATCTTTTTGTTCCTTTTCTCAACTTCAAACACGAGTGAGTTTGGCACGGCAGATTCATAGGAAAGTTTCAACGTA
The DNA here is from genome assembly GCA_003991445.1 of Oryza meyeriana var. granulata. Classification (NCBI taxonomy): domain Eukaryota; kingdom Viridiplantae; phylum Streptophyta; class Magnoliopsida; order Poales; family Poaceae; genus Oryza; species Oryza meyeriana. Next base: position 110,778 of record RYFJ01000831.1, on the reverse strand, counting down.
CGTAAAACAAGACAAGCTATTAGCACATGATTAATTAAGTTTTAATTATTACAAACTTGAAAAATAGATTTATTTGATTTTTAAGCAACTTTTATATAGAAATTTTTTTGAAAAAACGCACTATTTAGCACATCGAGAAACGTGCTAACAGGAAACGGGGGAGTTTTCTTTTACTTCCCCTTGATTCGAACACTGCCTAAGTTATGCTAGCTTCGTCAAAAAAGATTTTGTTGTTCTAGATTATTTAACATAGATTAAGATTTACGAAGAAATGATTATAATACTTTTATTAAATAATGTATGGTTAAAAATAAAAGGATAGTTAAGAACAAGATAGAAAAAACTTTAAATAGAAGATGATTGATGAAATAAATATTTCTCTAAAGTGATAATCTTTTTAGACAAATTTTAAATCCTAGAGTCATAATACTTTTTAGACGGAGCAAGTAACTGCGACACTGCTACATGGACTACCAAATTCTGAATCATTTAATTTCATTAGTTGGAAGTCCTACAAAATCAAGATCCGATCACAAGGTGATAACCCATGAAACATTTGTAAAAAGAAGTTTTATACGTGTATCTTTTTTCCACGTAAAAGAAGGAGGAAATGGAACATTAAGATTATCTGCCGAATGGTATTACTATATGATACTCCATCCGTCTACAAACATAAGCATTTAGAGTTTTAACAGAAATTCATGTGAAAGTAAAATTACTCTGATGCCACAAAGAATTCACTTGATCAAAAAGATTAGGACTAAATAACAAATTTTCATATTAGTCTCACTGCTAATTTCCTCATCTAAACATCTAATCCTATACGCTTATTACAAGCTTTATCTCCACGAGAAAGACGGGATGGAGCAATACCACTGAAGCAATATGTGAAAGCGAGATATGCTCAACGCGATAGATTGATTTGATCACGAAATAGGTACATATATAGGCCTTACATCTCCCATATCTACTCAATCGATTTATAGAAACAGAATCGGAGGATAAGGAGGCTACCGGCACGAGCAACACAAAATGAGTTATCTCTAACTCTTACACCCCCCGCAGTCTGAACGTCCGTGGACCGAACGTTAAGGTTGGAACGAAATTCAGTAAAAACTAAGCTAGGCAGCCCTTTGGTGAAGATGTCGGCGTACTGGGACGTTGTCGGCATGTGAAGGATGTGGACAACACCATCAGACACCTTCTCACGGACGAAGTGTAGATCAATCTCAATGTGTTTGGTTCGCTGATGTTGCACTGGATTTAAAGAGAGATATATCGCGCTCACGTCGTCGTAGTAGATGTCATAGCCCTATTTTTTTGGGAATTAAATAATTAATAAATAATGGATTTTTTATAATTTGTATTAAATTGTAAAGTAAATTAACCAAATAAAGTAAAAAGGGAAACAAAAATTTCTTTAGTAAATCATGGTTGAATTCATTTTTAATAAATTCGTTATGTGTAAATAACCTCTCTGAAATTTTCTCGGATTTTTCAGAGCTCCAGAATTAATTTTAATATTACAAAGATCATTTTTAGTAATTATTTAAAGAAATTACAAAATCCTTTTCTTGGGTTGTTCCTAATCCAATACGTTTGTATTCGTTGTTCTCGAATCCCTAATTCCTTGAAAGTCCGACTTCGAAAAATCTCCGAAAATTCCAAATCCGACAGACTCGAATATATTCAATTCCTTTTTATTGAATATCCATTATTTCCTTTTGATTTAAATGACTTTGGTCTCCACAAAATCCAAGTCCTTTTGAAATAAACCCGAATCCTCAATATTCTAGAGTTTGTGCCCAATTTCAATTCCCATGAAATATTCTCCAATTTCCGATTCCCAAAATATTCATATATTTTGGGCGTTCCAAAATTCCGTGTATTCTTGTATTTCCTAGGGATCCACAATTTCCAATATTCTAAATAATCCGAAGCTTTCCCCGAATTCCAAATTCCGTAAAATACCCCCAAGTTTTCAATTTCCAAAAAAATATTCCAATATTCGCAATATTCCAAAATTCTGTATATTTCCTCAATTCCCAATGTCCCTATTCATTCCTTGAATTCCTAAAATTCTAGGCTTTTGCAGTTTGGGTTTTTTTTTCCAGAAAACCCCCTCTTTTCCTTTTTTCCTGCCATCTTTTCTTTTTCTCCTTTTTCCTTTTCCTCCTTCTTTCCTGTTCTTCTTCCTCCTCTCTCTCTCCTTCGATAGCAGGGAGCAGAGCCCCCGCCTACGTCGCCCTGGCCCAGGCCCTCCATGCCCCTCCCCCTTGGCCCGGCGCCTTCCTCCTCGGCTGGGCCTATGCCCGCCGCCGTCCGCCCTGGCCCGCTCCACCCGCTCCTTCGTGCCGCCGCCGGACTCGCAGCGTAGCCAACAACCCTAGGGTTCTTCCCCCCCATAAATACCAGCCTACCATGCTCTTCCAGAGCCCTAGCTACCGCCACTGAATTCGAGCTTGCTGTCGGACTCCAAAGCCGCCGTCTGCCGCCGCCTTGCTTCTTCTAGCTGGCGCCATCGTTGGGTGCCCGAGTCGTCGTCGTCGCCTCCCCGAGTTCTGCCTGCAGCCGGTGAGCCCAAAGCTAAAGCCATCTACCTCTCGGCCTCCATCTCCGGCGTGTCGCCGTCGCATCTTGTCGCCGGGCGTCAGCTGTCCTCCCCCCCATAAATACCAGCCTACCGTGCTCTTCCAGAGCCCTAGCTACCGCCACTGAATTCGAGCTTGCTGCCGGACTCCAAAGCCGCCGTCTGCCGCCGCCTTGCTTCTTCTAGCCGGCGCCACCGTTGGGTGCCCGAGTCGTCGTCGTCGCCTCCCCGAGTTCTGCCTGCAGCCGGTGAGCCCAAAGCTAAAGCCATCTACCTCTCGGCCTCCATCTCCGGCGTGTCGCCGTCGCATCTTGTCGCCGAGCGTCAGCTGTCCTCCACCCCGTGGCCTGAAGCTTCGCCTCCTGGTCCGCCACTGTCTCCTCGTTCGAGCACTTCCCCTTGCCGCTGCCGTCGCGCTGTTGTCCCGGCCAACGAGCCGCCGTCGCTGTTCTCGCTCCGCTGCCCTGGTGTCGCCTCCCCGCCACTGCCGTCATCGATAATCGCCATCCTGAGGGCCGGCGTCGCGCAGTGTCACACTCTGGATGTGGGCGCCGTCTGCCCCAGCCTCCGAGTCACTGACAACTGGCCTGGTCGGCATCCCCATCCGATGACACAGACATGTGGACCCGGCGTCTCCCCTCTACTCTGTATGGCAAGTGGGCCTGTGAACAATGATCCGATCCGATCTCATCCGTTGAATCCTCAAGATCCAATCTTAGCCATCCAAGACACATAAAATCTCAATCTAACCTTGTCCGTCTGATCTTCCAGAGATTTAATCCTAGCCGTTGGATCTCTTTAATCCAGTCGTCTGCCACGTTGGCCCTAGATCTCTATCATCGCCATGTGGCATCTTGCTCAACAGCCACCTCAGCCTCCATGTCCACGTGGTCGCCACCTCACCCTAGTCTAGCATCCCATCTGTTTCCCCGGTCTATGAACCTAGTCCACATAAACCAGGCCTATGATAGTGGACCCCACGTGTCAGATTATTTTCCAAAATAATTATTTTAATTGGAAAATCCAGGGAATATTCCTAAGAATATCAATTCTTTTTGGATTTTCTTTGAACTCAATCTTCTGAAGGCCATAACTTTTCCGTCCGAACTCTAATTTGACCCGTTCTTCTTCCTAAATTCATCTAAAATCATGATCTACTTATTTATGTACTATTTATGTACTATTTATTTAGAGTTTCATAGGGTTTTTTCTCGTTTTACGTGTAGTCGCGTATTTTTGCCGTTTCAGAGGATTGAGAAGTTCGAGGAAGAGTTCGAAAGATCGTCTGAAGGTTTTTCTATTGCAAGGCAAGTCACACAATAATCTCCTTGAGCATGTTGATCCCAGTTGTGAAAACTATTTTATTTTAATGTTAATGCATGCAATGTTTTGGAATGACATTATACAGGTATTTATTTATTATCCAATATTCCTTGATTATTATGGCTCTTTTGTTATTGTTACATGTACCTTGATACCTTGGGTAATTAATATGGACTAGCTGGATGGCTATTTTATGGTCTAGCTAGATTAATTAAGTTTTGCTTAATCATGCCTAGAAACTTTAGCGTCATTTTATGTGGAAAAACTATTCATTCACTCTGATTAATTAATGATTAATGATTATTGTTTCACGATAGTTGGTCATGCCTGGTTAATTAATCTTGCCAACTAAAACTTGACTAATAGTGATTTATGAGCACCGGGATTGTGGTTGATGCTAGTGGTGCTCATGACACTTAAGGACTGGTTCACGGACTACTTGTTGCAGAGCAACACTCGTACTAATCACAAGCTAGAATGAGTAATGGCTTGACTGGACGTGTAGCGAGTTCAATAGAAGGCACCAGGGCTTTGTTTGGGGCTGATATAAATCCACACATGGCAGTTGTCAATAAGTCCATGAGTTTGAGCGTTAAGCCGTCTTGCAGGAAGGCACTTGATCACCCCTACCAGAGACCGAAGGCTTGGCAGGAGGCTCTTCTATTGGGTGAGTTGCATAAAAGGTCTTGTCACGGTTTCCCCCTTTGTAGTACCATGGTGGTATTTTGGGGCATGGTGACATGTGTGGAACCGTGTCTTGTGGGTAAATTGGTACATCTCTGGCCAGAGTAAAACTATTCGTATAGCCGTGCCCGCGGTTAATGGGCAGGCCTAGCAATGTTTTCTGTGATTAGTCCCACACTATTTAATGATGGTGTTAAATGTTGGAACTTGATAGCTCCAATTTGGAGGGTTATGGTTTGGGTCTGAATTCCATTGGAGGGCTGTTTAGTGATTGGGTTAATATTGATTAATGATTAAACTATATTGTTTTCAATGATTTTAAATAAAAATGTTTTAAATGTCATTTATGCAAATAGGCCGTACTATGCTTTTCTTTGGAATCCTATTGTATTATTTTGCATTCTTTGTGTGGCTTGCTGAGTACGGTGGGTGGTACTTAGTCTTGCAATATTGCAATCATTAGAGTGAAGATTTGCGAGGAGGAGAAGTTATGGTGTTTGGCTTATATCCCAGTTGAGCTACCTGTGGCTTGGTGCTGAAGCTACGCTAGTTGCCGTTCCGCTACTGTATTCTTTTGTGTGAGGACGAAGTGCCTCTTTTGTAAGTATTTATTGTTATTACGTTTTGGTTATATTTATCAAATTGTCGATTTGTGTACCTCGGCTGATTTCTGGACGAGGATTTATTGCACACATTAGCTTTAGAAGTTCTGGCGAATTTCTGGGCATGACAGTTGACAAGGATGGCACGTGTCGGGGGTGCATGTAGCTCATGAAGCAGTTGGCGCAGCCAGTAGGTTTCGGCAACAGCATTGACAACTGCCCTGTATTCAGCCTCGGCACTAGAGCGGGAGACTGTGTTCTGACGCTTCGAAGACTAGGAAATGAGGTTGTCACCAAGAAAGACTGCGTACCGAGAAGTTGATTTCCGTGTGTTGGGACATCCTGCCCAATCAGCATCAGAGTAGGCCACAAGTTCCTTAGTGGAACAGCGGCGGATGTGTAGACCGAGGTGAAGAGTGCCTTGAACATAGCGAAGAATCCGCTTGATGGCAGCAAGATGCTGTTCACGTGGATCGTGCATGTGGAGGCACACCTGCTGAACGGCATAGGCGATGTTCGGCCTGGTGAAAGTAAGGGTGAGTTTGAGAGTGAGGAAAGAAGAAGATGATGATGATCACGCAAAACAAGGTGAGCCATTAGCGCATGATTAATTAAATATTAATTATTTTAAACTTGGAAAATGGATTAATATGATTTTTTAAAACAATTTCTATACAGAAAATTTTTACAAAAAACACACCATTTAGCAGTTCGGGAAGCGTGCTCATGGGAAACGAGGGGAGTTTTTTCCCTATCCAGCAGATTCGAACTCACCCTAAGATACTGCAGGACACCGATGAGACTGCGGTAGTTAGTGGCGTTAGAAACCGAAGACCCAGCATCATTAGGAAGCTTGGCGTTGGTATCAACAGGAGTGGAGCATGGCTTGCAATCAGCCATGCCAACGGGCCCTAGGATCTCAAGCATGTACTGTCGCTGATTGAGGAAGAGACCCGAGCGCTAAGAGGTGACCCTAACGCCAAGGAAGTGATGAAGATCACCCATGTCCTTCATGGAGAATTATGACTGTAGGGCTGAGATCATCCAGTGAAGCAGGGCCGGCGACGAGGCTGTGAGAACAATGTCATCCACGTAGAGGAGGAGGTAAATACAATTGTTGCCGTGGTGATAAGTGAACAGATGTAATGCCCTGAAAATCGTCTTAATTAAAAATTATCGTGGGTAAATGGAAATACAAGAATACACTAGAAATTTTTGTTTGAGAAAAGAGTTTGAATAAAAATTTGAAATTTCCAATATTAAAAATCCCGAGTTTAAATCTTTAAATAAATACTTGGATGCTTTTATATTCCAGGGGTTTTGTCGGAGTATTTTAAGCGTTTAAGTATTTACAATAATAAATTCTTCGTGTTTCGTGGTGGTATTTACTTCTGGTAAATTCCCCGTGATTTAATAAACTCTCTGAAATTTTCTTGGATTTTTCGGAGCTACAGAATTAATTTTAATGCTATAAAGATCACTAAAGTAAGTAAATAAATATAAATAAATTCTTTTTTTTCCCTGTTCGGGTCGTTCCTAATTCAGTCCTTTGAAGTCTCCCCGTTCATCGTGAACTCTGACTCCCTTTTTCTCTAGGGTTTTGTGTCGTTCCCAGAACCCTAAAGTCACCTCAAAAACCTAAATTCGGAGTTACCGGATTTATTCATTTTTGAAACTCTAGAACTCTTTTGGACTCCTAATCCGAGATCCTTTGTATTCGAAATATTTATATTTCCCTTTGAGATAAATTCCAGATATTCCCTTAAACTCCTTTTTTGTCAAAATGAATCCAAATCCCTAATCGTCTGAGATTTCTCCAAATTCCGGTCCCAATAAAACACCCTTGTCAATTCCCTAATCCCAAAATATTTTATTCGAAATATTCCATTTTCCAGTTCCCGGGAAAATATTATAATTTCCCGCATCTCCAAAATATCCACATATCTTGGGAAGTTCAATTATGCTCGAATAATCCGAACTATTGATCTCTGCAAAATAATTTTCAATTTTATCGGATTCCCGAATTATTCCGAGATCCTGTTTCCCCAAATACTCCCTGATAAAATACCCTTTGTTTCCCGAACCTCTCAGAGTATATTCCGTTTCCTAATCTCCTCCAAGTGTTCTCCGAATCCCACAATATATTCCGTCTCCCGGATCCCCACTACATATATTCTTTTTCTATTTACTTCCAAATACTGTTCGATTCCCAATATATATATTTATACCTATGTATATATATGTATGAATGTATATACCCTCAATATTCAGAATAGTCGTTTTATCCTAAAACCCCTTGGTCTCCTCTATTCTAAATAAATATTCCGATTCTGAAAATGTCTCGTTAATCCCGAGTTCCAAAAATAGTCTAGAAAACCCCGCTCCTTTTTCCCTTTCCTCTTTTATTTTCCCTTTATCATTTTTTCCCTTTTCCCTGTTTACCTTCTTGCTCCTTGCCTCCTCTTTCTTCTCGTCTCCTTCCTCTGTCTCTCTCTACGTCCAGCCCGAGCCGGCCTGCTCCAACCCCGAGCCGCCCGGGCCAAGCCCCTCCTCGGCCGAGCTCCTCCAGGCCCGGCTTGCGCTCGGCCTACCACCGCCACTCCCTTGGCCCGCCGCCGCCACCGCCGCCCGGCCCAAGCCAGCGCCTGCGCCTCCTCTCCGCGCCTGCCGCCGCCGAATCCGCGCGCGCCGTCGCCCGTGCTGCCCCGGAATCCTCTCCCCTATAAGGCCAGCCGCCACGCGCTGTGCGTGCCCTAGCTGCCGCTGCCCTAGTCGCGCCGCCCCTCTGCTGCTCCCGTGCGCCGTCGCCGCTCTCCCTGCCAGCGCCGCGCCGCCGCTCCCGCTTCTGCACAGCGCCGCCTCGCCAGGCCGCCGTCGCCCCTGCACCCGCCCCTGCCCGCCGTGCCGCCGCCACAGGAAGCCGCCGCCGCCCTGCTCTGCTTTCCCCGAGCCGCTGCCCTGCTTCCAGTGCCCCGCCTGCAAGCCGCCCTGCTGTCCAGCGTCACCTTCACCGGGCAGCCGTCGCCATCGTCGCCTCTGTGGCCGAAGCCCGCCGCTGGTGAGCATCCTCGTAGCCGCCTCCCTCCTCCTCTGCCTGTTGTCGTCGTCGTCGTCTATCGCCCGTGCGCCGTTCTCTCCAGTACTGTCGTCGCCGCCCTATGTCTTCGCCATCTACCGCCATTGCCTCTGCTCGTGCCTCCGCCGACTGCCTTTGCCGCTGCCGCCGAACACCGCCTCCTCCGGTCTCGGAGAGCCCTGAAGCTGCCGCCCCTCTTCCTCATCTCCCTCCACTCCGGCATCCCTTGGCGTCTGCTGCCGTCCGTCGTCCCGAGGCCGATGCGCCCCTTCCTCGAAGTCATCGCCACCTGCCGCCGAGGAGCCGCCGTCGTCGCGTCGCCTTGCTGCATGCCGCGACACCATGCCTGAGCCGCCAACCGCTGTGCCTGCTCCACGCGCTGCCCCGTGCCGCCGCCGTTGCCAGACAATCATCGCCGTCGTCATCTACGCCGGCGCCTCGTCTTTTTCCCGTGTTCGTCGTTGTCGTCGCCGTCGGTTCCGCCATCGTCGTCTCCTCCCCGGCGCTGCCGCCCGTTGTGCCCTGCCCTAGGTCGCCACCCCTGTTCCCGTGCACCGCTGTCGTCTGGTTGTCGAATTCCGCCGTCCCGAGCCGTCGTCGTCTTGCCTGCCGCTGGCGAACCTGCTTGCCGGACTTGCACGCCGCATCCCCTCCTCTCCACTCCAGGCCGACGACACCATTGCATTGCCCCATCTCTCGTCGGTCTCGGCTCGCCAACGCATCGCCGTCGTGGCAGTATCAATCGCCGTCATTGTCGAATCCCCGGCCGTTGCCGGTGTGTCTCCCGTGCTGCGCCTTGGACGGCCGAGCTCGATTGGCTCCACGGCGTGCCACTGCTGCATGGACCCCAGCGAATATATCTTCAAGCCATCCCGGTCGTCTAACCTTTGAGACCTAATTCAGGCCGTCCAATCCACATAAAATTTTAAGCCGATCCCAGCCGTCGGATTGGATCCATATGTCGCAATCCAGTACCATGTCAGCCCTATCCACCTCAGCATTCCATCGGCCCCTCCTATTCCTAAATCCATGAAGCAAGTCCACCGTATACCTGGTCACTGACCATGGACCTCACATGTCAGCATTTATCTAAAATAATTATTCTAATCGAAAATTCAGAGAATATTCTTGAGAATATTCTTTTCCAATTCTTTTCGGATTCATTCTGGATTCAATCTTCCAAAAGCCATATCTTTTCCATTTGAAGTCCGAATCGACCCGTTATTCTTCCTAAATTTATCTAAAATCATAATTTACTTGTTTACGTATTTTTATGTACTGTTTATTTGGAGTTTCTTAGGGTTTGTTATCGTTTTGCGTGTAGTCGCGTATATCGTCGATTCGGAAGACTTCGGAGTCTGCGGAAGAGTTCGGAAGATTATTTGAAGACTTTTGCGATTGCAAGGCAAGTCACACGATAATCTCCTTGAGCATGTTGATCCCATTTGTGAAAGTATTTTATTTTAAAGTTATTGCATGAAATGCTTTTGAATGTCATTATATGGGTATTTATTTACTATCCTATGATCCTTGACTACTATGGCCATGTCGATATTGATTCCTTCACCTTGATACCCCGGGTAATAATACTGACTAGCTGGATGACTATTTAAAGGTCTAGCTAGATTATTTAGGATTTTGCTTAGCCATGCCTAGAAACTATAGTGTCATTTTATGTGGGTGATTAATGACTCATTTATGACTAATTATGGATTAATGGCTATATTTTCACGACCGTGAGTCGTGGTTGATTAATTAATTATGTCAACTAAAACTTGATTGATGGTGGGTTGTGAGCACCAGGTTGGAATGTTGCTAGCGGTGCTCATGACAGTTAAGGACCGGTTCGCGGATTACCTATTGCGAAGCAATACTCGTGCTAACCACAAGCCAGCATGGGTAATGGTAGGATCCAATGTGTAGTACGTTCAACCGGGGTCCACCATGGTGTGTTGTGGCTGTGTCAATAAGACCACCATGGCTGCGTCAATAAGTCCATGTCTTGGGCGTTGGATCGTTTCCCAGACTCAGAACCCGATCAGTTCTAGCCAGAAACTGGTGGTCCAGCGGGTGGCTTCCTTGTTGTGCGGATTACATGGAGGGTCTTATCACAATCTCTATTCGGGTACTTTCGAGTATCACGACGCATGGCTAACATGATGTTGAGATTGTGTCTTGTGGGTAAATTGGTACATCTCTGGCCAGAGTAAAACTATTTGAATAGCCGTGCTCGCGGTTAATGAGCGGCCTAGCAATGTTTCTGTGATTAGTCCCACACAATTTAATAATGATGAGAAATGATGGAATATTGATAGCTCCTGGTTGGAGAGATATGGTTTGGGCCTGAACTGCGTTGGAGCGCTGTTCAGTGGTTGATTCAATACTGATTAATAATTAAACTATACTATTTTTAATGATTTCGAATGCAAATGTTTTAAATGTTGTTTTACGCAAATAAGCCATATTATGCCTTTCCTTTGGTATCCTGTTGCATTACATTGCATTTCTTAGTGTGGCTTGTTGAGTACGGTGGGTGGTACTCAGTCTTGCATTATTGCAATCTTTAGAGTGAAGCTTTGCGTGGAGAAGAAGTTGGTGTTTGGCTTATACCCCAGTTGAGCTGCCTGTGGCTTGGAGCTGAAGCTACGCTAGTTGTCGTTCCGCTGCTGTTTTCTTCTGTGTGAGGACTAAGTGCCTCTGTTGTAAGTATTTATCGTTATTTCGTTTTGGTTATGTTTATCAAATTGTCAATTTGTGTACCTCGGCTGATTCCTGGACGAGGATTTATTGCACAAATTAGCTTTGGAAATTCTGGTGAATTTCTGGGCGTGACAACAGAGAAGTGTCCGACTTTGCCTCAGTGAATCCAATGGGTGTCAGGAAGGTAGCGAAGCGATTGTACCAGGCTCGAGGGGCTTGCTTGAGGCCATATAAGGACTTGTTGAGGCGGCATACCATGTCCGGATGGTTGGAGCCAATGAAACTAGATGAGTGAATGCAGTAGACAGTCTCCTCCAGTGTGCCATGTAGGAAGTCGTTCTTGACATCGAGTTGCCGGATTGGCCAGGCGCGAGAGACAGCTAGGCTAAGAATAGTGTGAACAGGCTTCACCACTGGGCTGAAAGTCTTGTCAAAGTCAATGCCCGGACGCTGCGTGAATCTACGTAAAACCCAGTGAGCCTTGTCCCTGTCCAATGTGCCATCAGCGTGAAATTTATGACGAAAAATCCATTTATCCGTGACGATGTTGGAGCCAGGCGGACGAGAGACAAGGTCCCATGTGTGGTTGGCTAAAAGGGCGAAAAACTCCTCTTCCATGGCCGCACGACAATTGGGATCAGTGAGAGCAGCACGATATGTCCGTGGGATGGTAGACAACACGTCAGCATGGAGATTCATCTTTGTCACTGGTTTGTGGATGCCCTCCTTGCCGCGAGTGACCATGCTGTGAGAGTTGGTCACGGGGCCAATGCGGAGAGAGGCCTGTCGGGCGGCAGCTACGGGCAAATGCGCGTTGCGTGCGCAAGTGGGCACAGCGAGCGGCGGTAAGGCTAGCGTTAGCGTTAGTGGGCCAATGAGTGATGTGCCTGGAGACGAGGGACTGTGCGGCGGCCCAGACGACGTGTGACTGGGAGACGCCCCAAGTGGTGCTCGGCCGGGGGAAGGCGGCCCAGACATTGATGGCCCACGCGCTCAAGGCCCAGGTGAAGGCGGCCCGGGCATTGATGGCCCAGGCGACGACACAACTCCAGGCGCAGAGAGGCTGTGCGGTGGTGACCCAAGGAGCGCACGGCTTGGTGAAGGCAACCCAGGCGCTGAAGGCCCAGGTGAAGACATGTAACACCCTGAAGTTTATCCCATATAAATATATTGTGAAAAGGGGAATTTTAGAAATTGATTTAAAAACCTCAAGGAGTGCAAATAATAAAATCAGAGAAAAGCTATAACAAAAATAGGCCTGGAAATAATTTTATAAAATACTATGCTTAATTATCTATTTCCTAGAATTTTCTGGGATTTATTTAATTAAGGGAAGTATTTTTTGGTGAATTAAATAAGTTCCATAGCATTTAAATAAAAGAAACCTAGGCTGAATTTGGCCCTTTACTATGCACTTAACCCCTTCCTGCGCGCGTGCTCGGCCCACGGCCTGCAGCCGCTCCTCTCTCTCTCTGTACTCGCCGACTGGTAGGTCCCACATGTTGGGATCGTCTCCGACCTTAGGTCAGGGCTCCTGTGCATCCGCCGTCGCCACCGCCACGCCAAATCCGTCCAATTCGATCTCCAATCGAGCTCGGACTCCAAATTAGTTGAGAGGAAACGTTGCCTCTGTCCTCCTCCACCATATCCCTAAGAAACCAAAGCAAAAGCGCGCTTGGTTGCAGGAGTTTGGGAGCTCTCTGACTCGGCTTGGTAGCCCTAAATCCCCGCCGCCTCAATCTCGCCAAACCCGAGCCGATCTCGCCCCTCTGCCGCTATAAATAGTGCCTCCCGACGCCCCTCTCTCTCTTTCCGCCTCAACCCTAGCCAGTTCTCGCCGCCCGAGCCCTAGCACCATGAGAGCTTCGCTCTGCCGAGCTTCAGCCTAGCGCCGCCGTCGCCCTAGTCGTTGCTAGCACTTGCTGCCACCTCTGTTAGTTTCACCAGTGAGCCAGGAAGCGAGGTCGTCCTCCCCTGATAGCTGGAGACCCCTGAAACCCTGTCGCCGCCGAGGACCTGAGGAGCTCCGCCACTAAAAGCTCGTCGCCGACCCCTCCTGTCGCCGTTCGACATCGTTTCGCCCACAGTATGCTTCGCCTCTCTCCTCTCTACCTGTTCCTGCTTTTGCCTCGCGCCACCGATCACTGGTGACCATAGGGACCAGTGCCGCCGCCATCGCCTATGTAGTCGTGGCCGCCGACGTGGTTGCCGCGTAGGCGCTAGCTCGGTCGCGCCCAGATCCGCTCAGGATCTAATCCGAGCCGTCGATCACCCGATCTAATCTAAGCCGTCCGATCTAGGTTAGATTAGATCTCAGCCCTCCGTTTCATCTCAAAGCTCCATCCAATCTGAGCTGTCCGATCCGATCTCATTAAATCCGCACCGTTAAAAATCTCGTGGACCTCGGTGGACTCAGTCTACCATGGACCCAAGCCCTCTCTCTCTCTGACCCGTGGGCCTCGCTTGTCAGCCACCGGCCCACTCCTCTCTCTCTCTCTCTAATGACGCCATGAACCGTTTTCCCGAATAAAATTAATTCCCTAATGACGCAATAAATCAGTTTAATTTATTTAAATAGGCTTTTAAAGGGATTAAACTTCTAAAATTCATAACTAATTCATCCGAACTCCGTTTAGGGTGATTCAACTTGCAAAATTCTTTAAAAATTAAGATCTACCCATTAAAAATATAATATTATACTATTGATATGTTCTTATGTATTGTTTTTCTTGTTTTTGTTTATTGCCTTTAGCCTCTGACGTTCCAGAAGAGTCGTAATTTCTCGAGGAGAGTTCGGAAGCCTGTGTAGAGCAGCAAGGCAAATCACATAGATCCCTCGATATCTTTGAGCATATTGTTCCTATGTTTAAATCTATCTTTTCTTTCAACTATGCATTTATTTTTATAATGATATCGGAAAGGGAAACCTTTATCCTTGATTATGACCTCATTGCATTGATTACCTACCATTGTACCTATGGGACAAATGTGACTAGCTAGCTTTATTTATTGGTTAGCTAGAATAATTCTACAACCCTGCTTAGCCATGTCTAGCAAACTGTAGAATAACTTATGGGTTATAACTTTAACCATGATTACAATGTTTAGTTCACATGAAATAATGATTTAGTTCACGACGGTGGTCGTGTAAGGATGATTTAATGGTCCACTAAAATATGACTAAATGGTGGGTTGTGAGTATCAGGGTTGTGAATATTGCTAGCGGTGCTCGTGATAGTTAAGGACTGGTTCGTGGACTACCTATTGCGAAGTAACACTCATGCTAACCACAAGTTAGAATGGGTAATAGCAGGATTTGAAGTGTGCTGAGTTCAATAGGAGGCACCAGGGCTTGGTTTGTGGCTGGTATAAGTCCACACATGGCAATTGTCAATAAGACCATGAGTTTGGACGTCGGGCCGTCTCGTGGGAAGGCACTTGATCACCCATACCGGAGACCGGAGGCTTGGCGAGAGGCTCTCCTATTGTGCGAGTTACATGAAAAATCCTGTCACATTTCCTTTCCGAGATACCGTGGTGGTATTAAGGTGCACAGTGATGTATTGTGGAATTGTGTCTTGTGGGTAAAGTGGTAACCTCTGGCCAGAGTAAAACTATTCAAATAATCGTGCCCACGGTTATGGACGAGCCTAGCAATATTTTCTGTGATTAGTCCCACACTACCTTAAATGAATAATGAGTGGTGGAATATGGTTAGCTCCAGATTGGAGTGGTTGGGTCTATACCGTTTTGGTGAGTGGTATAGTGTTGATTAATATTGTTAAATGATTAATATTTTATTACTTTCTTAAATGCCTTGTTAAACGTTATTTATGCAAATTGAGCCATATTATGTCATCCTTTGCTATCCTGTGTACTTGTATATTTGCTGTGTGGCTTGCGGAGTATTTCATGTACTCACCTTGCAATCAACAATCATCATCAGAGGAGTACTACAATAAGGAAGATTTCTTAGAGGACTAAGCGGAAGCTCGGTCAAGTGTGTGGAGTGGGAGTCGTCACGTCGTCCATATTCTATTTCCGCTGCTAGAACTTTATTATTTTGAGAGGTGCCATTCGACTCTATAATAAATACTTTCGTTATGTAACAATTATTTTGTTATCAATTTTGTCAAGTGTGCCTTGGTTAGTTTCTGGACGAGGACTTACACACAATAAAGCACTAGAATTTTGAATGAAAATTCTAGGTGTGACAAGACAGCCCAGGCATACGAGTCATCAAGCCATCATGCTGCTCTAGGATTGTTAGATGTAGCCTATGCGACTTGCAATACTTATCTCTCAACTAATGGAAAGTGCTTGCCTATTATGGAATCATGGAATATAAGATAAGAGGATGGATCAGATTGGGTAATGATGCAGTGTACAGGATAGATTATCCCTGCTCCACCAGATTTCAGTGCATTGATAGCAAGAGAGAATACAATTGTTCTTTTATTGAGTAGGAAATGTTTAAACTTTGAAGATCTGATGTTCTGTTGATGAATTGTATCACTTCTTATGAATCTGCTTGTTGGTAATGTACCACTTCTTTCTGCGCAGGAATATTTTGGTGGAATAGTAACTTAATTTAGAGTTCTGGGACGTAGGAAACAATGGAGAGGGAAATTTCTGCCTTATATGAACCAAAAATAAATAACGAAATAAGGATTTTTGAGAGCTCAGATGAGATGTCAACATATCTGGCTGAGTATATCTTGCAAGTTTCAGAAATTTCTGTCAAAGAAAGGGGATACTTTGCTATTGCCCTATCTAAAGGTCCTCTTGTCAGTTTTTTTGGGGTTATGTTGTTTCCTTATTTTCTTTATTAACTATATAGTGTTCTTTTGCTTGTGAGAATTTCAACACTTTGCACTTTTTTTTCATCTGAACTGTTACTATTTTGAATTTCGTAAAGGAAACTTTGTGAATCGCCATACAATAAGACCCTGGATTGGTCTAAATGGTACATCAACTGTTACCACGTAATTTATTTTCAGCATTTCTGTGGATTGTAAATGGACTCTTTTGCTTCTGACTTCAATAGTACCTTAATGAATTATTATCTTGCTCACTGAAATATTAGAATGTGATTTTGACTGATTTTGGTGGGTGGCCTTTTTGCAAGCACAAACTTAAATATTGCAAGTGCTTGTCACCGATAGGTAGCACCTATTTGTGCCCATGGAATCTCTTATGTATTGGTAATATGTATTCTCAATTTTTTGGCCTTGCAGCGATTGACCGTATATGTACTATCACTCCTTCACTCTTGAAATTTCTTTGTTACTGGTGTTGCTTTGTTTGCTGGTGCAGATGGATCACTGGGAAAGGCACGTGAGAAATGTATGATCTTGTTTGAATCTATTATTTTTCTCATGTATTTTGTTTACCACGGACAGTTTTCTTTCATGTTTTGTCCTCATCCCCTGTTATCTTGATCAAGTGCAGGATAAGATGCTAGAAGACGAGAACAAGTTGCTGGCTTTTAAACTGGTACGCGAACTTGCAGAATGATGTCGCGCTTGTTAAACTTAAACTTCAAAATAAATTATTTATATACCATTTCACTTATATTCAGCCTGTAATCTATGTTTGGACACGGATAACATGATTTGCTCACTTTCCATTTTTTAATGAAATGTCAGATTTGTGCATTGGATTGTATCTCAGACTTTCTACAAATAATCTACGGGCAATGTCTATATCTTTATAGATTGCTTAATCACTTAGTTCTACATTTTCTATATTTATTGTTTACTCTATTTGGATCTAAGCATATATTGATTCTCCCTCTTTGCCTTCTATAGATGGACAGCCTCCCCAACCAACGCGGTGCAGACATGGGTGGATTTGTCGAAGAGCTTCGCATGATGAGTTTCACTTTGGGGTATAGCCACGCCCGAAGTATACCGTCATGGAGCCCATGAAGGGTGAGCTCCCTCACCGTGTTCGCTTTGAGCAGCCAGGCGAACTAAACCTCCTACCAGCCATGGAGGTTGAGATCAGCGGGCGTACCTACGACCATGCCTGCCAGGAGGCAGCTTTCCGTTCGATTGGAGAGCTACGCCGGAGGCACCACTCTACCCTCTGCACCATCGCCTACCGCTACCTCCCCTGCCGGGCCCACTATGTCACGCCCGACATTTCCACCCAAAATTCCAAACACTTACATGTGTATTAAATCCTCGTCCAGGAATCAACCGAGGTATACAATGACAAATTTGATAACAATGTACAAATCTATATTGAATAAAGTGACAAATGTATAATCATTACAGAGGCAGATGGAACCTCTCAAACAAATAAAAAGTCTAAATAACGGAATTGACTAGCGATAGCGACGTCTCCATAATCCACAAGCAAACTTGACCTGGATCCGACCTAGTCCTTCAAATCTTCGCCTTCACTGTAGTATTCTTCTTCTGATAATTGGATATTGCAAGGTGAGTACATGGAATACTCAACAAGCCACACAGCAAATATGCATGCGCATAGGATAGTAAAGAATGGCATATAGGGCTAATTTGCATAAACAACGTTTAACCAAACAGTTAAAGAGAATTAAAATAGTAGAGCAGTTAAGCAGTATTAAATCAACACTATACAGCCCACCTGGCTACACAGGTCCAAACCATCCCAATCTGGATGTCTCATATCTCATTTAAACATTAATTAATAAATGGGACTAATCATGAAAAATATCATTCAGCTCGCCCATGAGTGCGGGCACGACTATTCAAACAGTTTTACTCTGGCCAGAGGTGTACAATTTTACCCACAAGACACAACCCCACAACATGTCATCATGTGCCTTGGCACCACCACGATACCTCGGAAAGGAGTTGTAACAGGACTCTTCACATAACATATCAAACAGAATGACCACCCGCCAAGTCCCTAGTAGAGGTGGCCCAACCCCCAGGCTAGAGAAACTTTTGGCTCCCAAACATATGGTCTTATTAGCACTGTCATTGTGGATTTATTGACACTACCACCTATCAACTAAACACACCATGGTGTCTCCTACTGGGACATGCTACACTACAAGTCCAACCGTTGCCCATGCTGGCTTGTGGTTAGTACGGTAAAAACTTCACAACAGTAGCTCGTGAACCGGTCCTTAACTGTCATGAGCACCGCTAGCAAAAAAAACCAACCTGGTGTTTACAACCCACCATTCATTCATGTTTTAGTTGCCTATTAAAAATCAGTCTCACACGACCACTATCGTGAATAGAACCATCATCATTTTATGTGTAATCATATGTGAGTAACAACCTTTATGTTATTCTATAGTTTCTAAGCTGAGCTAAGCAACCTAGAATTACTCTAGCTAACTAGTATTTCAGCTAGCTAGTCATATTAATCCCATAGGTACAAAGGTAATATATCAAAACAACGGGCTATAAACAAGGATCAGGGTTTCCCTTCCCGATGTCATTCTAAAATAAATGCACTTTTGAATTAAAACAGAGATTTAAATCATAGGATCGACATGCTCAAAGGGTTGTGGGTCTATGTGACTTGCCTTGCAGCTCCGCAAAGTCTTTCGAACCTTTCTCAGCGTAAACTGGCTCTTCCGGAACATCCGAAACTATAGGCAAAAACAGTACATAAGCACATAGCAACAACATATGTGGATATTTTTAATGGATAGATCTCAATTTTTAAAGAATTTAGAGACTTGAATGACCTCAATCCGAGTTCATATGAATTAGTTATGATTTTTGGAAGTTTAAACCGATTAAAACCATTTACAGAAATTATTAAAGTATTAATGTCGCAATAATGAATTAATTTTAAAAAAGAAAAAGAGATTTATTGCATCATCAGAGAGCGGTCCACTGTAGACTGAGTCCACCGGGCTTAACGGCTGGGATGGATCGGACCTAGATCCGACGACTCGGTTTTAACCCAAGGTCGACGCTCAGATGGGCGACACCTGGTGCCGATCTGCCAGCCACGGGGACGGAGGGGTGACTCTGCGGCTGATAGGCGACGGTGTAGATGACCGGCGGCGGCGGCGACTCGGGTGGCGAGGCTCGGCGGTGATCCTGGGCACAGCGGCTGCTACGGTTTGCGCCAAGAGGATGAGCTCGACGAGGCAATCTTACCTTGTAGGTACTCAGCGACAAACGGCGACGAGAAAAGGCGGCGGAGAGCTTCAGGTACTCGGCAACGAACTTCAGGTACTTGGCGATGACCGCACTCCGGCGAGGAAGGGCGGCTGCCAAGTGGCGAACTAGGCACTGCCCTACCAGGGGAACACGACGAAGCAGTCGGTGAAGGGCGACAATGAACCGAGCGATGGCGCGGCGTGGCTGAACTTGGCGGCGGCGGCGCTGAGATCTAACAGAGGCTGGGGCTCTCCGGGGTGTCTAGGGCTACGGCAAGGGTGGACTGAGGGGAGGATGATGGTATTTATAGGGTCACCAATCGGAGGAGTCTGAGGCTGATAAGACGGCTATGGCGGCGGCAAACTCAGGCGGTGGTGGACTCCGAGTCGATCTTGAGTTCGGGCTCAATCCAGACTCATTTCACGCCGGGTTTTACGGGGTTTGGCGATGGGGATAGAGGGGAGGATTTCCCCTTAACCAATTTGGGGAGATCACGCGAAGGGCGGCCGGATTTCACGCAAGGAGGGCGGCGGACTCGGGTTCGGACTCGGCCTGGGCAAGACGAGGATCCCGACTGGTGGGGTCCACCTATCAACAGGGAAAAGAGAGAGAGAGGGAGAAGTGGGCCGAGCTGGGCTGCCGGCGAGGAGGAGAGAGAGAGGAGGGGAGATGGGTCGAAGTCGGTCCACGACCTCGGGAGGAATTTTAAAAACCATTTTCATATTATTTATTCACTAAATTGGTTTTCTATTTATTAAAAATACTTTCATATCTCAAATAGTTCCTAGAAAAATCCAGGGACTACAAGAATTAAAGAAGTATTTAATAAAATTTTCTCTGGCCCATTTTTACATTGAAATTTATTTGGAATTTTTATTAATCACTCCTTTAGGCTTTTAATTAATTTCTAAAAATTATATTTTCACAGGTATTATTTATTAACTTATTTTTAGGGTGTGACAAACATACCCCCTTAAACAGAATCTCGTCCCCAAGATTCGGAGGAATTGGTGAAGAGGTGAGGGTGGGCAGACTTTAACTCATCTTCTTGCTCCCAAGTAGCTTCATCCTCTGAATAATTGCTCCACTGAACTTTGCAAAAGCGGGTTACCCGATTCCTAGTCCTCCTTTCACCGGTCTCTAAGATACGTATTGGTTTTTTTTCACATAGGTCAAATCCTCCTGGATTTCGATCTGTGCTGGATCGGCTTCCTCTGTAGGCACTCAAAGGCATTTCTTTAACTGCAAGACATGGAACACATCATGAATTCCTTCCATGGCCTGGGGTAACTCCAACTGGTATGCCACCTCACCCTTGCGACTCAGAATCTTGTATGGTCCCACAAAACGTGGTGCTAACTTTCCCTTGGTCTGAAACCGATGAACACTTCGTAGTGGCGTGACTCGAAGATACACATAATCTCCTTCGTCAAAACTTAAATCCCTTCGGCGGTTATCAGCATAACTCTTCTGACGGGACTGTGCTACTCGTAACCTTTCTTGTATGATTTTCACCTACTCCTTAGCTTCTGTCAAAATGTCGATTCCAAAAACTTAGCATTCCCCCGTTTGATCCCATAGGAGCGGGGTACGACACTTTCAACCGTATAATGCTTTGTACAGAGCCATCTGAAGGCTGGCTTGGTAACTATTGTTGTAGGAAAACTCCGAATAAGGCAAACTCTTGTCCCAACTCCCACCGAAGTCTAGGGCACAAGCTCTTAGCATATCCTCTAGGAGTTGATTAACTCGTTCGGTCTGACCATCCGTTTGTGGGTGATAAGCCGTACTAAAGTTTAAACGGGTACCCATCTCCTCCTGGAGTTTCTGCCAGAACTTTGAGGTAAACTGACTATCTCGGTCGGATACAATCTTCTTAGGTACACCGTGTAAACACACTATCCGTGCCATATATAACTCTGCAAACTTGCTGCTAGAATAAGTAGTCTTGACTGCAATGAAGTGAGCCACCTTGGTAAGCTTGTCGATCACTACCCAGATTGAATCATATCTTGAAGATGTCTTTGGTAATCCGGTGATAAAGTCCACCCTATTTCTTCCTATTTCCACTCGGGTACCTTCAATGGTTGCAACAACCTTGCTGGCCTCTGATGTTTTGCCTTCACTCATTGACATATATCGCAGACTGCGACATACTCAGCTATCTCTCGTCTCATACTGGCCCACCAAAACTTCTCCTTCAGATCTTGATACATCTTGGTACTGTCAGGATGGATAGAATATTGGGTGTCATGAGCTTCTTTCATGATAATATCTTTCAACTCTTTGTTATCTGGTACACATATTCGTTCTCCTAACCATACTGTTCCCTATTCATCTTCAGAGAATCCGCTGGCTTTTCCTCTTCTCATGTTCTTCTTGATCTCTCAAATGTCACAATCATTGACTTGGGCCTCTCTGACTTAGTCTATAAGCGTGGGATGTGCCTCCAATGTTGCTACAAAACCTTTCTTGACGATTCCCAAATTTAATCGCTCGAATTCTGCACATAACTCCCAAGGCAACCGTCGTCCTTCGGTAGCATTGCAATAACTCTTTCTGCTAAGAGCATCTGCCACCATGTTGGCCTTGCCAGGGTGATAATGGATCCCAATATCATAATCCTTGATTAACTCCAACCATCTTCGCTGGTGGAGGTTTAAGCCTGGCTGGGTGAAGATACATTTCAAACTCTTGTGATCCGTGTACATCTCCATACAATTACCCATAAGGTAATGGCGCCATATCTTCAATGCATGAACTACTGCGGCCAATTACAGGTCATGTGTAGGGTAGTTTTTCTCATGTGGCCGTAACTGCCGAGAAGCATAAGCGACCACTCTTCCCTCTTGCATCAAAACACATCCTAAACCTTGCCGGGATACGTCACAATAAACTTAGAAATCTTTCTTAGGATCAGCCAAAGTCAACACCGGCGTGGAGACCAGATGCTTCTTTAGTTCTTGGAAACTCTGCTCACACTTAGATGGCCATTGAAATTTAACATCCTTCTACAGTAACCGAGTCATTGGTTTGGCAATCTTTGAGAAGTTCTCTATGAACTTGCGATAATATCCTACAAGACCAAGGAAACTCCGTATTTCTGAAACTGTTTTGAGTTGTTTCCATTTGGTGACTGACTCCACATTGGCCAGATCCACAGCAACACCTTCAACAGAAAGGACATGACCAAGGAACTTCACTTCCGACAACCAGAAGTCACATTTACTGAACTTAGCATATAGCTGATGCTCTCGCAACTTCTCCAACACTAACCGAAGATGCTGCTCATGTTCTTCCTTAGTCTTGGAGTAGACAAGGATGTCATCAATGAAGACCACCACAAACTTATCAAAGTACTCCATAAACACCTTGTTCATCAAGTTCATGAAGAAGGCTGGGGTGTTAGTAAGCCCGAAAGACATGACTGTGCACTTTTACAGCCCATAGCGGATGGTAAAAGCCGTTTTAGGTATATCTTCCTCTCGGATCCTGAGTTGATGATACCCGAAATGGAGATCTATCTTGGAGAATACCGTGGCTCCTTCCAACTGATCAAACAGATCATCAATCCTGGGCAACAGGTATTTATTCTTGATGGTGACATCATTCAACGCTCAATAATCCACACACATCCGTTGGGTATGATCCTTCTTCTCCACAAAGATAACTGGCGCTCCCCATGGTGAGGTGCTTGGTCGGATGAATCCTTTCCGTTCCAAATCTTCCACTTGTTTCTTCACTTTTGCTAACTCATTAGCCGTCATTTGGTATGGTCTTTTGTGGATGGGGGCGGTTCCAAGTACCAGATCTATCCGAAACTCTATGTCTCTCTTGGGTGGCATGCCTGGTAGATCATCAGAAAACACATCCGGATAGTCTCTCACCCCTGGGATTTCTTCTAGGGTAGCCTGATTGAGAATTACTTTCGAGGATCCAACTGGTGGGGTACGAACTATCACTTTCTGCCCCAAATTACTAGCTAAAGTGACTTCCCGGTTTGCACAGTTTATCATTCCTTTATATTTGGTTAGCCAGTCCATCCCAAGGATGATATCTAGATCTTTGGATTCTAACAGAATCAGGTTGGCTGGGAATGGAACCCCTTGGATATCGATGGTGACAGAAGGGCTAAAAAGGGTGGAGGGCGTTTGATTACCAGGGGTGCATATCATTAATGGGTTAGCCAATTTTTCTACCCTTATCCCATTCTTTTCCGCAAAATTTTCAGACAAGAATGAATGTGTAGCACCAGAATCGAAAAGTATTGTGGCAGGAACTGAGTTAACAGGAAACGTACCTAAGACCACATCTGGGGTGACTTCGGCTTCCTTGGTTGTGACATGATTGACTCGAGTTTTGGGCAGGTTGGAGTTGTTTTGTCCTGGCGCGGCTGGCCTAGGTCCCTGATGCTTTGGCTTCGGGCATTGATTAGAGAAATGCCTCGGCTCGTTGCAGTTGGAGCATACCAAAGTCTTGCCGCCTTGCTCCTGCTTAACCAGCTGGTTTTGTGATGGTGCAACAGTCGGACGAGGGGAAGGACGATTAGCCACTACACTACTGCCAGTGTTGTTGTAGAACTGGCGTTGGGGACGGGGTGCAGTCAGTGGTCCTCCCGGGCGAGTCTGAGGGGGTGCTGCTATACTCGGCCTCTGGCTACTAGATTGTTGTGTCCTCATGCTAGCAATCTTGTGTTTTCTCCGCTCCATCCAATTGTGCTTGTCTTCCTGCCGGATGGCCTTGTCAACAAACTTCTGAAAATCTGAGTAGTCCCTTGAGATCAATTGGACGGAGAGTTCATTATTCAATCCATCCAAAAACTTCTCCTGTCGTTCAACATCAGTGCTAACATCTTCCGGTGCATAACAGGTGAGACGATTAAACTCATAGAGGAACTCGGTCACCGACCTATTCCCTTGCTTCAGTGCTCGAAACTCTAGCTTCTTTAGGGCCACTACCCCTGCAGGAATGTGTGTCTTCTTAAAAGCTACCGAGAATTCGGCCCAAGTAATAGGCTGACCTTCAGCTATGTTAGCTCGGAAGTGGTCCCACCACTCTGATGCAGGTCCATGTAACTGATGGGAAGCAAATGAGACCTTCTTCTGGTCCGTGCATTGAAGAAGATCCAGCTTCTTCTCAATGGCATGTAACCAATCCCCTACTTCCACTGGGTTGGTTGTACTAGAAAAAGTGGGAGGCCTCACCGCAAGAACTCTGCGAGCTTGTTCTAGGGTGTAGGAGGTATCTGTTGTGGAGGCACTTGGTGCTGCTGGCTTTGCATGTGCTGGAACATCATATTCATAAGATGCGTTTGATTTGCAAGCACTTGTGCTATAGTGAGATTGTCATCTGAGGATGGCGGTCCATTGGGTGCACCTCCCTGATTGTTGTTTGTACCAGTGCTAGTGTCCTGACCACCGTCATTGCGAGTATTCACCATCTGTAGGGATTAGAATAGGTGAGAAACAGGAGAGAACCCTTAGAACAAGTGTTATTTACTTAAACTTCAACTTTTATTGATCTGAACTGAGTGTTTAACATTTATGTTGCTTAAATCCACACCACACCACAAGAAACACCTAACTGAAACAGTTATATCACCACCCTCTAACATAAACTGCCATCTAAACCCACACACTCACAAGCATCACCTAAACACACAACGGCTAACACAACGCTCTAGGGTAAACTACTACTAAGGTTCAACTTAATGAGGTGAAGGGCTTCATCTTGTGTCAGAATTGTGCTCGGATTCCTCTTCATCTTCCTGGGTTTCACCGCACTCTACTTCAGAATGGGTATGAGTTGCACTGTCTCCTGATCTTTCAGAAGGAGTGCTAGCTTCCGACTCCTCCGGGTCCTCTTCCTCCGCATCATCAGCATAAGCCACGGGTGGAACTAATCCGAGGTGGTAGGCGAACTCTCTTCCTTGTAGTGGTGCGGATCTTGGTTCCTCCAGGGGATGCTTCTCCTTTTGCCTGTGCCAGCTTCCTCTTCAAATGATCCATTTGGTTTTGCAGTCTGCAAATCTTAGTACGGTTCTCGTTTTCTCGATCATGAGCTACTATCATCACATCTGTATGA
This sequence comes from Oryza meyeriana var. granulata, assembly GCA_003991445.1. Lineage (NCBI taxonomy): Eukaryota > Viridiplantae > Streptophyta > Magnoliopsida > Poales > Poaceae > Oryza > Oryza meyeriana. Next base: position 85,599 of record RYFJ01000831.1, on the reverse strand, counting down.
GCATCGTCCATGGCGCTGAGCATTCTCACCAAGCGTTGCACTGTGGCACTGTTCTCTGCCCCAGGGCATTGGTAATTATTGTGCTCATCATTGTGGGTCATGAGCGGATGGTAACGGTAAGCAGTATGTCTCAAGCGGATGGCGTAACGGTGGCGAAGTTCTCCAATGGCCTCTAGTGCCACTTCCTGACATGCATGCTCGAAATCCCTTCCTTCGGCTCCAAAGATCATGGAAGGGACTTCTTCATGATCACTTGAAATTGTCAACCGAACCCGAAATTTTCTTCAACTGGATTATGAGTGACTTGCCGACACTCGGGGGCTGGATAGAATCCTATGGCAAATACCATGTCTCGAAGCTCCTTGACAAATCCTCCGACTCTAAACAGATGTACGGGCTCATGATTTGACATCTATGGAATGTGACGAGAGGCAAAAATTTTGATTAAATGAAACAAAACAGGTTTAGGCATAAATAAAACAGGAAGGGTAGCAAGGTAATTTTGGAAATAGATCGGGAAAGAAGAATAACTAGACATATATATATTTGCAAACAAAAATTTTACCAAAGGGTTGGTTTTTTTTTAAGAGAACGAGGAAAGAGCAGTTCTACCAAAAATCTTAGGAGGCTTCTATGGGTTACCATTTGGCTGGTCCTAAAGTTAAGGAGGCTCTGATACCAACTTGTCACAGCCTGCCCTCCAGAACCGCGCAGCCCAGCCCATTCGACGGGTGGGCCCACTTACATATAGCACCCACTTACACTTTCGTCCTCGCTTCATATAAAAGGGTTAACCCGGATATGCTATAGTTGGAGAGACAAGACCTTATAAGTTGGTTCAACTCTTGCTCAATTAGCTCGTGGTTCAAACGACGCGGACGCGGTCGCCTATCCATTCCCCCACTTCTCCGCTTTTTTCGTGCATGTCCGCGGGTGAATTTCGCTGATCCCACCATCGCCGCCGCCCCACGTTCTCCTGAAATTCGGCCAACCCGGCCACGAACTCCCGTAGCCGAGTGAATAAAAACCGTCCCCGTGCTTCGCCCTCGCTTTCCCCTCAATTGCCCCCATTTGTCGAGCCCTCTAACCCCCTCCGCGCCGAAACACCATTGCCGTCGTCTACCCGAACCTCGCTGCTGCCAATCTCCTCTGCTCACCGTCATTCACCGCTCTCCATCCGTCGCCGCAACTCGGTAAGCACCTCGTCGTATTCCTCACCTCCTCCGCCGCTCGCCGCTACCCTCCGTCGTACCGGATGGTCACCGGCGGCAACCATCGGGCCGCGCGCGCCGGCGGGCTCGGCCTTGGCTCAACCACAGCCGTCCGATTTGCCCGATAGATGGCGACTGTTCACGTGCGCCCACGCCACGCCCCCGTGCGTGGACCGGGTCCACGTGCGTCGCCCTCCCCGCGCCGCTAACCCGTGGGCCCCGCTTGTCGGCGTCGGTTCCCCGTGGTCCGCTGGCGCAATAATCCTTATTAATTGCACAATAAATCGATTAATAATTAATTTGTATAGTAAAATCACAGTAAAACTTCTAAAATTCATAACTAATTCATACGAGCTCCGATTAATTCCATCCAAATTTCATTAAATCCAGAAAAATATCAAAAATCCATTAAAAATACTTTCAGCCCATGTTTCCTTGATCATTTTGTACCCACTTACTACAAAATATTTGTCTTAAATTATTAAACATGCATTATTTCATTATTTCATGTGGGAAGGTTAACCTATATAAATGCAATTTTAATTGCTTTGACTTAATTTCACTTGTACATCTTTGTAGCTGGGCAATAATATGACTAGAGGCTATTGTTAGGATTGTTAGCCCTGCTTAGAAACAATTAGCTCACATGGGAATTTAAATATTCTTATTTATATTCTTTGTTCGACACTCTGTCGGGAAATGGAACTTTGGATATGTTGATATTAAATTACTAAAATTTGACCTAATGGTGGGCTGTGGGTGCATGGTTCTGTTGGTCGCACCGTGGCAATTAAGGACCGGTTTACAGGACCCCTTTGGGCAATTAATCGTACATTTCGCAAGCCAGCGTGGGCAATGGCTGGGCTTGTAGCGTCTCTTCTCCCCTTCCTAGGCACCGTTGGTGAGAATGGGCGTGATGGAGTTGGGTCGGCTCAGGGTTGGGCTGATCGGCTTTCGGATCCATTGTAGCGCAAGGGGGGTAGCCTGGCCGATATGGTGTGCCCTGTCGACAGGTGCAACCTCAGCATGGTGTGGATGGTTAGGGAGAGGTTGCGTGAACGGTCCTGTCACAGCCTCTCGCAGGGTGTCGTGGTGACACGCTAGCACACAGGAACGTGTGTGGGGCTGTGCCTTGTGGGTACAGTTGTACACCTCTGATTAGAGTAAATTTATTCAAATAGCCGCGCTTGTGGTCATGGGCATCTTGGTCAAGACTCACCGTGATTAGTCTCACTATAATAAATTGATATTAAAATTTGTTATAGTTTTAGGATGGAAGGTTGGGCCTAGTCAACGTGGTGTAACGTTGATCAATGGATGATTAATATTGTTTAATTAATCAACATTTTTATTGTTTGCGAACTACTATTGTTTACGATTGCTTTTACGCAAATAAACCCCTAGCCTATCTTTGTCTCCCATGCATTGTGCATATTTGTAGGTATGACGTGTTGAGTACTGTGGGTGGTACTTAGTTTTCCTCCCTTTCCTCTCTCAATGATGGAGTACCTGTCTGATGAGGACTATCAGGAGGACTAGGCTAGCTCCGCCGTCAAGACGCCTATGGAATGGAGCCTCCGTTTGGCTAGTTGTATATAGACTTTATTTATATTTACCGCTGCATTTATGTGAAACAATTTTATTTTGTTTGTAAGACGTACTCTGTATGACAACTTGGTATTGTGTACCCTGACTTTCCTGGATAAGGATTTAATACATAGAAATGTTCAGAATTCTGATTACGAATTTCTAGGCGTTACAACATGCTAGACAGTGTCGATGTCCACCACCTAAACAACATGAGTATGATACTGGGGATGAGAGTTACGAGTTGCACTCTGATGGAGGTGTTTATCATCGACATCCTCAACACCCTCCTTGCCGAGGTCCTGCTCATATGGAGAGGACTGCTGATGGTGTTCGCTATGACAGCTATGTTGCTCGTGTTCCATTGGATGATGGGCTTGGTAAGATAAAAATTTCTATGGCTTCTATTTTGGATTTTGGTGATCCAGAGGATTATTTGGAGTGGGAGATGCGTTGTGATCAGATCTTTAACAATCACAGCTACTTAGAGGAGAAGAAGGTACATGCTGCATCTATTGAATTCACCGGTTATGCTTTGTGTTGGTGGAATCAATTAGTACATGTTGCGGATCGTCCACATACTTAGCATTATATGAAAGAGATTATGACTGGTTGTTTTTTTCCTAAACATTACACTAGATCATTATATACACGTTTGCGACAACTGACACAAGGTGATCTTAGTGTTGATACTTATCATAAGGAAATGGAATTATTAATAATTATACATGGGTAACATTGAATGAAGAAGCTACTATGGCTAGATTTCTTAATGGTCTCAATAAGAACGTAAAGAATCATGTTGAGATTTTATATTATTATGATATAAAGTCTGGTACACATAGCTTAAAGAGCGGAGCAACAATTTAAAGGTCATAAAACTAGTTGTACATGTGTTTGAAATTATTTTTCTATTAAAAACATATTTATTACGTCAGCCCGAGTAGAGAGAAAGGGTTAAACTGCTGACATGTCAGCCACTGGTCCATGATGGACTGGGTGCATAGAAGCTGTCCATGGGGTCAACGGAGAAGGTCCCATATATCGGTCTCAAGAAGACACCGATCGGCGGGCCCCATGATGATGCCACCTAAGCTAGCACGCGCAGCCGCCATCAAGGTAACACGCGGACTGGACACGCCGATGCGGCGACGACGTGCCACGTCGGCGGCCAAGCCAGACCGACGCGGCAGCGCACTAGTGCTGAGGCTCGCCGGTGGGGAGGCTGCATAGCGGAGGCTGGTGAGCGCACGGGGAGGGAGAGGGTGAGACGGCGAGCTCACCGGTCTGGACGCGGCGGCCGGAGACGATCGGAGGCGGCTGGCGTCGAGGTTGAGGCGGTGGAGCGGCTCGGTTTGTCGGCAGTGAGGGTGCTCCGGCGAGCTTCGGGGGACGGGAAGGTAAGGCCAGGGAAGAGCTCGCGACGACGGCCCCGACAGTGGCGACGTCCTGGCTTGACAATGCTCCGGCGAGGAGGACGAGGCGGCCGGAGTAGCTTCGCCATGGAGAAGAGAGATGAGCTCGGGGCGGCGAGGTTCCGGAGGTCCTCGAGCTCGGAGGAGGGGATGCCGAGGTTGAGCTTGTGATCGCGGTGCCTATGGTGTTGTCGGAGAGGCCAGACGGCCCCTCGATGAAGAGGAAGAAGCCGCCGGAGTTCTTCCGCGCCGGCGGAGAGAGAGGATGGCGTGAGGAGGCGACGGCGTGCGGCGTCAGCTCTGGCTGGGGACGGGGCGTCGAAGAGAAGGACGAGGTAGTCCTCTTATAGATCGTACCTGGTACGGATCGACGCCGGGGAGGGGGATCGACGGCATCAATGGCGCCGGTTCGCCGGAGGAAAAATGCCATCGATTCAAGACGATTTAGCGCGAAATTGAATGCAATTTAAGAGGGAAAATTAATACCTCGATGCAAGGAGTTCATTTTCGCATTGAATCGGGAAAGGAAACGAGCGGCGAGGCGGATTGATCAACGGCAGCGGCGGCTACGGTTCCATGGCTCGGCTGCTGGAGGTGGAAGACGGGGGTCCGACGTGTGGGACCCACCTGTAGGCGCCTGTGGTGCGCGGAGGCGAGTGGCCTGGTCCACTGGGCCACACGGAAAAGAGGCCGAGCGGCCTTGCGGCGTGGGCGTGGGTAAGCTGGGCCATGCAGCGGTGGTGGCCCAAGGTGGAGGGGCGGGCAGGCCGCACGGGTAAAACCGAGGTGGCTTGGGCTGTGCGCAAGGAGAAGAGGGAGACCAAGATGAGCCGAGGAGGAGGAGACGGGCTAGCGGCTGAAGCAGGCTGGGGAGAGGACGGAGGGGAGAGAGAGGATAGAATTTTTCTTGGCATATTTTAATGTTTGATAATTTCTTTTAAGCTTTTAATAAATTCTAGAATTCCTTTTAAAAGATTAACTTTAGTTTGGGGTGAATTTCCAGGCGCTACAGTTAGAAGGCGGTGGCATCTCCAGCGGTAGAAGAGCCACCAGAGACAGGGAAGATGGTGCTCCTGCAGTCCTCACGTGCCTCCGCATCAATCCCCTGCGCATCCCCTCAAGCACGCCGCCGCACACCATCCCCCTCCGGCACTCTACCTCGCCACCGGCCTCCCAGCCTCCGGCCACCTCCACCTCCCTGCCGCCGCCGCCGCACGCCGCGTCGGTGAATTCCCCGCCGCCTCCCTCGTCCTTCGCCTCCGGCACCTCCAAGCTCCCGCCTTTCCCATCCCCCTCCAGCACCTCCACCTCGCCGCCGGCCTCCTTGCCTCCGGCTGCCTCCACTTCCCCGTCCTTGGCCTCCTCTCCACCCAAAGTCCCACCTTTCCCCTCATATATTATCTCCTCCTCCTCCGCCGCCACCACCGCACTAGCCAGCTCGACTACCTTGGGCTGCTCCGCCACTGCCGCCACAACCTCGTCTCTATCCGGCGCCGCAGGCTTCTCCTCGACCACGGGCCCTACTGGATCGGAGGAGCGTCAGTGGTGGCCATGGCTGCCTCTTGCTCTGGCCACAAGTTGGCTCCTAAGTGTGTCCCGCTTAGTAGTCCTCGTGTTGTACTGCTCAGCCAGCTGTCCGTACTGCTGGGAGTAAACCTGAAGCTACGCCTTCAGTGACGCGATCTCAGCCCCACGAGAGTGGTGCTCCTCCTCAAGCTACTGGTGTGTGTAAGTGAGGTTGATCAGGTCAACCTCCAAGTCTCCTAGACGTCCTTGCTGCTCAGATAACTCGAGTAACGCCTCCTCATAGCAATCATCAGTTGCCTCTGCCCACCTGGCCAAACGGGACACCATCGGATTGAAGCAGCACGGGGTATCACGGACAGTGCAGAAGGTATCATACTTGCCCCTGTAAGGGTGGTGGGTGAACTCTGTCCTCTTCAGCTCCCCCCTGTGCTGAGCATGTAGTCGGAGAAATGCCTCACGAGCAATGTCCTGGACTGTCGACTGCATCGAGTCACGGCGGTAACGGGACCGAAAGAGTTACCATGGCTCTGTGGCGGTGCACGGCTGAATCCGTACTGATGCCTCCTACTTGTCTCGGTCACCAAACTTGTACTTTCTGGCATGATAGACTGGTGCCAGCGGGTAGCGCAGGCAGTTCATCATCTTGCATAGATGCTCATCGTATCCTCCAGGGGTGTCCATGGTCACATCAATCTAGCCCATGGTCTGACCCAAAACCTGCCATCTCCAAACGCGTTTTTGAGAAGAAGAGTAAGTTTGAAGGGTAAGATAAGAAAAGATTAAGTAAAATATGGGTTTTTTCACAAATATATTTGAAGTGGGAGTTCCTCCCTTAACCATTCTACAAGAGGGTAGGGCACCATTGGTCTTGTCCTACAGTCATATGGCTCTGATACCAACTTTGTAGGCTCCTGTTTATATGACAGGAGACCCTCATGTATTAATTGTACCATTTCTCTGAATCAAGTAGTTTGGTACACATGAATACAATGTTGATAGCATCAAGCACATACACTTAAGCCTAATCACGAATTTATTACATCATAGTGCCGCAAAGGCAAAATAGAGCATTATGGAACCAAGGTCCAGATTACAACCAAAAGCAGATATAGATAAGGCAGCGGATACATAGGCAACGGCAACGCCATTGCCACAGGCAACGACCCGGGACTTAAGACCTACTGGGCACCATCATCTTCAGCAGCCTCCGGGTAATGAGCATACGGGTCTTCAGTGACTTCATCCTCAAACACTGATGGATTTAGCAAGGGTGAGTACGAGGGTACTCAACAAGCCATCACACCAATTATGCAATTGCAAGCAGGACAAGGAGTGGCTTGGTTCTTTTGCGTAAAACAAGCTTTTCGAAAACACTTTCACAAACCTAGGACCTAGCACTGACTCACAAGTTTTAATCCATGGTTGTATTAATATCAGCGGAGGTTCTGTCCACCATCCGAGTTATTGTTAACGCCAAAATTTGGCACGGTTCACATTGGATTTGGTTAAGGAAAGAAGATATATCAGCCGTTGGAAGCTAATCAGAAGAAGCCAGATTCAGGAAGGAATCGTGAGGACCACGACATGGCAGTCAATTACCTTATCTACTAATTAGGTAGTTTTGATAATTTTTAGGAAACCTGATCTCGTATCTGATCGGGGTTTGTTAGTTTTTCCTTTTATAATTAGGAAACTTCTGTTTCGTGTCCTATTAGGACTGTACCAACTCGGGGTATATATACGTATGCCCGGGTACCTTGTAAACTATCAATCGATCAATTAAACTTCGGCGCATCGCCAACCTTTCGACGGGTTCTTGCTTCTCGAGCGGGGCTGCATCGGTTAGGTCCGAACTCCTGCGAGAGGGTAAGACTCGTCACCCCTTACCCAGGTGTATCTGCCCTGTCTACGGCTGCATCGGTTCGGTCCGACCTCTTAGGCCGATCAGGTATACCACATCACGCGTGCGTAGATCTTATCAGTTTACTGGGGGCGATTTATCATCAGTTCGTGCTGCATCGGTTGGGTCCGACCTACTGAACTGCCAGCGATAAATCGTTCCTGATAGGCTGATGGTTTTTGCGCAAGCGTCTGATCGGAATGTATAGCCGGTAAGTTATTTTCATCACAGTTGCATTAGGTCTATCGGCTCGTTGAGGTTCCTTTACTATTATCGATCTGTGCTGCATCAGTTAGGTTTGAACTACTAGATCGATAATAATAGATTTATCCTTGTCGGGCTGATCGGTGTATATGCGACGTTCTATCGGAGTGCTTAGCCGATAGGTTATCTTTTTATAAGGCCGACTGTATTATCCATACTGTTTTGGTCATCTATATTATCATCGGTTTTCTAGCCGATGCATATGTGTTTCCTCGGCAGTCGGCTGGCTTACTATTTTGCTTATCTATTGATAATCGGCTCCTAGCCGATGCACATGTTATACTGACATCTTGTCTATTTGCTCATAGCACTATCGGTTTCCTAGCCGATACACAGGTGCCATCGGCTATCGGCTACGAGGAGTCTATATCAGCCCGTATCGGCCGATAGCCGATTGCGCAATTGCTGCCGATCCGGGCACGAGGACCAACAAGGACTCGGACGCGAGCACGAGACCCGGGCACGAGTACAGGCAGAGGCCCGGGCACGAGCATAGCGGCATCGGCTGGAAGGAATCCGTATCGGCTTGCTGGCCGATTGGATCAGTAATCTAATTTCTTCATCTCCTTGTCAATTGCTGGGTCAAATTGACTGGCACGCCCGCGAACCTCAAATATTTTAGGACCTGCACTGGAGCTAAGCAGATCTCCCAGGCCTTCGCGTGTCATCAGACGCCGAACCAGATCGTCAGCAAGCTTTTCGGCACACCCGGCGGTTTTCGGCGTCAACACGTTTTTGGCACGCCTGGTGGGACACGATCTTCATATTATCACAGTATATCCTATCGGCTGAATCGACACAACATGGCTGGAAAAGAGGTCAGTACAGATAATATAATCCCAGTCACGATGGAAGATTTGACCGAAGAACAAAGACAACAAGTGGAGCAGAACATTGATGAATTTCAGAAGCTTTGTCTAGAATCCTTCGGTATGACAGATCAAGGGCCGATTCAGAAGTCGCAATTTCCAAAGCCTGTTCTGGTTGGTGAATCGAGCCGTACATCGTCTGCAAGTTCACAAAAGCCGATCCAAGACATGTTTAATGAAGCAGTTCATCATGCGTTGACTGATCAATCTGGGGTATTGGTGAACACATTACAGAGCTTGATCAAGAAGGCAGTAGAGCCGATTCAAATACCCGGGGGGCAACAAGATGAGATTCCTCAAGGGTATCAAACTGCGTACTATGGGGGGCATCAACAGAGTTATTCAGAAGCTGTTCCTGAGTACAATTATCAGAGGGAATATCAGAATCAGAATCGGCTACAAACTCCATCTCTGCGTTATCACGACGAAGATCCAAGAGAAGAAGATTTATCAGCAAGAATCATAGAGGTGATGAGAGAGCAATTCGGTCTAAGACCGAAGAAGGAAACATTTATATATCGGCCTCCATATCCAGATTGGTTTGATAGAGCTCCGTTGCCGCGCCGATACAGAGTACCAGACTTCTCCAAATTCTCAGGGCAAGATGATATATCTACAGTGGAACATGTCAGCCGATTTTTGGCTCAATGTGGAGAGGCATCGGCTGTAGAAGCTTTGAGGGTTAGACTCTTCCCGTTATCATTATCCGGATCGGCCTTTACATGGTTTTCTTCATTGCCACCTAACTCAGTTCGAGGTTGGGCCGATCTAGAAAAGCAATTCCACAAGTATTTCTTTATGGGGAGTCAGGAGATGAGTTTGATAGACTTAACATCGGTAATACAGAAGCCAGAGGAATCAGTCTCAGAATATATCCAGCGGTTTCGTGATGTTAGAAGCCGATGTTATAGTTTAAGTCTGGACGATGCACAGCTGGCCGAGTTAGCATTCCAAGGTTTGATGGCTCCGATCAAGGAAAGATTTTCATCAGAAGACTTCAAGAGCCTAGCACACCTAGTACAAAAGGTATCGGCTCATGAAAGCCGATTTCAAGAGGCCAGGAAGGAATGATGAGGCCCAAACAGAAGAAGAATTTCGAAGTTTGATAACAAACTCCGAAATTGGGGGGCATGTGTTAACGCCAAAATTTGGCATGGTTCACATTGGATTTGGTTAAGGAAAGAAGATATATCAGTCGTTGGAAGCTAATCAGAAGAAGCCAGATTCAGGAAGGAATCGTGAGGACCACGACATGGCAGTCAATTACCTTATCTACTAATTAGGTAGTTTTGATAATTTTTAGGAAACCTGATCTCGTATCTGATCGGGGTTTGTTAGTTTTTCCTTTTATAATTAGGAAACTTCTGTTTCGTGTCCTATTAGGACTGTACCAACTCGGGGTATATATACGTATGCCCGGGTACCTTGTAAACTATCAATCGATCAATTAAACTTCGGCGCATCGCCAACCTTTCGACGGGTTCTTGCTTCTCGAGCGGGGCTGCATCGGTTAGGTCCGAACTCCTGCGAGAGGGTAAGACTCGTCACCCCTTACCCAGGTGTATCTGCCCTGTCTACGGCTGCATCGGTTCGGTCCGACCTCTTAGGCCGATCAGGTATACCACATCACGCGTGCGTAGATCTTATCAGTTTATTGGGGGCGATTTATCATCAGTTCGTGCTGCATCGGTTGGGTCCGACCTACTGAACTGCCAGCGATAAATCGTTCCTGATAGGCTGATGGTTTTTGCGCAAGCGTCTGATCGGAATGTATAGCCGGTAAGTTATTTTCATCACAGTTGCATTAGGTCTATCGGCTCGTTGAGGTTCCTTTACTATTATCGATCTGTGCTGCATCAGTTAGGTTTGAACTACTAGATCGATAATAATAGATTTATCCTTGTCGGGCTGATCGGTGTATATGCGACGTTCTATCGGAGTGCTTAGCCGATAGGTTATCTTTTTATAAGGCCGACTGTATTATCCATACTGTTTTGGTCATCTATATTATCATCGGTTTTCTAGCCGATGCATATGTGTTTCCTCGGCAGTCGGCTGGCTTACTATTTTGCTTATCTATTGATAATCGGCTCCTAGCCGATGCACATGTTATACTGACATCTTGTCTATTTGCTCATAGCACTATCGGTTTCCTAGCCGATACACAGGTGCCATCGGCTATCGGCTACGAGGAGTCTATATCAGCCCGTATCGGCCGATAGCCGATTGCGCAATTGCTGCCGATCCGGGCACGAGGACCAACAAGGACTCGGACGCGAGCACAAGACCCGGGCACGAGTACAGGCAGAGGCCCGGGCACGAGCATAGTGGCATCGGCTGGAAGGAATCCGTATCGGCTTGCTGGCCGATTGGATCAGTAATCTAATTTCTTCATCTCCTTGTCAATTGCTGGGTCAAATTGACTGGCACGCCCGCGAACCTCAAATATTTTAGGACCTGCACTGGAGCTAAGCAGATCTCCCAGGCCTTCGCGTGTCATCAGACGCCGAACCAGATCGTCAGCAAGCTTTTCGGCACACCCGGCGGTTTTCGGCGTCAACAGTTATATAGAATGGCTTCCCACCGCTGAGTCGTCATGATTTTCTGGGGTTCACCTATTCCCGCCTTTCAAGAATTGACTTTCTCAGTCCGCAATATTCCCCATCATCAATTTAAATATTGGAGTCTAACCAAGTGTATATCATGTCCCAGTGCTCAATTAACCGCGAGCACGGCTATTCGAATAGATTGGGTTATTCATGCTACAGTGAATGTATGCTTTACTCGCACCCCTTGACTTGCCCAACTAATGAGCCTAGTCCCAACAAATGAGATGCGCCACGGCCAAGCATTCCAATAACCTTACTTTGGCAGTACCCGCTCCATGAACTTTAGCCCTCATGCACTCTAGGCGTACATGGTTTTTAGCAGTGAGAGGAGTTCTGGCGTTCCTAGGAGGGAAAAACACACACATTTGTTAAGTTGTAATTAAGTCAATTTTAATTTAAGTTACCCATTGATGGTTATCCACTGAGTAGGTTTCCCACCTATCACACACTTAAGTTGAACCACCACGTCTTGGGTACCACCTCTGCTCGGCTATTTACTTTGCTAGGTCTATACCCATGCGAAAAGTATGGTCGTACTGGGTTCGTTTCATGCATAGCTCCATGGCTCGGTCCTTAATTGACTAGGGTGGTTTTACCTTTCCTAGAAACCACCCAATTCATGCAACCGCCCCAATCGAAAACATTGTTTAGTTTACTCTTATTTTCACAAGATAATTTATCCAAGTCATGGCATCGTGGTGCTCATGTCTCCCCATGCCGAAATGTTATTACCTGCCCTAAGGTAAATACCCCAAGCAAAGATTGCATTTGAATAATCATGAGAGGAGTGCAACTAATAGCATAGTTAAGCATTATCATAATTTGACTAGGGACATACAATAATTTTAAGGCAACAAGATGTAAGGGCATGCAATATCAAGGAATGGCATAAGCACAATTAGGTAATTCAACATTGCATGCAATTTTATCCGCAATCAAAATAATTTCGCAATAGGCTCAACATGTTCAAGGTAGTGATGACTTGCCTTACTCAGAGTCTTGCGGTTCCTGGTCCTCGATCAACTCAGCAGCTCCCTCGGACTCTAAATTTACGAGCAAGGGATTTAATTTGAATTTGGAACGGAATTCAAATAAATTACAAATATCTAGAAAATGCATAAAATACAAAATTGGTACCACTAGTTAGATTTTGAATTTATATGAATTTAGGTTCAAGTTTTATTTGAATTAGAGCTACGGTTTAAAAGTTATAGCCTTCTAAAGATTCAAATTTGAATTAATTCAAATTAATTGTGAAAATTTACTGTGCTTCGGGCTGCCCAATCAGCATAGGGCCCAACCCAGGTGGCGCCGAGGCTGACAGGTAGGACCAGCCCGAAATTTACTTAGTTAACAAATTATTTTTCTCACAGAAAAGGTTGAGCGACTGACAGGTGGGACCAGCCATACTGACCCAAGCCGAACCAGACACATAAACCCCTGTAGGACCCATCTGTCAGTGACTCAGAGTATAAATACCGTTTTAAACACGTTTTCTACACATACGGACCCACATGCCATAGGTACATGGTTAAGTATAGGATACCGTATACTATACGAGGCGGTGTAATACGGTGGGCCTCGGCTGTCAGTGTGGCCTGGGGGGGCATCGTCTTCCTCTCGCCCGAAGTGCGAGAGGCGGCGAGACACGGCGTGGCGCGGCCGAATCGAGCCCGGAGCGGCTTGGTTCCGCCAAAAACTGGTTCTGCAGACCCCCAACGACCAGCCCCGTGGCGGTAGCGGGGTTCCCCGGATCTCAGGCAAGCACGGCACGCACCAGAGGCGGCATCCCGAGCTCGCCGGTCACCAGAAACGTAGCACGGCGGTGAGCTTAGCTCGGAAACGGCGTTGCGAAAAGGCCTAGGGTACCCGACAGCGATTACCCTCCTAGGGCGGCCTGGAGCAGCATCGCGGGTGGACTTCCCACGGTGAGCTCAACCATGCCACCGCAGCGCAAGGGCCGGCACGGCTACGGACCCTAATCGGCCAAAATTGGTGGGGCCGAACCTTCTAGGGGTAGCTATGATGCAGCAGGTGCAAGGGCTTACCAGGAGGTTGGTTGACTGCGACAAATGGCAGTGCGGGGTGTCGGCGGCGGTGAACAGAGTCGTCGGTTGACGACCCACGTGCAAGGTGCTCGACGAGAGGAAACCTCCGTGGGATAGCGCCTTGCTCCTTCTCCTATGGCTCGCCAAACTCAAATACATCGGATACACGCTCCCGACGAGCAGCCCCGGCTCCGGTGGCCCCTACGGCGATGTGACCGCACGCCCCACAGGTGTTTGACCTGTGGCGCGGCGGTGCTTCACTCACTCCTTGGTTTGGTCTGGAGGCGAGGAGGCTGGGAAGGAATGGGGTCCGGTTGGCTCTATTGGCCCCGCCCCGGCTTAAATATTCGATGAACGGGGTTCGCACTTGAGTGGCTATGGCTTAGGCGGAGCAGCAGGTGAGCTCGGTTCAATGCCGATGGGACAACGTTGTGGTGATAGAGTCATGGGCGCACGCGGAGATTGCTCTCCGGGTGGCGCGGCGATCCGGGGATAGGACAACGGCCGACGCAAGCTGACGCGGCAATGAATGCCAGCGACGGTGTGATGGCTGACAGCGATCCGCCGCGATCCGGTTCACAGAGGAGAGATGGCGGCTTAAAGGCGGACTTGACAATGTTGCGGCTGTTGGCTCCCCCCGCGAAAGCCCGCGCCCGGGACCTCACCCGAGTCCGCCCCGCGCCCACGCCCCCGCTCCCGGGCCCTGCTCCCGCGCCCGCGCCCTTGCGCCCGGGAAAGCTCCCGTGCCTGCGCCCCGTTCCCGGGCCCTCGCCCGGGCCTTCGCCCGGCGCCCAGGGAACGTGTCCGCGCCCTTTGCCCGGGAGCTCGCCTGCTCTCCCGGGAACCTCCGGCCGGGAGCAAACAATAGATACTCCCGGCCGGGAGGACGATGAACTCAAGAGCTCACGCGAATACTAAGAACACAGAGATTTTTTGGTGCTGCCAAAACTGCACAGCATTTTCTGTTTTCTCCTTCTTCTTTTATAGCGGATTTACAAGTGCACAGCGTCCGCACGTCGCCCACGACGCGAGCCATACTCGTGACGTCGCCAACGTACAGGCGCGTACGCGAGCCATACTCGCTACGGCCACGACGCGTCCTTCCACTTCCGTGACGTCGCCCACGACGCGTCCATATCCGTGACGTCCCCCACGAACCAACGCGTACGCGAGCCATCCCCTCGTGACTCGACCTTCTCTCATCGTGAGCCACTTTCTCCACCGTGAGAACCGGACGACGTCCGAGCTCACCGCCAGACATGGTCAGCACGTCCCTGCAGCTATCCTGCCCACACACGCACGCATGCGTCTCGACCGGGAACGCACCACGGTCGGGATTATTCCTAACAATCTCCCCCTAATCACGACATGGCGCGTTCCGCCATCACAGCAGCGTCGGCTCGTCGTCGGCGTCGACGAGCAGCGCCTTCTCCTTCCTCGGCTTCCGGCAGTCCCTGGCGAAATGGCCACGAACGCCGCAGTTGTAGCATCTCCCTCGGTTGCGGCGCTCCGAACGCCTGCTGGTCCCCGAGCAGTGCTACTGCCGCCGTCGTCGTCGTCGTCGTGGCTGCCACTGCCCTTTTCGCCGCCTCCGCGCCGCGCATTTCCGCCGCGCCTCGCTTCGCGCCGTGCTCCTTGCCGTTGCGCCGGCGAGCTTCCCACTGCTCCTCAGTGAGCAGCAGACGCCAACACCCCCGTCTCCTCATCGACGTCGCGAGACTCCTCCGCCACGCGCAGCCGTCCGACGAGCTCCTCCACGGACATGGTGTTGAGGTCCAGAAGCATCTCGATCGCCACCGCGACCTGCTTCAGCTTCTTCGGGACCACGCGTAGGATCTTCTTCACCACGCGACTGTCCTCCATCGCCTCGCCAAGCTCGCGCAGGTTGGCGACAAGCCTGCTGATGCGCATCACAAAGTCGTCGACGGACTCACCGTCGTGGAACGCGACGTTCTCGAACTCCTTCAAGAGACGTTGCACGTTCGCAGACTTCACGCGATCATCGCCGACCCTCATCGTCCTCACCGCCTCCCACGCTTCTTTCGCCGACTTCTTTACGGCGAGCCCGGCCTTCATCTCCGGCGGCACCGCGCGCAATATGGCGGCCAGCGCCCGCCGATCCTTGGCGCGCTCGTCGCTGACATCCTCCACAGCATCCCAGAGCTCCAACGCCTCTAGGCTCACCTGCATGACCAGTGACCACTCATGGTAGTTGGTCTTGGTCAGCAGCGGCAGCTCAACTGCGCCTGTGTTGGGGACGACGCGCTCCGCCGTGACGCCGGGCTTCTGCGGGGTGCCGAACATCGTCATTCGTTGCTCTTGGCTGCCGTCACCGCCGCTACCATTGCCGCTGCCACGGCGGCACGGCGGCGTGTACACTCCACTCGACATAGCAGCAAGAACTCGACCTTCGCTCTGATACCAATTGTTGGCTCCGCCCGCGAAGGCCGCGCCCGGGACCTCACCCGAGTCCGCCCCGCGCCCACGCCCCCGCTCCCGGGCCCTGCTCCCGCGCCCGCGCCCTTGCGCCCGGGACAGCTCCCGTGCCCGCGCCCTGCTCCCGGGAAAGCTCCCGTGCCTGCGCCCCGTTCCCGGGCCCTCGCCCGGGCCTTCGCCCGGCGCCCGGGGAACATGTCCGCGCCCTTTGCCCGGGAGCTCGCCTGCTCTCCCGGGAACCTCCGGCCGGGAGCAAACAATAGATACTCCCGGCCGGGAGGACGATGAACTCAAGAGCTCACGCGAATACTAAGAACACAGAGATTTTTTGGTGCTGCCAAAACTGCACAGCATTTTCTGTTTTCTCCTTCTTCTTTTATAGCGGATTTACAAGTGCACAGCGTCCGCACGTCGCCCACGATGCGAGCCATACTCGTGACGTCGCCAACGTACAGGCGCGTACGCGAGCCATACTCGCTACGGCCACGACGCGTCCTTCCACTTCCGTGACGTCGCCCACGACGCGTCCATATCCGTGACGTCCCCCACGAACCAACGCGTACGCGAGCCATCCCCTCGTGACTCGACCTTCTCTCATCGTGAGCCACTTTCTCCACCGTGAGAACCGGACGACGTCCGAGCTCACCGCCAGACATGGTCAGCACGTCCCTGCAGCTATCCTGCCTACACACGCACGCATGCGTCTCGACCGGGAACGCACCACGGTCGGGATTATTCCTAACAGCGGCGGCGTAGGGCATAGGCCAAGGCAGGGGTAACGCTGGCTTCGGCGTGGCGGCGGTTATCCGTCGGGGCGGCACAGCGGTGATGGGACATACCGAGTCACTGGAGATCCTACGATGATAATATATGGAGTAATGGTGTATCCTGGTCGGGATCGGCTGACGCGGGCGGTGGTCACAGTGGTGTCGCGACGCGCAGCTGGCGTGCAGTGATTGAGCGGCGATATCTGGCTGCGGCAGAGGATGGGCAGGGGATTGTGCCTAAAGCTAGGCTGATTTGGGCTACGGCACATAGGCGGCGGTGGCCGTGAGCAGGCAAGGCGGCTGGCTGCCGCATAGGGGCGGGCGGGGGTCTCGGCTGCGAGGCAACGGCCTCGGCTACGCGGCGATTTGGGGGTAGGACCCAATTGCAAAAAGGGAAAGAGGGAGAAGGTCCTAAACGCAAAATTGCCAGTGAATAGCAGACTAGGAATTTTTGTGAAAAAGGGCTCCCCTTCTTCCTAATTTTTATTCCAGATACTATATTCATCAAATATATTTTCTCTTTTAGTATATATACTCTAAGTGACCTTATGTACATTATTTTATTTGGAAGGCACTCAACCATATTATTATGATTCCATTTTATTAGGATGCTCTATTTTATTTAGATTGTATCTTAATTCCATAAATTAATTTAATAGGGTTAAATCTAATTTGGGGGTTTTAATATCATGATTGAGTTAGCACCAATAATAAATAAAATAAAAGGGGACAACCTCGGCATGATGAAATTTATGAAAAGTTTTTGACGGTTCATAATTTATTAGTCGAATTTTCAGGGTGTTACAAACCTACCCCCCTAAAATAAATCTCGTCCCCGAGATTCCTTATGGGTTAGCAAACAGGTAGGGAAATTCGGTCTTCAAATAATCCTCCCGCTCCCAGGTAGCTTCTTCTTCCGTGTGATTGCCCCATTGGACCTTATACATGCAGATTACCTTGGTGCGAGTCCTTCTTTCAGCTTCCTCCAACATCCTGCTTGGTTGTTCGGGATAGGCGAGATCATTGCCAAGCTTGATGTCTTCTAACGGGGTTTGTTCTTCTGGTAGGCGGAGACATCTCTTTAACTGGGACACATGGAACACTGGGTGCATGTCTAAAATACTCTCAGGTAACTCTAGCTGGTAAGCACCTCTCCTCTTCTTACTGTTATGGGAAAGGGTCCCACAAATCTTGGTGCTAACTTTCCCTTCACCTTGAACCTCTAGGTTCCCCTAAGTGGAGAAACTTTCAGACACACATAATCTCCTACTTTAAGCTCTAGATCCCTTCGCCTGGTATCTACGTAACTCTTCTGCTGAGATTGTGCCACCCTCAATCGATCTCTAATGAGTCGAACCTTTTCCTTAGCTTCCTTGATTATATCTGGCCCGAATACAGCCCGTTCTCTGGTTTCTGCCCACATTAGCGGGGTGGCACCTCTGTCCAAACAAGGCCTCGTTTGGGGACATCTTCAAACTTGCCTGAAAGCTATTATTATAGGAGAATTCCGCATAGGGTAGACATTCTTCCCAATCCTTGGTGAAATCTAAAGCGCAAGCCCTCAGCATATCCTCTAGTACTTGGTTTGTTCTTTCTATCTGGACATTTGTCTGCGGGTGGCAAGCTGTGCTGAAGGTGAGATGACTCCCTAGAGCTTCGTGGACTTTGCTCCAGAAGTGGGATGTGAATTGGGTGCCTCGATCTGATATTATCCTCTTCGGCACTCCGTGCAAGCACACGATCCTGGACATGTACAATTCTGCCAATTTGGCTCCACTGTAGTTAGTCTTGACTGGAATAAATCTGGCAACTTTGGTGAGGCGATCCACGATCACCCAAATCGAGTCGTATCCGGAAGTAGTCATGGGTAGTCCAACGATGAAATCCATCCCAATCTGATCCTACTTCCACTCTTGAATTTTTAGGGGTTGTAGCAACCCTATCGGTCGCTGATGTTCAGCTTCACTCTCTGACACACGTCACAGATTGCCACGTATTCAGCTACATCCCGCTTCATATTAGGCCACCAATATGCTCCCTTCAGGTCTTGATACATCTTCGTACTGCCCGGATGTAGCGAATAAGCCGAGTCAAGTGTTTCCTTCAGTATCAGTTGTCTGAGGTTGTTTTGCTCAGGCGCATACACTCTCTTCTTGTACCAGAGTACTCCCTTGTTGTCTACCAAAAATTCCTTCGCCTTCCCATCTTTTATTCGCCTTTTTACTTCTTCGACTTCTGTACTATCCTTCTGGGCCTCTTCTATTTGTCCTTGAAGCAACAGCTGAATTTCTAGAGCTTTTGCCCCATTCTTGCTGGTCATGACCAAATTGAGGTAGGCCACATCCTTCTTAAGTTCTGCTGGCATACTTTCCCTACCCAAGCAGTTACAATGAGCCTTCCTGCTCAAGGCGTTGGCTACGACATTAGCCTTGCTAGGATGGTAATGAATCCCAAGATCATAGTCTTTGATTAGCTCAGCCATTGTCTCTGCCTCAGATTCAGGTTAGTCTGAGTAAAAATGTACTTTAAGCTCTTATGATCTGTGTAAATATCACAGTGATTCCCAATTAGGTAATGCCTCCAGATTTTAAACAAATGAACAACTGCGGCCAACTCTAGATCATGGGTGGGGTAATTTTCTTTGTGAGGTCGTAGTTGCCGCGAGGCATAAGCTACCACCTTTCCATCTTGCATTAGCACTCCTCCCAATCCTTGCTTGGATGCATCACAGCATATGACAAAATCCTTGCGGATATTAGGCAAGATTAGAATTGGTGCGGTTGTGAGCTTATCCTTTAATTCCTCAAAACTCTTTTGACATTGGTCAGTCCATGCAAACTTTTTCTCCTTCCTTAATAACTGAGTCATAGGTCTGGCGATTTTGGAGAATCCTTCGATGAATCTACGATAATAGCCAACCAGGCCTAGAAAACTCCACACCTTAGTCACAGACTTGGGTGTCTTCCATTCAGTTACTGCCTCGACTTTTGCAGGGTCCACGGCTACTCCTCTGGCCGAGATAACGTGGCCTAGGAAGGCAACCTCCTTCAGCCAAAATTTGCACTTGCTGAACTTCGCATACAATCGATGCTCCCTCAACTTTCCCAGCACTAGGCGTAGATGCTCTGCATGCTCCTCTTCATTCCGAGAATATATGAGGATGTCATCTATAAACACCACCATAAACTTATCCAGGTATTCCATAAATACCTTATTCATTAAATTCATGAAGCATGCTGGTGCATTGGTCAACCCAAAGGACATGATCGTGAATTCGTATAGGCCATAACGGGTGGAGATTGCGGTCTTGGGAATATCTTCAGCCGGTGATAGCCTGATCTTAAGTCAATCTTAGAAAACACCTTTGCTCCCTTCAGCTGGTCGAATAGATCATCAATGTGAGGGAGATGATATCTATTCTTGATTGTTACTTCGTTCAACGAACGGTAATCCACACACATCCTCATGCTTCCGTCCTTCTTCTTGACAGTACCATGGCTTCCCATGGTGAGGAACTAGGCCGCACATATCGTTTGTCCTAGAGTTCTCGGATTTGCTTCTTGAGCTCTTCCAATTCGTTTGTCGGCATCCGGTATGGTCTCTTAGATATGGATGCGGTACCAGGCATTAGTTCAATGATGAACTCTATATCCCTATCTAGGGGCATTCCAGGTAGTTCCTCTGAAAAACATCTGGGTACTCTTGTACTACCGGCATTCCTTCCATTGGTAGCATAGTGAATATCCCACCGGCTTGCTCGCGGAGCTTGGGGTCCTGGCACATGGTTATCTTCATCGGTGAGTCCCACCGGTTGGTGACGGTGACTTCTCTACAAGCGCAATCTATCACGCCCTTGTTTTTGGCTAACCAATCCATTCCCAAAATGATGTCCAAGGTTTGCGGGGTAAGCACCATAAGGTTTGAGAGGAACACCTCGTCCTTAAGCCGTATAGGCACATCGATGCAAGCATTAAGTACCCTTATATCACCCCTAGGTGAATGTACTAACATTGGTTTCTTTAATTCTACCCTTTTTAGCTTGTGCTTTTCACTTGTTTCTAATGAAATGAATGAATGCGATGCGCTAGAATCAAACAAAACTTTAACCAGAATGGAGTTGATAGAAAACATACCCATCAAAACGCCCTGATCATCCTGGGCTTCCTCGGCGCGCACGTGGTTCACATGACCACGCCCAAATCCCTGAGCTGGCCTTGATTGTTGTGGGGTCCTGAATAATCCATGTCCAGCTGTTGGTGTGGCAGTTCCTCTGATGGCGGTGGCATTGGCACTGGTACGAATGGGCGTACCACGTGGCTTGGGGCAATGGTTGGCATAATGCCCATGCTCTCCACAGTTGAAACAGTGCACATTTTTCCTTCCTCCTGGTGCGGGGAGCATGGGCGCAGGGGTGCGGTACTGCGGGGCAGCAGGCCTTGGTGTAGGTGCTGCACTGCTGGGTGGGTCAGAACTGTTGGTGCTGGCTTCCAGCCTTGAGTTGGTGCGCTCTTCAAACGTTGTGATGCCCCTTGGAGCAGGCGTGTCATGGCGAGCCTTCGTTTGCGGTTGTTTTCCACCGTCTTTTGGTCATTCTCCAGTCACACTGCTTTGTTGATTAGACTATGGAAGTTGTTATGGTCCTGCCCTATCATGGGCCCATGGAGTTCATCGTTCAAACCCTCGATGAACTTGTCTATCTTCTCGTACTCATCGAACAGATCGCCTGGGGCGTAGCGGGCTAGCTGAGTAAACTTATTCAGGTACTCATGCACAGTCATGTTCCCTTGCTTCAACTTCCTGAATTCATTCTTCTTCATGCGCATCATAGCTGCAGGCATGTAACTCTCTCGAAAAGCTGCAGTAAATTCTTCCCATGTTGGCTTAGTATCTCCTTCACGAGCCTCTTTGTAAGTGTCCCACCAGTTGCTAGCAGGTCCTTCCAGTTGATTTGTGGCAAAGATTACTTTGTCAACCTGACGCACGCGCACCAGAGTCAACTTCTTCTCCATCAGACACAGCCAATCCTCAGCATCCATGGGTTCTTCGGCCCTAGAAAATGTTGGTGGCTTAGTCCTCATGAACTTGCCAAAGTTTGAGTTCCCACAGCCTCCCTGATGGTTGACGACAGCCTGGAGCAACTGAGTCTTAGTAGCCATTACTTCAGCCAAGGTGGCCGGGTTGGGTGGTGGTGGTACTTCATCCGTGGTGCCGACAGCCTGACCTTGTTGAGTATTCACTATCTATTGATGAGAAGGGTAAGAATCTACCTATCTTGGGGTAGGATTTGTAAAGGTTTTTAGTCGAGGTTGTATTTATCTGATCTTCTAACATCCATGTTGCGTTTAGATCAAACATGCAAAGAGACTCACAATAGAGAAGTGAACATAAGTAATACGAATAGCGATAACATCACATGGTCCACATCATAGCATTACAAAGACAATGATGCAACTGACTGCACACACAAGCAGTCAAAAGAGATACACACATATAGATCATCGAATCATCCTGACGACTAACTAACTTGGGGGGGGGGGGTCTCCCTCTCCAAAAACCAGCCAAAGCGAGCACTCAATCATCCATCTCCAGCTCGAGTTGTCTACTCATCCAACCATCCTCCCGTGCTGAGCGCAGGCAGTGGGTGGTCCCTGGAGGACACGAACCTGAGAGGTGTGGTGGAAACAGGGGTAGTCGGGGGCTCCATCTTGGCCTATCTGTATCTCGATCCTGAGTTCTTGCAGGTGATCCTGCGAAGAGTAGGGTCTCCAGCAAAAGTAATGTGGAATGAAGGTCGGGACTCCTCAGGATCTGCCAGGGCCAATGTCTCCTCCCTCTCTAGATCAGTCTCTGGCTCTGGATCGGTCTCTGGCTCAAGATCAGACTCACTGCTGTCACTGTCTATGCATAAGGCAACAAGATGTAAGGGCATGCAATATCAAGGAATGGCATAAGCACAATTAGGTAATTCAACATTGCATGCAATTTTATTCGCAATCAAAATAATTTCGCAATAGGTTCAACATGTTCAAGGTAGTGATGACTTGCCTTGCTCAGAGTCCTACGGTTCCTAGTCCTCGATCAACTCAGCAGCTCCCTCGGACTCCAAATTTACAAGCGAGGGATTTAATTTGAATTCAGAATAGAATTCAAATAAATCACAATAATCCAGAAAAATGCATAAAATACAAAATTGGTACCAACAATTAGATCTTGAATTTAGATGAATTTAGGTTAAGTTTCATTTGAATTGGAGCTACGGTTTAAAAGTTATGGCCTTCTAAAGATTCAAATTTGAATTAATTCAAATTAACTGTGAAAAGTTACTGTGCTTCAGGTGGCCCAATCAGCACATGGCCCAACCCAGGTGGCACCGAGGCTGACAGGTAGGACCAGCCCGTAATTTACTTAGTTAACAAATTATTTTTCTCACAGAAAAGGTTGAGCGACTGACAGGTGGGACTGGCCATACTGACCCAAGCTGAACCGGACACATAAACCCCGGTGGGGCCCATCTGTCAGCGACTCAGTGTATAAATACCGTTTTAAACACGTTTTCTACACATACGGACCCACATGCCATAGGTACATGGTTAAGTATAGGATACCGTATACTATACGAGGTGGTGTAATACGGTGGGCCCCGGTTGTCAGTGTGGCCTGGGGGAGTCATCGTCTTCCTCTCGCCCGAAGCGCGAGAGGCAGAGAGACACAGCGCGGCACGGCTGAACCGAGCCCGGAGCAGCTTGGTTCCGCCAAAAACTGGTTCAGCGGACCCCCAACGACTAGCCGGTAGTGGTAGCAGGGTTCCCCAAATCTCAGGCGAGAATGGCACAAACTAGAGGCGGCATCCCGAGCTCGCTGGTCACTGAAATCGTAGCACGGCGGTGAGCATAGCTCGGAAATGACGTTGTGAAAAGGCCTAGGGTACCGGACAGCGATTACCCTCCTATGGCAGCCTGGAGCGGCATCGTGGGTGGACTTCCCACGGTGAGCTCAACCATGCCGCGGCGGCGCACGGGCCGGTGCGGCTACGGACCTTAATCGGCCAAAATTGGCGGGGCCGAACCTTCTAGGGATAGCTATGATACGGCAGGTGCAAGGGCTTACCGGGAGGTTGCTTGACTGCGACAAATGGCGGTGCAGGGTGTCGGCAGCGGCGAATAGAGTTGTCGGTTGATGACACGCACACAAGGTGCTCGACGAGAGGAAACCTCCATGGGATGGCGCCTTGCTCCTTCCCCTATGTCTCGCTGAACTCCAATACGTCGGGTACACACTCCCGACGAGCGGCCCCGACTCCAGTGGACCACATGCCCCACAGGTGTTTGACCTGTGGCGCGGCGATGCTCCACTCACTCCTTGGCTTGGTCTGGAGGCAAGGAGGCTAGGAAGGAATGTCCGGTTGGCTCTATTGGCCCCGCCCCGGCTTAAATATCCGATGAACGGGGTTTGCACTTGAGTGGCTATGGCTTAGACGGAGCGGCAGGTGAGCTCGGTTCAATGCCGGTGGGACAACATTGCGGCGGTAGAGTCATGGGCGCGTGCGGAGATTGCTCTCCGAGCAGCATGGCAATCCGGGGATAGGACAACAGCCGACGCAAGCTGACGCAACAATGAATGCCCGTGACGGTGTGACGGCTGACAGCGATCCACCGCGATCCGGTTCATAGAGGAGAGATGGCGGCTTAAAAGCGGACTTGACAATGTTGTGGCAGTGTAGGGTGTAGGCCGAGGCAGGGGTGACACTGGCTTCGGCGCGGCAGCGATTATCTGTCAAGGTGGCACAGCGGTGATGGGACATACCGAGTCACCGGAGATCCTGCGACGATAATATATGGAGTAATGGTGTATCCTGGATGGGATCGGCTGACGCAGGCGGTGGTCACGGTGATGTCGTGACGTGCAGCTGGCGTGCAGTGATTGCGCCGTGGAAATCCCGGCGGCGCGATCTCTGGCTGCGGCAAAGGATGGGTAGGGGATTGTGCCTAAAGCTAGGCTGATTTGGGCTATGGCACATAGGCGGCGGTGGCTGTGAGCAGGCAAGGCGGCTGGCTGCGGCGCAGGGGCGGGTGGCGGTCTCGGCATGGCGGTGGCCTCGGGTATGCAGCGATTTGAGGGCAGGACCCAATTGCAAAAAGGGAAACAGGGAGAAGGTCCTAAACACAAAATTGCTAGTGAATAGCAGACTAGGAATTTTTGTGAAACAGGGCTCCCCTTCTTCCTAATTTTTATTCTAGATACTATATTCATCAAATATGTTTTCTCTTCTTTTAGTATATATACTCTAAGTGACCTTATTTACATTATTTTATTTGGAAGGCACTCAACCATATTATTATGATTCCATTTTATTAGGATACTCCATTTTATTTAGATTGTATCTTAATTCCATAAATTAATTTGATAGGGTTAAATCTAATTTGGGGTTTTTAATATCAAAGGGGACAACCTCAGCATGATGCAATTTATCAAAAGTTTTCGACGGTTCATAATTTTGGGTTCATAATTTATTAGTCAAATATTCAGGGTGTTACAGGGGGAAAGGTGGGGAGAGGGAAGGGGAAGGTTCGGCAGGCCTCGCCGATGAGCCTAGGGGGAGGAGTTCGCATCAGTGGTGGCTATGGTATTGTCGCGGGAGCTCGATTGCGAGCGTGCGTGAGAGAGGGGGAGAGAAGAGGATAAGGTGGTGGGTATTGTAGCTGCACGAATCTAAAAGCAATCTAGACTATCCAAAAAATGATTGAAATAAGGGGGTTTTTATGTCAAATGTATCCTAGGCGCTCCCTTTATTTTATTGAAAAATATACAATTATCATTTATTTTGTTATGAGTTGTTTTATCATTAAAGATACTTTAATCATTATTTATATTTTTAATTTGCATTAAATTTTTTATAGAACAAAAGATCAAATGTTATGTGGAGCGGACACTTATCTTAATTTTACAAAACAAGCAAATGAATTTCATATTTCAAACGTAACACAACTACACAAGAGATATCACCATGAACATAGTTGAACTGTTCAAGCATGCGCGGCATTGCTGTGATATAGTTTTTATCAGGCATAGGTGTTGGCAACGTCGGCGAGATGCCCCGCGAGCTCCTCCGGCGCGGAGAACATGGCCATGTGGTCCGCGGCGGCGATCTCCCTCACCTCCGCCACCGGGCAGTCGGCGATCATCCGCCGCTGGTAGGCCTCCACGATGGCTTGGTCCTGCCCGCAGACTACGTACACCTTGCGCACCGCGCCGTACCGGGCCTCGCTGAACGGCGGTCGGCGGTGCATGTCGGCCACGTAGTAGGAGCTCAGTCGGAGCAGGCTCTGCGACAGCGTGAAGTCCTCCTCCGGGCTCAGATGGTAGAGCTTCCGCCGCATGAAGTCCGGCCCGAACAGCACCGACGGCGGCTCGTGCTCTGCGTCCATCACGCAGTCCATCCAGTCCGACAATGGAACCTTTCCCCGAGGAGGAGAAGAAGAAGATTGCGACGGCTTGATCGTCGAGCTCAGGTTTGAGTGAGAATTTGACGTTCTTGTATGTATATTACCTTCTCGATGACGTCGGGGCGCGGCTTGGCGCAGTCGGGCATGAGCGCGGTGACGAACACGGCGGCGGCGACCTTCTCCGGGAGCTCCTCCGCGGCGAGCGCGACGCTCATCCCGCCGAAGCTGTGGCCCACCAGCACGGCGCGCTCTCCGTCAGGGAGCGCGCGGACGGCATCGAGCAGCGGGCTCGAGTAGTCCTCGAACGTGGGCGCCTCGCGCAGCCGGCGCGCGTCGGCCCCCGACGCCGCAAGGTCGAGCGCGTCGACGCGGTGGTCCGCGGCGCGCAGCAGCGTAGCGACCCTGTACCAGCACCACCCGCCGTGGCCCGTGCCGTGCACGAGGATGATGCGGCTCGCCGCCGCCGTGGCCGTGGCCGCTGCCGGGACGACGGTCGAGAACGACATGATGGGTGGCTAGCTAACGGTGCGTGCACGTACAAGTAGTACGAGGCAAAGTGCGAATTGATGCGGCGCCTGTGGCAATTAGTGCGGCATGCGTGATATGGGCCGTACGAGTTCCACGGGAAGTGCATCATGGATGACGCAACTGGACGCAGTATAGTGTGGTGTGCGGTTCTGCGGGTCTGCGGCGACCGCGCGCCATTCGCTGCCGAGATTCCGCTGGAGAAAAAACAATTCGGTCCGGTCAAACAAAGTGGCTAGCTAGCCATAGCTATAGTGTTAGCCACGGCGACACAATAGTGAAGGCCAATTGATGTCATAGTCGCAACTGCATCGCCATTGCTATTTGTGTAGTCAGCAAATGAGTATCGGAAGATAAAGGATGAAATTGCTTGGGACGTGTTTCGGAAATGGATAGTGACAGTCTCATATTTTTCAGAAATGAATTCAGATTTTTTTTTTCAGAAACAGAATGAATACAATAATACTGATATCCGGAAAAAGCGGAATAGTTCAGAAACTATCCGGATACCTATTTGGTTGCCCATATTACCTCTAACTTTAGGCTCATCTCTCTAGCCCAACTCCTTTTTCAAATTTTTTTTTAGAAACGGTATGTAGCTGTCATAATATGTTATATTTACTAGATCCAAACAATAAATTATATTGGACACTATTGCTTGATATTATAAATATTAAATAAAAATTAATATGATATATTAAGTAAATTGATTATTTTTTAATGTAACAATTGTTTTAAAAAAGGGTCCATGTCAATTACATTTATTAA
The DNA here is from genome assembly GCA_003991445.1 of Oryza meyeriana var. granulata. Classification (NCBI taxonomy): domain Eukaryota; kingdom Viridiplantae; phylum Streptophyta; class Magnoliopsida; order Poales; family Poaceae; genus Oryza; species Oryza meyeriana. Next base: position 58,230 of record RYFJ01000831.1, on the reverse strand, counting down.
TTATTAATGTTTAAATTAAATAAATTAAATTCTAAATTAAAAGTCTAATATTTTTTTAACTGAAAATCAGGAGTCTAATATGTATACAACCTCATTTTATTAATTCTATTTTTAAAAAATTAGAAAAATAAGGAGTCTATAGTATTTACAATAGCATATTATATTTAACACTAATTTAATATATTATTTAGATATAAAAAGAACTACTTATATCTATTTGTTGATTTTAGAAACATGATCTAAGGGTTATTCATGTTCAGATATTCGTAGTCGCTCCGTATTCGTATTTGATAATATTTGTTTTCGTTTTTGTTCTCAAGGTATCCATATTTGTTTCCGGTCCCAAAAAAATATGAAAATAAATATGGTAGAGCTAGTTTCCATCCGATCCGTTTTCATCCCTAGTGGAAGACAATGGCAATAATTGTTTTACAACTATCTTTTCATCAAAATCTGATTTGCAAAGGATGGTTGAGTGGGGTGAGGCCAATGCCAAATCCCAAAATGCAAAGATGGTAATTGAAGAAGGTGGGGCTGGCAATGAGGTTAAATATGTAATGCCAAAGGTGTAGGTGCAATTCCGTGGCTTGCCAAAGGAGCTACATGATTTCTTGACTATATGGGCCGTTGATTCCATCCTTGGGGTAACCACAATTGTTGCATGTTATAGATGAAAGGTGTTTTCTGGAATAGTGACGGGCTTAAATACAGAACTTTGATATTGGTACGATAGATGAAGGGGACTTCTATGTTAAATTTCATTTATGCAATGAGTCTGATAGTTTTAAATGGGCTTTAGGGGTTGGTTTATGGGCCAGCTCAAACTCAGCTTAAGGAACAATTTTTGACCGAATCTTTACTATTTAAAAAGACTGTAGTGGCGACGGTGGTTTCTACAACTTTAATTCCTAACCGTCCGATCGCGCTAGATCCAATGGACAATATTTATCCCAGGATCCTCCCACCATCCCACATCGATTTCCCCTTTCCATCTCTCCCGGCCCGACGCACAACGCATCGATCTCCCCTCCCACCTCTGCCGCCACCTACGTCTCCTAGGCAAGTGTGTGCACTGTCAGGGGAGGAGGGAGAGGGGCAGAGATAGGTGGCCCCTTTGTTGGATTGCAACTCCAACAGGACGAGGCGGCAAGGTCGCGAGGGCGGGCCTGGCACTGTCGGTGGACTCCATGCCATGGGAGGCTAAGGTGCGCCACCGCCATGGAGCTCGGCCTTCATGCCACCGGCCTCTAAACCCCTCCGCCGCCGCCTTCCTCGCTTCCCACCGCTGTCACACCCTAAATTTTCCTCTTAAATAGAGCCACACAAAATATATTAAAGGAAAAGCCTCAAAGAAATTATTTTAAAAGGCTAGGGGAATTAATTAAATAAGTAAAATACAAAATAATAAAATATCATGGCTGAGAATATTTTTCCTATATTCTCCTTGCCAAAATACACTAATAGGATTTTTATGGGAATTTTTAGAGCACTAGAAGCAATTTTAATAAATCAAAACAAATTATCGAAATTAAAAACCTTCTGAAAATCCCTGGGATTTCTTTTCCTTATCTCTTTTCTTTTTCTCTCTCTTTTCCTCTCCCGGGCCGCGGCCCAACCCAAGTTGTCCCGCGCCTCTCCCCACTCCTCCTCACTGACTGGCCTGGCCCGACTGCCAGCCGCGTCAGCTCGCCTCGCCTGCTGACATGTGGGGCTGGGACCCACATGTTAGACCCATCTTCAACCTCTGGCCGAATCGGCCGGAGGGGATCAGCCTTCCCTGAGCATCAGATTTTGCCTGTCCCCGCTCCCCCGCGCCACGGCTCCAAGTTCGAACCACGTGGACCGAGTCCTTGCCCGTTTGCCCCCTCCCCCCCACCTTCTATGCCCCTCTTGCCCACGACCACAGATGAATCGTGTCCACTAGCCGCTGCGGCCGCCGCCCCATGTCTCCATGAAATTCGGCCAACTCGGCCACGAACTCCCGCAGCCGAGTACATATAAACCTTCCCCGTACTCCGTCCTCACTTCCCCTCAGTTGTCCACATCTGCCAAGTACCCTAACCCCCTCCACGCCGAGCTCCTGAATCGCCGCCGCGCTCCACCTACTCCAGTCAGACGTTGCCGCCGCTACAGTCGTTGCCGACTACTGCGTTCATGCTCGCTAGCTTCGCCGCGCCCCACTATGTCCTGTTCCACCGTCGGCTGCCTCGGATTCCCGCCGGAACTCCATCCTCTCTGTCACCCCTTTTGGTAAGCCTCTCCGCCAGCAGTCGGCCGCGGATTTCTGTCGACCCACTTGGTCTTTTTCTCTCCTAACACGTTCTACACCTCCACCAGGTTCTCCTAAATCCCGTCCGCACCTAAGTCGTTGCTTTGCGCCGCTGGAACGCCATCGCCGTCGACTACCCAAACCTCGCCGCCGCCAAACCCCTCTGATCACTGTCTTCCGCCGTTCTCCGTTGGTCGTTGCACCTCGGTGAGTACTCGGTCGCATTCCTCACCTCCTCCACTGCTCACCACTGCTCTCTAGGAGGCCGGATGGTCGCCAGCGGTGACCATCGGCCCGCTCGCCCTGCCGCCGTGTGGCCGCGCCGGCGGGGGCGAGTCCCGTTCATCCTCGGCCATCCGATCTGCCCGGTAGATCGTGGCCGTTTGCGTGCGCCCGTGCCGTGCCGGGTGCGTGGACCGAGTCCACCGTGCGCCATCCTCCCGCGCCGCTGACCCATGGGCCCCGCTTGTCGGCGCCAGTTCCCCATGGTCCGCTGGTGCAATAATCCCTTTAATTGCGCAATAAATCTATTAATAATTAATTTGTATAGTGAAATAACACTAAAACTTCTAAAATTCATAACTCATACGAACTCCGATTAATCCCATCCAAATTTCATTAAATCCAGAAAAATGCCAAGAATCTATTAAAAATACTTTTAACCCCTGTTTCAGTGTCCACATATACTGTTTTAATTGTTTGTGCATTGTTTGCTATAAAAACCGATGCCATCGATCCTCCAGTTTACTACGAAGTCGTTGCTGAATTCACCGAGCCGGAGTAAAGCAAATCGCATCGTTTCCTCGATCATTTTGTACCCATTTATTGCAAATTATTTGTTTTAAATTAATAAACATGCATTATTTCATCATTTCATGTGGGGAGGGTGACCTATATAAATGCAATTTCAATTGCTCTGACTTTATTCCACCTGTACACCTTTGTAGCTGGGTAATAATAAGACTAGATGCAATTGTTAGGATGCTTAGCCCTGCTTAGAAACCTTTAGCTCACATGGGGATTTAAATGCTTTAATTTACATTTATGGTCCGACTCACTGTGGGGAAATGGAACTTTAGATATGTTGATGTTAAATTACTAAAATTTGACCTAAAGGGTGGGCTGTGGGTGCATGGTTTTGTTGGTCACACCCATGGCAGTTAAGGACCGGTTCGCGGGACCCCCTTGGGCAAATACTTGTACATTCCACAAGCTAGCGTGGGCAACGGCTAGGCTTGTAGCGTCTCTTCTCCCTCTCCTAGGCACCGTTGGTGAGAATAGGCGTGATGGAGTTGGGTCGGCTCAGGGTCAGGTTGATCAGCTTCCGGATTCATTGTGGTGCAAAGGGGTAGCCTGGCCAATATGGGGTGTCCTGTTGGCAGGTGCAACCTTAACGTGGTGTAGATGGTTGGGGAGAGGTTACGTGGATGGTCCTATCATAGCCTCTCACGGGGTGTCGTGGTGACACGCTGGCACACGGGAACATGTGTAGGGCTGTGTCTTGTGGGTACAGTTGTACACCTCTGATCAGAGTAAATCTATTCGAATAGCCGCACCCGCGGTCATGGGCATTTTGGTCAAGACTCACCGTGATTAGCCTCACCATAATAAATTGACATTAAAATTTGCTATAGTGTTAGGATGGATGGCTGGGTCTGGTTAACATGGTGTAACGTTGATCAGTGGAGGATTAATATTGCTCAATTAATCAACATTTTTACTATTTACGAACTATCATTGTTTGCAACTGCTTTTACGCAAATGAACCCTGAGCCTATCTTTGTCTCCCGTGCATTGTGCATATTTGTGGGTGTGATTTATTGAGTACTGTGGGTGGTACTCAGTCTTGCTCTCTTCCCCCCTTAGTGGTGGAGTATATGTCCGATAAGGATCATCAGGAGGACTAGGCTGGATCCGCCATCAAGACGTCTGTGGAATGGAAGCCTCCACTTGGCTAGCTGTATATAGGCTTTATTTATATTTACCGCTGTATTTATGTAAGATAGTTTTATTCTGTTTGTAAGACGCACTCTGTATGGCAACTTGGTATTGTGTACCCTGGCTTTCCTAGACAGGGATTTAATACACAGGAATGTTCAGAATTCTAGTTACGAATTTCTAGGAGTTACAAGTTGGTATCAGAGCCGAATTTGACTGTAGGACTAGCCAAATGGAAACCCTAAGAGCCCTCTGAAATTCTCATTTGCATATGCTTTTTGCACTTGGAGTTATTTCGGGGAAAATTAGGGATTTGTTCTCGGATTGGGATGAAATCTTAATCTTTATTTGATCAAAATTTTTGAGTCAGGTCAAAGCTAGGGTAGAAATTTTATTTGAGGGTGATGGCATAGGTGTCCAAATTTTGGGAAAAACATTGGTTATCGGGGTGATGTACGATTTTAAACATGCATAAAATATTTTTACTTGCTTTGCCATTATTATTTAAAATTAATCGCTACTGTATGGTTCTGTCATACTATTTTGTCGGATTCTCAATAACGTTTATATGTAAAATTATTTTATGGATACAATTGTTGTTTATTTCTAAATTATTTATTGTTCACTCTATTTGGATCTGAGCATACATTGATTCCCCCTCCTTGCCTTCTATAGATGGACAATCTCCGCAACCAACGCAGTGCAAACATGGGTGGATTCGTTGAAGAGCTTTGCATGATGAGTTTCACTTTGGGGTACAGCCACGCCCCGGAGTACACCGCAGTGGAGCCCATGGAGGGTGAGCTCCCTCACCGTGTTCGCTTGAAGTTGACAGGCGAACTATACCTCCTACCAGCTATAGAGGTTGAGATCGGCGGGCGTACCTACGACCACGCCTGCCAGGAGGCCACTTTCCATCTGATTGGAGAGCTACGCCGAAGGCACCACTCTACCCTCTGCACCACCGCCTACCGCTACCTCCCCAGCCGGGCTCACTACCAGATCTATAGCACCTTCCAGCTGGTTGACAATGAGAATGACACCACCATCGTCCACATGAGGCGAGCGATGTGGGCCATGGAATACATGCACGCCAACTGGGTGCGTGCGGCCCACGATAGGGAGGATGCCAACAAGATGACCATCATCGGTCTCCAGAACTGGATCGACTGTCTGAAGAAGGAGTTCGCAGAGCTGAAGGGACAGCCGCCACCCGATGGGGCCAGGATTCGTCTGACCCCAAGGAAGAGGACCCTTCCTCCGGTGCGTATTCAGTTGGCCCCCAGGAATAGGCCACACGCACCAGCGCCAGCTCTAGCTCCAGCACCCGTGCCAACACCAACTGACGGCATGATCAGCACGTTGTCAGGCGACGGCTGCTCTCAGGGGGGTACCAGCATCCATGGGGGCTTCACCCCCATCGACGATAGCAGCTCCCTCAGTGGATCCCGTACCCGCAGCGAGGCCAGTTCGTTGGCTCACGGTAGTAAGGACTATGTGAGCAGATCCAAGACCCGCACCGACGATGAGGTGGGTGACGAGCAGGAGCCGAAGTATAATTTGGATGACCGTAGGAGCCGTCCGGAGCACTAGGTGCACCGTCCTTAGCTTTGTCATTTTTCTAGTTTGATTTCAAGTTTAGTTGTAATGTATGGATGTTTGCTTTGGGGTAGTTGGTGGTTCATACCTTCTATTGTGGCATGGCTGCCTTAATTAGAAGTTGAATTGCTTTTGTTATGTTTCCAAACGATGCACTTCAGTTAATTTAATTCAGTCACTTAATTATCACTCCTGTTTCTGAGCCACCTATTTTCCTCCTTTCCTTCCATTTTGTTAACGCCAAAATTTGGTATGATTCTTTATCAGATTCGATTAAGAGAGAAATCACAGTCAATTAGCGGGGATTAATCCAGAGGAAGCCGAGTTTTGGAAAGGATCGTAAAGACCACGGGAAGGCAGTTAATATCTTATCTATAAATTAGGCAGAGATAATAATTTTTAGGAAACTTGATCTCCTGTCCGATCAGGGCTTGTTAATTTTCCTTTTTATAGTTAGGAAACTCCTGTTTCGTGTCCAATCAGGACTGCATCAACTCGGGGTATAAATACGTATGCCCGGGTACCTTGTAAATCATCACACAGATCAATACAACTTCGGCGCATCGCCACCCTTTTTGACGGGTTCTTGCTTCTCGAGCCAGGCTGCATCGGTTAAGTTCGACCTCCTACGAGAGGGTAAGTCTCGTTACCCCGACTATCGTATCGGCTAGGACTTCCTCGATTAGGTCCGATATTCTAGTCGGTCTACGGTAGTCGGCTTACCACGATATATCTGTTCTGTCTACGGCTGCATCAGTTAGGTTTGATCTCATAGTCCGAGTAGATATATCACATCACGCGTGCATAAATTTATCGGCTTACTAGGTGTAATTTATCATCAATTTGTGCTGCATCGGTTAGGTCCGACCTACTAAACTGCTAGCGATAAATTATTCCTGCTAGGTTGATAGATTTTATACAAGCGTCTTATCGGGATGTATAGCCGATAAGTTATCCTATTTTACATCACGATTGCATTAGATCTATCGGCTCATCGAGGTTCTTTTATCATTATTAATCTGTGCTGCATCAGTTAAGTTTGAACTACTAGATTGATAATGATAGATTTATCCTTGTTAAGCCGATGGATGTTGATGCAATGTTTTATCGGAGTGCCTAGCCGATAAGTTATCTGTTATTAAATACAGCCGATTGCATTATCTTTATTTTATATATTTACACTATCATCGGTTTTTCAGCCGATGCATATGTTCTATCAGCAGTCGGCTAGTTTATTATTTCATTATATTATCATCAACTTATCGCAGTTATCTTTTTATGCCATCATCGGCTTCCAGTCGATGTATAAGTGCTATAGTCCATATCGGCTATCGGCCGATGAAACGAGTCCAAATCGGCTTCCAGCTGATTGGCTCACTGATCTAATTTTTTCTCTCCTTGTCAATTGTAGGGTCAAATTGACTGGCACGCCTACGAACCTCAAAATTTAGGACTTGCACTGGAGTTAAGCAAATCTCCCAGGCCTTCACGTGTCTAGTGCATCGAACCATATCATCGGCTCGTTCCCAACGCTGCCGGTGATTTTCGGTGTCAACACGTTTTTGGCACGCCTGGTGGGACACGGAATTTCGACATGGCCGGAAAAGAGATTAAAACAGACAACGTGATTTCGGTCAGCATGGAAGATCTAATTGACGAGCAGAAACAGCAAGTCGAGCAGAATATGGCTAATTTTCAGAAACTCTGCTTGGAATCTTTTGGCATGACGCGACAAGGGCCGATTCAAAAATCTCAATTTCCGAAACCAGCTCTAGTCGGAGAATCGAGCCGTACACCACCTGAAAGTCCACCAAAACCTTTACAAGAGATGTAAATGAAGCAGTGCATCATGCGCTTATCAATCAATCAAGAATATTGGTGAACACGCTTCATAACCTTATCAAGAAGGCAATGGATGGATCAATTGCTCAAAAGCCCAATCGGGGTCCTGTTTACCTCCCACCAAAGATAGAGCCAAATCAAGTCACTTTTGGCACCAGAAAAGATATACCGGAAAACTTGTTTTCGCAGAACCAGGCTGGGGGGCAACAAGATATTCCTGCAGGATACCATCAAACGGCTTATTATGGGGGATATCAACAAAATTATCCAGGAGGTATTGCCGATTCAGGTAATTATCAGAGAGAATATCCTAGGCAGAATCGGTTACCAACTCCACCTATACAGTATCAATAGGAAAACCCAAGGGAGGAGGATTTATCGACAAGGATTGCAGAGATAGTAAGGGAACAGTTTGGGATAAAACCAAAAGAGCAAACATTTATGTATCGACATCCATATCCGGAGTGGTTTGACAGAGTTCCATTGCCACACCGATACAGAGTCCCAGATTTTTCTAAGTTCTCAGGACAAGACAACATATCTACAGTTGAGCATATTAGCCGATTCTTGGCACAGTGTGGAGAGGCATTGGCTGAGGAGGCTCTAAGGGTTAGATTTTCCCCTTGTCATTGTCCGGATCGGCCTTTACATGGTTCTCTTCTTTACCACCAAATTCAGTCCGAGGATGGGCCGATCTGGAAAAATAATTTCACAAATACTTTTTTGCTGGGATCCACGAGATGAGGCTGACAGACTTAACATCGGTTAAACAAAGGCCAGACGAAATAGTACCGGAATACGTTCAGCGTTTTCGGGACGTTAGAAACCGATATTATAGTTTGAATCTAAGCGACGGGTATCTAGCCGAGTTGGCTTTCCAGGGCCTCTTGGCTCCAATTAAAGAGAGGTTTTCATCACAGGAGTTCAAAAGTCTGGCGCACCTGGTACAGAAGGTATCGGCTCATGAAAGCCGGTTTCAAGAAGCGAAAAAGGAGAAGTTGCAGAGGAGGGTTGCTCAGGTGCAAGCTTATTCATCGGACTCAGATGATGACGGATCCGATGTTGAAGTTGGATTGGTGGAATGGGCTAGAAATAAGAAATCAGTATCATGCCCGCGGGTGAAGGATATCGGCAAGGAGGAGCGATACAATTTTGACATCAATAAAGCCGATAAAATCTTCGATCTATTGCTACAAGAGAAACAGATACAGCTTCCGCCAAATCATGTAATTCCATCAGTCGAAGAACTAAAGAAGAAGAGATATTGCAAGTGGCATAACACGATATCGCACCACACCAATGAGTGCAAAGTTTTTTGGCAACAAATTCAATCGGCTGTCGAACAGGGGAGGACAAATTTGAGGACAAAAAGCCGATGAAAATTGATGGACATCCATTCCCCGTAAACATGGTTTATGTGGGGTCATCAAGGGATCAAGCCGATGAAGGAAGATATCGAGAGTTTAGAAGATCTAGAGTTACTTCATCGCAGCTGATAGATAAATATTCAAGACGCGAAGAGGAACAACGGGCTTTGTCGCACGAGGAGAGGTATAATCCACATTGGAATTGCCCGTTCTTTCAATTTTGCTGGGAGCAAGGAATAAGATTACCATCGATCAGAGACTGTCCTGAATGTAATGTTACAAGATCTTGGATTTTTGAGCATGAAGGATTTTCACGAGATCGGCCGCTTGAAAAACGAGCGTCAGTACATAGCCGATTAGGGCCGATCCATGAAGAGTTTTTTTGAAGAAAATAATAAAGAGGGATTGCATGAAAAACAACAAATCCAAAATCCTCAGTGGTGTCCTAGTGGAATATTTACAAAGAATCAGAAAAGAAGGGCACAGCGGCTACGGCACCAAGAGCAATAGGAAGAACAACGGCGAGATTACAAGGAAGCCGATCATCGTCACAAGAGGACTAAACGGGTATGGCGTGTGAAGAAGAGTGACGATGAGGTTGATCCGTCGGCTCCAGTAAACATGGTTTTCTTTTTGCCTCGGGAATATAAAGCGCTTTCATCTGATGAGGAAGACATTGAAGAAGTTTTTGCTCAGTTAACACTGTAACCCGATCGGGCTATATTTGATAAGCGTGAAGAATCGAAGCATCGGCATTTGAAGCCATTATATATCAAGGGTTATGTGAATGGGAAGCCGATGACGAAGATGCTAGTTGATGGGGGGGCAGCTGTTAATCTAATGCTGTATACTACGTATCGGAAGTTGGGGAAAACCGCTGAAGATTTGATCAAGACGAATATGGTGTTAAAAGATTTCGGCGGGAATCCACCGGAGACGAAAGGCGTGTTAAACGTGGAATTAACAGTGGGAAACAAAACATTGCCTACCACGTTTTTTGTTATCAATGGAAAAGGATCATATAGTCTACTCCTTGGCAGGGATTGGATTCACGCAAACTGTTGCGTGCCCTCGACGATGCATCAAAGTCTAATACAGTGGCAAGGAGACCAAGTTGAGGTAATCCTTGTAGATCAATCGACCAACATTGCAATGACCAATTTGTCGGTCTGGGAGGCCGATGGTGTCAACTGTTTGTCTGGAAAAGTGTGGGAAGGGGATTATCTTAAGGTCACCAGTCAAGGGAAACAGCCGATTCAGCAAGTCGGCTCAGAATTGCTACTCTGATGGGCACCATTGAAGATTTCGAAGGGAAGTTGGGACAAGGGTTTACGTCGGCCGATGATTTGGAAGAGATTGATATAGGACAGGGGGATAGGCTAAGGCCGACGTACATAAGTAAAAAATTGTGTCCCGAGTTTCGAGAAGAATTAATAAAATTGTTGAAAGAGTATCGGGATTGTTTTGCTTGGGAATATCATGAAATGCCAGGATTAAGCCAATCAGTTGTTGAACATCCGCTTCCTATTAAACCAGGATATCGGCCGTTTAAACAGACTCCAAGGAGATTTAAGGCGGAGTTATATGAGCCAATTAAAGCAGAAATCACAAGGTTATATGATGCAAAGTTTATAAGGCCGTGCTGATATGCTGAATGGGTTTCTAATATCGTCCCGGTGGAAAAGAAAAATGGAAAATTGAGGATATGTATTGATTTTCGGGATTTGAATAAGGCTACCCCCAAGGATGAGTACCCAATGTCGATAGCAGATTTGTTGGTGGATGCAGCATCGGGCCACAAGATTATTAGCTTCATGGATGGCAATGCAGGATACAACCAGATTTTTATGGTAGAAGAAGACATACATAAGACTGTGTTTCAATGTCCTAGAGCTATCGGCTTATATGAGTGGGTAGTAATGACGTTTGGATTAAAAAGTGCCGGTGCGACTTATCAAAGGGCGATGAATTATATATTTCATGATCTCATCGGCTTATTAGTGGAAATTTATATCGATGATGTGGTGGTTAAATCCAAGAGTGATGAAAGCCATATAGCCGATTTGCGAAAAGTGCTGGAAAGGGCAAAGAAATAAGGATTAAGGATGAATCCCAATAAATGCGCTTTTGGTGTATCGGCTGGGAATTTTTGGGTTTCATGGTTCATGAGCGAGGAATTGAAGTTAGTCAACGGAGCATCAGAGCCATCAAGAATACGGAACCACCAAGCAATAAGACGGAGCTACAGTCATTGATCGGCAAGATTAATTTTGTAAGGAGATTCATATCAAATTTGTCAGGAAGGATTGAGCCTTTTACTCCATTGTTGAAGTTGAAAGCCGATCAAGAGTTTGTGTGGGGGGCAGAACAGCAGAAGGCATTTGATGAGATTAAGAGTTATTTAAGTTTCCCACCTGTTTTGATTCCGCCGCAGAAAGGAGTGCCATTCAAGTTATACTTATCTGCCGATGAAAGATCCATCGGGTCTGTTTTAATACAAGAGTTTGAAGGCAAGGAGCGAGTCGTGTTCTATTTAAGCAGAAGGCTTTTGGATGCTGAAACGAGATATCCTGCGGTGGAGAAATTATGCCTTTGTTTATATTTCTCATGCACGAATTTAAGGCATTATATCCTATCGGCTGAGTGCACGGTGGTTTGCAAGGCCGATGTGGTGAAATACATGTTGTCGGCTCCAGTCTTAAAAGGGCGAGTTGGTAAATAGATTTTTGCCCTAACAGAGTTCGACTTGAGATATGAATCGGCTAAAGCGATCAAGGGACAAGTAATGGCCGATTTCATTGTGCAACACAGAGGAGTTCATGAAGATTATGTGGAGCCGATCCCGTGGACTTTGTTTTTTGATGGATCGGTTTGCAAGCATGCATTTGGTATCGGATTGGTCATTGTATCGCCTCGGGGGGCAAGTTTTGAGTTTGCCTTTACAATTAAACCCTATCGGACCAATAATCAGGCAGAATACGAGGCGGTGCTGAAAGGACTTCAACTTTTAAAGGAGATCGGGGCCGATATCATAGAGATTGTTGGAGATTCTTTATTAGTGATCAAGCAATTATCTGGGGAGTATGAATGCAGGGATGATATTTTAAGATCGTATCATGAAGAATGCAGAGATTTGTTGAAAGATTTCAGGATGGTATCGTTGGATCATATCCCTAGAGAACAGAATTTAGAAGCTAATGATCTTGCACAGATTGCTTCGGGTTATCGGCTGAATAGACAGATTGAGGTTGAAATAGCCGATAGTGATATTCAGGATAGAGCCGATGATTGGAGACAGGAAATAATTGATTATTTACAAAATCCATCGCAATCGGTTTCCAGGAAACTTCGGTATAGAACTACTAAGTATGTGTTGCTTGATGGAGAATTATATTATCGAACTTTTGAAGGGGTTCTGCTGAGATGCCTAAATTTGGAAGAAGCCAAAGTGGTCATGTGCGAAGTGCATGAGGGTGTTTGTGGAACTCATCAATCGGCTCATAAGATGAAGTGGATATTGAGAAGAGTAGGGTATTTTTGGCCGACAATACTAGAGGATTGCTTCAAATATTATAAAGGATATCAAGATTGCCAGAAATTTGGAAATATACAGCGAGCACCAGCATCGGCTATGAATCCTATCATCAAACCGTGGCCGTTTAGAGGATGGGGAATTGATATGATCGGCCAGGTTTATCCTCCATCAAGTAAAGGACATAAATTCATATTGGCAGCAACAGATTATTTTACAAAATGGGTGGAAGCAGTTCCATTGAAGAAAGTCACGTCCAAGGATGCGATTGAGTTTGTAAAAGAGCATATAATTTATCGGTTTGGAATTCCTCAGACGATAACTACCGATCAGGGATCTATTTTCGTGTCCGATGAGTTTCAACAATTTGCTGCCAGTATGGGAATTAAGTTACTGAATTCATCACCTTATTATGCTCAAGCTAATGGACAGGCAGAAGCTTCGAATAAGAGTTTAATCAAATTAATTAAGCGGAAGATTGATGAACAGCCGCGACGATGGCATACTACATTAGCCGATTCATTATGGGCTTATCAGATGGCATGTCATGGGTCTACTCGGGTACCACCATACCAATTAGTATATGGGCATGAAGCAGTTTTGCCTTGGGAAACTAACATCAGCTCTAGGAGAATTTCTTTGCCAAATCAATTGACAGCCAATGATTATTATAACTTGATGATAGATGAACTCGAGGATTTGGCTCAGAATCGGTTAAGGGCGCTGGAAAGGATCAAGGAAAATAAAGCTAGGGCGGCTAGGCATTATAATAAAAAGGTGATGAATAAATCGTTTACTGAGAGAGATCTTGTATGGAAGTTGATTTTGCCGATTAGGTCCAAAGATAGTAAATTCGGAAAGTGGTCGCCTAATTGGGAAGTGCCCTATCGGATTAATCGTTGTGTACCTGGCAATGCTTATATATTGGAAGATCTTGAGGAGACAGAGTTTGCTAAGGCACTTAATGGGAAATACCTCAAGAAGTATTATCCGAGCGTATGGATCAACTCCTGAATCTGTTGATGCGGCCGATTTCGAAATGGTTCAAGCAAGAGCCGATGTTGTTACATCGCCTAAAGATAGCCGATATCAATTGATATCGCCTTTAGATCAAACAAATAAAATATTATCAAGCGAAGATGGAGTATGATGAATAAATAACAGCTGATTAAGTTATGTTACAGCAAAAAGGTTAATCGGCATGTTTCAGAGCACCATCAAAGTCATCAATGTTAAGAATTTACAAGAATTTTTGGATTGTTTCGATCACGCGCAGGCGGATCTGGTCAATCTCACCAATGGCGTGAATGTCTTCTTTGTCGGAACCCAGGATGATCTTTAAGTTTTTGCGCTGATGAACAACTTGACGCACTGCTGCTGCAACTTTGGCTTCTTGATTTTGTACAGCTTGTGGCAGGCCGATGAGCTGGGATTCTGTTGTTTCGATGTCCTTGCGGATTTTTTCAAGTTCTGCCAGCAAATCGGCTTCCCTTTTCTTCAGCTGGTCCAGTTTGGATTGGAGTTCTTGAGGGGCAGCTGCCATATCGTCAAGCTTTTTCTTTTCTGTTTGAGCTGACAGCCGATCGTTTTGGATATCTTGGACCATTTTCTGTTGATCAGCACGATCGGCTATGCGCTGCCTGAGCTTGATGAGTTGGAACTTGTGGGATTCCAGATATGCTGCAGGAGTCAATGCGTCGATAAGCTCTTCGGGCAAATGATGCTCAATTTTTACAAATCTTGCCCGGATCGGCTTGCAGTCTTCCACCAAAGCGTCGATCGGGTTTTCCAGCAGACAGATAATATTCATCAAGTATTCGCACACGTCAGCTGAAAAGATGGTTTGGTTACCGCGCTGGTGGCTGTTTCTTCATTTGCCTCTAAGTACTTGCCGATGTCAAAAGAGAACAAGTCGGCTAAGGACTGCAAATTGACATCGGTAAAAGGATCAGTAATGAGTTAAAATGAAATATGGATATAAAGAGATTACCTGAGGCAGGACATCAGCACCAAGTGGATGAGTGGGCTGTTCTTCAGGATGGCCGATGCCTGGCGGTGACGTAGTAAGAACGGCCTCAACGACCCTTGGGGCTGGGTGCTAGAGTTGGAACGGCTGCAGAAGTCATCGGCTCGATGCTTGTAAGGATGTCAGCAGAAGGTTGAGGTTCAGGAGCCGATGACTCGAGCTGAAAATAAGATCGATAATGTAAAGATGGGAAACAGATAATAATATCAAGACTTAGCGCATACCCGGGGATGAAGGGGCCGGTGTTGTTTGAATAGCAGGTGGCACCGTGACCACGACATTGGCACTGGTTTTCTGCTTCTTTTGAGAAGGGCGAGACGCCAGCTTTTTGCATTTTGATCCTGTCGGCCGTGGCGCCTGGAGAAGAGCCGATGGAGGGGGAGCACCATGCCCTAAGTGTGGATTGGCCGATGGTGGTTGGTATACGATCGGCTGGCCACTGGTGCTTGTTGTCGATGGCTCCTCGTCGACAGCCTGCGAGATAAGATTATAAGAGATGATCGGAGACAATGATTAAGGCTTATGGGATGTTATCTCTCCATCAGATTCGACATAGTTTGCGTTGAGGCGAGAGCAGTAATGGATGACCGATGAGTTGAACAAGGTGTTTCTTCCATTCTGACCACCATCAGGCAAAAAGCTTTGTATTGGCAGTACATACCTCCACATCGGTGGCGGTGCCCAGAGGTAGGGATTCTGTTAGAGCCCGCATCCGATCATACTCTAAAGCACTGTTGACATTACCCCGGGCCTGTAGTTTGTCAATGAAGAATAGGCCGATTGGAAGTTGACCGAGACCAAGCTGGCGGGAACCGACTGATGGATGATAGAATTCATATGATGGTTGTGATCGGCCCTGAGAGAAGCCTGTCGGCAGTAGGCAGGGGTAATGGCCGATAGGAATGTGATTTCGATTCCATCGGCCATCGCGTCAAGAGGATTGAACTTGAAGGGCATCTCAAATGATGCTGCATCATCATATGCGAACCAAAGTGTGGCCTCCCTGGTGAGCCATAATAAACCTTTGAACCATTGGCTGAGTCCGACGGGCATCATTTTGCAGCCAGGGAGGGCCAATGTAGCTTCGCCCACGGAGATACATCGGCGGTAGATGGGTTCCTGGTCTTCTGGATGATCGGCTGGGAAGATAGATTGAGGAAGGAAGTCTAGGAATGGCCTTGGAGCTGTAGACGTTGAGCCATAATTGCACAACCACCAGGACCCCAATATGGCCGACTTGCTGGCCGGCCGATAGCTTGACTGCCACCTGATGCAGTAGTTGATAAGTGGCGCCAAGAAGGTATTGCCCCAAGGGGACTTGTTTCCGATCGGCCAAGCATTCTGCCAGGCACTGCATGTTGGTTGTTGGCGAGGGTTGCACACCAAAAATGAATCGTTCTAGACCACAAGTTCAAAAAAGCAACATGTTCCCGATTGTCGACTGGCCCAGTTCCCTTGTTGTGGATTGATATATATTTGGACCAACCGCCGATATTCTTCGTCTGAAGCCAATGAGTAGGCTTATATTGGAGGTTGAGGGGGTTGATGTAACTTGTGGTGTTGAGGCAGGTGAGCATGGTTACATCCATCAAAGTTGGGGTCATCGGACCATGTCCAAATAGGTAAGCATTGAGGGCGTCTGACCAAAAGTATGAAGCTGATGCAAGCAGAGGTTCGTTCCTCCATCTCGGCCAGGGAAAGGTTAGCAGTGGCCGATATCTGATTCTTCCCAGAGAGTTTTCTTTGCGGCCGATACTCTGATATACTAGTTCCTTCATCCGGGAAGCTTGCTAGGCCATGACCTGAAACTGTTGGTCCAATCGCTAGCTAGCATGGTAGAGTTCTTGAAAAGGAAGCGTTGGGTTTCGGCGTTGATGAATCTATAGGGTCTTCCTACCCATGGGCCATGATAGAAATTTGGATAGTCGACGGCCGGAATCAAAATCTGGTTCTTAAGGTTCTACAGTAAACAAGAACACAAAGAAGAACGGATGAAGATTGTGGCAGATTCAATCTAAGTTACAAGGCAGAGAGAGCGATCAAACAAGAAGGTTACCTCTAGGACAGCGATTGTTGAAGCCATTGCAGAAGAAGAAGATGAGCGAAGACCGATGGTTGAGGAAGAAGGTTACAGCGGTTTGCCTGGATCGCCAGAGTTCGTCGAGGTCTCGGAAGAAGCGAGAGGGCTTTGGTGATGTGAAAGAGTAAAGAAAGGAGGCTAGGAAGGCAAAACGGTTTATAGAGGTATGATGACCGGGCGGGAATCAAGGCCGTTGGCATTGTTTCAAACAATTAAGGAAAGTGGGCTACCTTGGGCCGCCTCGGTGTGATAGGAATCTGAAAGCCCAGACGAGAGAATTTCAAAGTCTTATGAAAAACTCCGAAATTGGGGGGCATGTGTTAACGCCAAAATTTGGTATGGTTCTTTATCAAATTCGGTTAAGGGAGAAATCACAGTCAATTAGCGGGGATTAATCTAGAGGAAGTCGAGTTTGGGAAAGGATTGTGAAGACCACGAGAAGGCAGTTAATATCTTATCTGTAAATTAGGCAGAGATAATAATTTTTAGGAAACCTGATCTCGTGTGTCCGATCAGGGCTTGTTAATTTTCCTTTTATAGTTTGGAAACTCCTGTTTCATGTCTGATCAGGACTGTATCAACTTGGGGTATAAATACGTATGCCCGGGGACCATGTAATCATCACATAGATCAATACAAATTCGGCGCATCGCCACCTTTTTAAACGGGTTATTGCTTCTCGAGCTGGGCTGCATCGGTTAAGTTCGACCTCCTGCGAGAGGGTAAGTCTCGTTACCCCGACTATCGTATCGGCTAGGACTTCCTAGGTTAGGTTCGATATTCTAGTCGGTCTACGGTAGTTGGCTTACCACGATATATCTATTCTGTCTACTGCTGCATCAGTTAGGTTTGATCTCATAGTCCGAGTAAAATATATCACATCAAAGCGTGTATAGATTTATTGGCTTACTGGGTGTAATTTATCATCAGTTTGTGCTGCATCGGTTAGGTCCGACCTACTAAACTGCTAATGATAAGTTATTCCTGCTAGGTTGATAGATTTCATGCAAGCGTCTTATCGAGATGTATAGCCGATAAGTTATCGTATAATACATCACAATTGCATTAGATCTATCGGCTCATCGAGGTTCTTTTATCATTATTAATCTGTGCTGCATCAGTTAAGTTTGACCTACTAGATTAATAATGATAGATTTATCCTTGTTAAGCCGATGGGTGTCTATGCAATGTTCTATCGGAGTGCCTAGCCGATAATTTTTTTTATTAGATAAAGTGACTGTATTTGTTTTAATTATTATCTATACTATATCGGCTTTCTAATGCATTTTCTATGGTAGTCGGCTGGTTTATGATTTGCCTTACATCGCTATCGGTTCTCTAGCTGATGTACTTATTTATTTTATCCATTTATGCCATCATCGGCTTCCAGTCGATGTATAAGTGCTTTAGTTCATATTGGCTATCAGCCGATGAAACGAGTCCAAATCGGCTTCCAGCCGATTGGCTCACCGATCTAATGTTTCTATCTCCTTGTCAATTGCAGGGTCAAATTGACTGGCATGCCTACGAACCTCAGATTTAGGACCTGCACTGGAGTTAAGCAAATCTCCCAGGCCTTCACGTGTCTAGTGCATCGAACCAGATCATCGGCTCGTTCTCAACGCTGCCGGTGATTTTTGGTGTCAACACTCGCTCATTAACCGTGAGCACGGCTTTTTGAATAGTTTTACTCTGGCTAGAGGTGTACCAATTTACCCACAAGACACAATCTCAACATCATGTCAGCCATGCGTCGCGATACCCGAAAGTACCCAAATAGAGATTGTGACAAGACCATCCATATAACTCGCACAATAGGAGAGCCTCCTGCCAAGCCTCCGGTCTCCGGTGGGGGTGATCAAGTGCCTTCCCGTGAGACGGCTCGACGCCCAAATGCATGGGCTTATTGTCACTGCCATGTGTGGACTTATACCAGCCACAAACCTGCCCTGGTGCCTCCTATTGAACTCGTCACACTTCAAGTCCTGCTATCCCATTCTAGCTTGTGGTTAGCACGGATAATGCTTCGCAACAAGTAGTCCGCGAACCGGTCCTTAATTGTCATGAGCACCGCTAGCAACATTCACAACCCTAGTGCTCACAACCCACCATTCAGTCAAGTTTTAGTTGGCACAATTAATTAACCAGTCACGACCAACTGTCGTGAAAGGACATCCATTAATTATCGATGAATGAATTATTAGTTTCCCACATAAAATGACGCTACGGTTTCTAAGCAATGGCTAAGCAAATCCTAAATAATCTAGCCAGATAAATAATTCAACATCCAGCTAGTCAATATTATTACCCGGGGTATCAAGGTAAAGGAATCAATATCGACATGGCCATAATAGTCAAGGATCATAGGATAGTAAATAAATACCCATATAATGACTTTCAAAAGCGTTGCATGCAATATTGTTAAAACAAAATAGATTTCGCAAATGGGATCAACATGCTCAAGGAGATTGTCGTGTGACTTGACTTGCAATAAAAAACGTCTTCGATTGCCCTTCCGAATTCTTCCGTAGACTCCGCATTCTTCCGACACGGCGACTACACGCAAAATGATAAAACCCTAAGAAACTCCAAATAAACAGTACATAAAAATACATAAACAAGTAAATTATGATTTTAGATGAATTTAGGAAGAAGAACGGGTCGTATTGGAGTTCAAACGAAAAACATAAGGCTTTTGGAAGGTTGAATTCAGAATAAATCCGAAAAGGAATTGGAAAAGAATATTCTTGGGAATATTCTCTGGATTTTGGGATTAAAATGAATATTTTGGCTATGTACAGTAATGGAGGCCACTAGTAGTGACCTAGATCACAGGGTCTAGGTCCATGGACTAGAGGAGTGATGTGTGATGAATCGGCTGAGTTGGCAGGGTGAGATGGTGATGATGTGGATGCTGATGTAACGATTAAGGCGGAGATGGCACTTGTCGGAGAATGGAACTCCAACCGCGGGGAGTCTGGGGACCCCCCTTTGAGGTTCGGCCAGGGGAGTTGTCCCAGGACGACTCCGGCGTCCGGTGGATATGCGCTCGGGCCCGGGGACCCGAGCTGAGAGATGGCACGCAAGGAGATAGGAGGAGGTAGACAGGTTCGGGCCGCACGGAGGCGTAAAACCCAACTCCTGTATGTGTTTGCTATGTGGGAGATGAATGTGGTTTCGGTGTTACAAGATGTTCTCGGTGGTGCTCTAGAGCTAGACCTCCCTTCCCAAAAGAGAGACAGAGCGAGCTGAAGAAGGCGAACAGTAGCGAGAGAATGAGCTAGAGCCAGAGATCGAGTGTGTCCCCCAGCCTGTGGCAAGGATCCTCCTTTTATCGATCAAGGGGAGTCCACAGTGCCGAGTACCCGGAGAAAGATTTTAGGTATGCTACGTCTTGTCGTGCACGTCCGCGCCCGTTCGCTCCCGCCTGCTGAGCCACGCCGGGGTTGGTCTGCTGCAGAGGCCTAAGTCATGGAGATGTGACGACGCACGCCCTCGCCGCCGAAGTCAAAAGTCTCTGACTGCACAGGGAGCTGGCCCACGGGGGGCCGTCACGAGCCGTCATGCGTGGCAGAGCGGGCGACTGGGGCGACGCGCCCCGTCGCCTCACATTAATGCGGTAGTTGGGGGTTGAACCGCTCGAGTCAGGTAAGTGCCCAGGGCAGAGAGTTCACCGAGCCCTCCGCCCGCACAAGGCGTCGTGCCCTTTGGGGACCGAAGCTGTGGGCCCGGGGACCGGGGGGCGAGACCCGGGGCCGGGAAGTCCTAGCAATGTGCCCCGGGGACCCAACCTGGGACCGAGGAGGTGGCTCCCGGGACCAGGAGGCGAGGCCCGGGACCGGGGAGGTCCCTGGGACGCGGGGAGGTGGCTCTTGGATCCGGGGGCGAGTCCCAGGAACGGGATGGTCCCTGGGACGCGGGCCCGAGGAGGGGGCTACGAGCGTCGTTGAGGCTCCGCGGGGACCGCGCCCCGGGCCTAGGCAGTGCTCATGCCCAGGTACTTAGCGGGAAACGGTCGTAGGCCGGCCGCCAGTTGTGCAGAATGAGCCCCGGAGGGGCGACGTGGCCGAAGATCCACGTGTCCGGGGTGATGTGGGACCCCATTCCTGTTTCGCCGGCAGTGGCCCTGGCCCTGTTGCTCAGCCGGGATCCACTCCGGGCAGGAACAGGGCCATGTCTTGGAGAAACAAGGGGACGCGGGGCCCACCTGGTTAGTCATGAGGTGGTGGAGCTTGGCGACTTGCTGCGTAAACTGGACTTGCTTGCCGGGAACAGGTACGGGACCGGGACCCGTGGGCTCCGGCATAAATGCGGCGGATATGTGCCTGGGACCCAGGGGTCCAGGCTGGTATATGGAATGAATCGTGATGAGGAACAGGGTTCCCAATCTTCCGTCAGGTAGCGGTAACTATCGTTTTTGGTGGAACGCGACACACCGATCCGGCTTCAGATCAGAAGATCCGATTTCTGCAACCTTAGCACCACGATTCCTCTGGTTATCAACCGTGTCACAAATCCGGTTGACCTCGCCAAGAAGGCTAATCCCTGCCTGCGAAACGAAGAACACAAGCAAGAACCCGAAAGTACGCAACTCAATTAAAGTGACAATTGCAGATGAATAATTAAGCACTCGAAGTTGGGGTTTCACAACCGATGACGGTGACTGTTCTATATACAGATTGATCTAAGCAAAACCCAACTTTAAACAATGACGGCTACTGTATATATAGGAGTTGGGACATCCTAGGGTTATCCTAGGGCGCGCCCCCCTTGGGCTTAGCCCACGACACAATTACAAGGCCCAGGCCCGAAAAGACTCGGACTGGAGAGGTACGTGTCTTGTTTTGACGATTCCAGACAGCTCAGGAGGAATTTTGATGTGGGACCAAAACCATCTGAAAGTAGACTCCATAAGCTTTCCAACAAGTACTCATGGGCCCCGAGAGTCCTTCTGGATCAGCGGCTAGGTCCGTTTGAAGTTGATGCTGTCAGGAGGCCCGAATCAGGAGGCCCAAATCCGAATCCAAAACGTACAGAACTTCATTGCTTGCCTTCGATGGACCGAAAGTGACATGGTGCGGTAGAAGTAGACTTGGGAAAGGTCTTGGTTTGGTCCCCAATCAACTTCTTTGATCATCCATGTATTCGTTGCACTCCGTCTCTTTCCCTTCACCCAAGCAAGTATCTCTGCAAACGAGAACACACAAAATTTATGGTGCAGTAACGGCTGTTCAAAATATATAACACATAAATCTTATATAGAAAGTATGCACCTTTGGTTGATGAATATATAAGGTAGCTATGTTCATATCTGAGCTAGTGATGTCCTCATCATCCTCCCCTTCTTGATTTGAAACCGTCCACGGTTTCAGCTTGTCATTAAGCTTGATGAACATATCTTTATCTTTCACAATATTGGGTGAAGTAGTGTTGTGCATATGGTTGGATTCTGAAATTTTTAAAACACGGAGAACACTTTGTAGTGTTGTGCAGCTCAAAACACTCCCCTTCTTGCAAACCAACCTGCAACTCATTTAAACAGCTAGAGGAACTAGATAAAGAATTTATTTATACTCAAGCAGTCCTCTAGACAAGACATGTCATTATGAAAATGAGGTTATATTAAAATTCGAACAAATATATACTCTATGCACATTATATTCTCCTTTATTATCATAATTGCCAATAACATGAAAAATCACATGAGAAGGACATGGCAAATGAGATCTAGCAAATAATTTCTTTTCTAAATAATTGAGTGGACAAAGATCATCAAATTGAATATAGCCCCAAGTATTTAAAGAAGATAACAATCTAAGCTCTTCATTCTCGCTAGCAATATGAACAACATGTCTAAAATCAGCACATGGTGGTTCAACAACATTACTAACATGTTCATTCACTAGTTGTGGCATAGATATAAGTGAAGCATTGCATAACTCTTCTTTATCACAAGAAATAGTATCCAAATCATCATATGACAAAGGTAATTTAAGACGAGCACTCGACGAAGGGAGTGGTTTCGTTGGCGGCGCCGGCGTCGTCGTCTTGGGTGTGAAGGAGCTGCTGAAGTTGCTGCTCCGGCTCCGTTGCTGTTGTCGGCCCTGTAATTCCTTTTCTGCAAGCATAGCAAGCTGGAACAAACGGTTGGTAGTAGTAAATTCTTTATAATCAACAATATCCTGAATTTCACGCCTCAATCCACCATAAAAGCGACACACTTTATCCTCTGGATCCTCTACTACCCCACAACGTATCATGCCCTTTTGCAGCTCTGCATAATATTCCTGGACAGACATATTTTCCTGATCTAAGCGCTGCAATCTCTTACGCAAATCACGTTTATAAGAAGGAGGAATAAAGCGATCACGCATTGCTTCTTTGAGCCTATCCCATGACTCAGGTTGTAGGTGCAAAGTAGCTAGTTCTTGCCACCAGATGATAGCAAAATCTTTAAATTCACTAGTAGCTTGTCTAACCTTATGTTGATCAGGTACAAGGTGGGAAGCAAATTTTTGTTCTACTGTCATCTCCAATCAAGATATTCCTCAGCATCATATTTTTCCATAAAAGGATGGTATGGTAAATTTTATTTTCGCATAAGGATCATCATTATTAACATTACCACGATTACGCTGATTACCTCCCATACCTGTGCGATTGCGGTGAAGTCTTTGACGCAGAGTGTTCTCGCGTGTCGCCCTCGCATCAACTAGACCATCGTCACCGTAGACAACACCCTCGTCGAGGATCACGTCGTCATTCTCGTCCTTGTTGTCATCGTTGGTAGCTGGATGGTTGGCCTCAAGCTGTTGAACCTTCCCGGTCAATGTGGACACTCGCCTGTTCACACTCTCAAGCGAATGGGCGACGTCCTTCATGGCCGTTCTGACTACATCCGTTAGCTTGGCCACCTCCGCTAGCATCTGCTCCTTCAGGTCCTGCAAGTCACTTTTCAAAGCAGGCTCGTCGTTTGGCATGGTTAGTTATGAAATAAAACCCCTATCAACTATTTATGGGTCGGTGGAATCACACCCTCACTCACGTCTTACCGAGGTCTTACAAGTTCTTACAACGCAAGCAGTGGATGGTACAACCGGCGGCTGGTTCGTGATACCTGTAAGGCAGTGGCACCGAGGTTGCAAGGATCTTTTCTGTACTGATCTGAAGAATATGTGGAGCTTGGAAGGCACACAAAGAGAAAAATATGTATTTGTGGCACACAAGCCAGTAACAGATAGCAATGCTGAATTATAGTCCCGAGTACCTGTTCTCGTTGCTGGCCTAAAGGTGTTCAAGTACAGGTGTGTGACAAACAAGGTGGTGGAAATAAGGATGATGAGCAGCAAAAGTGCCAGAAACAAGGCACAAGACAACACACGCTAACACAGCTCAACTTGGTGTTCTCTATGTGCTCCTCTAAATATTGTTCCACTTTTGCCCCTCTTTTTTTCTCTTTTTTGGGCTGTCTTTGTTTTTTTGGGAAAATTTGACTTTTTCTTTTTATTTTTTTGATCTTTCTTTTAGCCTTAGGAGCACACAGGAAGTAACCACAGAAAATTTTAGCTCAAACAAGTGAAAGGCGTGGCCTGTGGAATTTTCAGAGGATGCACCCAAAATTGAGAAAGGCTTGCGGGCTCGGAAAGACGATCTTCCGGGCTGTTTTACGGCAAAATAAAATCGCCGAACCCACCAAAGGTGGGGAGAGACGGATGCGAAATTTTATTTCTGATTCCGAAACATATATGGTTTGCTGAAAACGGAGTTCGTATGCGAAAGTTATGCCTGTTTTACGAACGGACTCCGAATTAGAGGACAAAACGGACAGAAAGTGCGGAAAGTTGGCGATTGTGGCTAGGGTTTGATAGAACGGTGGGGGAAAACAAACGAACTGGACTCAAACACAATCTAACCAGCAACAAGACCTCGACCTAGGACACAAACTCAACACGACGGACTCTGCGACTGACAAATGCAAAGGCTATGGCGCGGATGGTTGTAGGACAGGAAATACAAGTATGGCGGTGGACTATGGGACGAAGGCAAAACACTCAACTATGGGTAAGTTGCAAACCTGACGGTATACCTGAAGCTCTGATACCACTTGATGAGGAACGGGGTTCCCAATCTTCCGTCAGGTAGCGGTAACTATCGTTTTTGGTGGAACACGACACACCGATCCGGCTTCAGATCAGAAGATCCGATTCCTGCAACCTTAGCACCACGATTCCTCTGGTTATCAACCGTGTCACAAATCCGGTTGACCTCGCCAAGAAGGCTAATCCCTGCCTGCGAAACGAAGAACACAAGCAAGAACCCGAAAGTATGCAACAAAATTAAAGTGACAATTGCAGATGAATAATTAAGCACTCGAAGTTGGGGTTTCACAACCGATGACGGTGACTGTTCTAATACAGATTGATCTAAAGCAAAACCCACCTTTAAACAATGACGGCTACTGTATATATAGGAGTTGGGACATCCTAGGGTTATCCCTAGGGCGCGCCCCCCTTGGGCTTAGCCCACGACACAATTACAAGGCCCAAGGCCCGAAACAGACTCGGACTGGAAGAGGTACGTGTCTTGTTTTGACGATTCCAGACAGCTCAGGAGGAATTTTGATGTGGGACCAAAACCATCTGAAAGTAGACTCCATAAGCTTTCCAACAAGTACTCATGGGCCCCGAGAGTCCTTCTGGATCAGCGGCTAGGTCCGTTTGAAGTTGATGCTGTCAGGAGGCCCGAATCCGAATCCAAAACGTACAGAACTTCATTGCTTGCCTTCGATGGACCGAAAGTGACATGGTGCGGTAGAAGTAGACTTGGGAAATGTCTTGGTTTGGTCCCCAATCAACTTCTTTGATCATCCATGTATTCGTTGCACTCCGTCTCTTTCCCTTCACCCAAGCAAGTATCTCTGCAAACGAGAACACACAAAATTTATGGTGCAGTAACGGCTGTTCAAATATATAACACATAAATCTTATATAGAAAGTATGCACCTTTGGTTGATGAATATATAAGGTAGCTATGTTCATATCTGAGCTAGTGATGTCCTCATCAAATCGGGGCGACGTCCCCGGACCCACTCTCGCCAGGGCGATGCTGTCCGGGTAATCGCGCCCTATCTGGCTACGAAAATGTTGAGGAAAAGCTAACGGCAGCGACCGCAATGGCGATGCAGCAGATCCCCGCCTGTACAGTCACCACCGAGATCTTCGTGGCGACCCGCCAGCTGGAGATCGATTGCAGGCCGCCGCAAAATCTGCCGCCAACGAGGCCTCCCGCACCCGGTCCGAGATGGAGGAGCGGGAGAAGGACATATCCTCCCGGGAGGAACGCGTTCGGGCCCGAGAGGCCGGGCTCGCGGCCCGGGAGCATGAGATGACCTTGTGCGAGGCAGCCGTGGTGGTTCGCGAGGGGGCACGGAAAGCCGTGGCCGAGGCCGCTGCAACTGGGGCAAGGTCTTCGACCGTGGCGAGCATCTCGTGGATCCGCCGACTGACGAGGAGTCCGAGGAAGACCGCAGTCCCCCTCGGGCACCGCCCGGGGTCCGGCCCGAGGAAGACGAGTGACCTCCCCCTGGACGACATCTCCCGGCCTCCGCTCGTGCTTGCGCTATGATTTTGTCTGTTTTGCACAAAGAGAAACATTTGTATATGTATATAATCATGTTTATATTTTTGTACCTTTGCTTATTGTGTTGTTCTGGGGAACGCCGAGTACTAGGCGCCCTCCGACTCGGAGCGCTAGCAGCCGTGAACGGCCGCAGCGCCTAAGTCCCCCTTCCGGGGCCCGGGGTAGCTGCCTGCCCCGGGAGCTTGGTCCCCGAGGGCAGCGAGCGTGATAGTCGCCGCCCGGGAATTCGGTCCCTGATGACGCGAGGAACTGGGCGTAAGTCTTGCGGAGCAGTTAGGTCCGTAGATTCGACACCTCCCGTCCTCCGGGTCTAGGGGCCCTCCGTGCCCCCGGGCGCCGTTGGCCCCTACCGCCCCGGGAGCTCGGCTCCCGAGGGCAACGAGCTTGATAGTCGCCCGCCCCGGGAACCGGGTCCCCGACGACCGTGAGCAATTGAGCGCGAGTCTTCCATGCCCTCGGGCGCTACTGGCCCCGGGAGCGCAGCGAGGCCGCGGGGAAAGACTGCTAAACAGAGAGAAATACGAGAAGCCCCACGTGGGTTAGGTATGGCCAAAGTGCTAAGCTCGTACCTTTTGATTCGCCGGGAGCCCCTCGGGAACCGACCTTGACCGGGCACGGGGTTGCCAGGCAGCGAAGCACCCGGCGCCTCGGCGGTGGCCGGGGAGGAGCTGGCCAGGCCGGGCACTGCAGCCTGCCCCGGGAATCTAGGCTGGCCCGATGGGGGGTTATGCCCGAGACCCCGGAGCATCGACGGTGCCTGGGGCGCGGTCCACGATCCGACCACCAGGCCTCAGCAACCGGGGCACCTGTTGACACCAAAATTTGGTAAGGCCCTGTATCAGATTCGGTCGAAGAGAAAATTGCAGTCAACTAATGGAAGTTGATCCAGAAGGGACCGAATCCGGGAAGGAGCCATGAAGACCACAGTATGGCAGTTAATTATTGTATCTATTAATTAGGCAAGTGCTTATCTTTAGAAAACCTAACCTCGTGTCCGGTCGGGTCCTGTTAGTATTTCCTGTTATAAGTAGGAAACCGTGTACCGTGTCCAATAAGGACTCATGTCAACTCGGGGTATAAATACGTATGCCCGGGTGCCGTGTAAAATAATCAATGGATAAATACAAATTCGGCGCATCGCCACCCTTTCGATGGGTTCTTGCTTCTCGAGTCGGGCTGCATCGGTTAAGTTTGACCTCCTGCGAGAGGGTAAGTCTCGTCGCCCCGGCTACCTATCGGCTAGGACTTCCTCGGTTAGGTCCGATATTCTAGTCAGTTTATGGTAGTCGGCTTACCATGATATATCTATTTTGTCTATGGCTGCATCAGTTCAGTTTGATCTCATAGATTGATTAGGTATATCACATCACGCGTGCGTAGATCGTATCGGCTTACTGGGAGTGGTTTATCCACAGTTTGTGCTGCATCGGTTGGGTCCGACCTACTAAACTGCCAGTGATAAATCGTTTCTGCTAAGTTGATATTTTGTGCGCAAGCGTCTTATCGGGGTGTATAGCCGATAAGTTATCATATTTTACATCACGATCGCATCAAATGTATCGGCCTATCGAGGTCTTGTTATCATCATCAGTCTGTGCTACAACGGTTGGGTCCGATCTACTAGACTGACGATAATAACTTTATTCTTAATAAGCCGATGGGTTTTATGCGTTGTTTTTATCGGAGTGCTTAGCCGATAAGTTATCTTTAAATACAGCCGATCATACTGCTTGCTTTGTTATACATTCTTGCCTGCATTACTATTACGATCGGCTAAGGGCTAGCCGATTAGTTTACTCTGCCGATCCGAGCGCAAGCTCAGGTAAGTTCTCGAGCACGATCAGTGTGCAAGGACCCGGGCACGGGTACAAGCGAGGACCCGGGCACGGGTACGACCTCGGGCAAAGATCCGGGCGCGGGCACGAGCAAGGGCCTGGGCACGGGTGCGGGCAGTATCTTCACGGCGACACTAGTAATTTTAACCACGATCGGCTGGAGTTTATTTAATTTATTTATTTACGCATTCTGCATATCTATTTTATCAATTTATAGCCGATTTCCAAGTATCTTTCGGCAATCGGCTAGCTCAATATTTGTTTATTATTATGCTATTGCTCATGCCATCATCGGCTTCCAGTCGATGTATAAGTGCCACAGTTCAAGTCGGTCATCGGCCGATGAGACGAGCCCAGATCGGCTTCCAGCCGATTGGCTCATGAATCTAATATTTTCTCTCCTTGTCAATTGCAGGGTCAAATTGACTGGCACGCCTACAAACCTCAAGAGTTTAGGACCTGCACTGGAGTGAAGCAAATCTCCCAGGCCTTCGCGTGTCTCCCAGACGCCGAACGGCCCTCGGCGGGTTTTCGGCGTCAACAGCAGCGCTAACCCGGCGGCCCTCGTGCCAGGCCCCAGCAGATTCCGCTTTGCCCCCGGGGCCGAGGAGAACGAAACACATGGCCACACAAACGGGGGAAGAATAGAAATTGAGCAATGTTTAAAGTGGGATAAGATTACGTATCTGGATGTTAAAAACGATGGCATGGCCCCGCGAGCACGATCCCGGGGCCGGGAGCGCTGCCAGCCCCGGGAACGCTGAGCACCAGGTGCCGTCCGCCGTGAACGACTATACCGTCCAAGTCCCCCTTCCGGGGCTTGGGATAGATACCTGCCACGGGAGCCCGGCGCCGAGGGGCCGCGAGCAACTGAGCGCGAGCCTTTGTCCGTCTTCTGGGCCCAGGGGCCCTCCGTGTCCCGGGGCGCCGCTGGCCCGGGGAGCGCAGCGAGGCCGCGGGAACGGATCGCTCGACCGTGCCCGGGGTCGCCAGCCAGCGAAGAACCCGGCGCCTCGGCGCTGGCGGTCGGGGTGGAACTGGCCAGGCTGGGCACCGCTGTCCGCCCCGGGAATTCAGGCTGGCCCGACGGGGGGCTGCGCTAGCTGCGCGGGCCCCCGGCCCGTATCGAGGTTTGGAAAGCCTGTCCAAACCTGCCAGGAATTGGTCCAATCTGCACACGATGAACTATGAGAGTATTTGGCTCGTTCCTTTGTCCATTCCATGCTACGGACCGTGACGTCAACCACCTCCCGAAGGCGTCCTCGCGGTCGCGACCGTGCGGAGCAAAAGATCACGCATAAGCATTTCACCCCCCACCTCCGGAAAAACCGATCCTGAGGCTAGCCAGACGGGGCACCACAGCCGCCGGGGCCCAGGGCGCCGCCACGGCCCCGTGGCTGGACAATGTCCCGGGCTTAGCGCGTGGGGATACGGCAGCTCGTTGGTAGGAAACTGATGATAATGCGCAAAACCCAGCCACCGCACGGGCGTGGCCCGATTATGTCCCCAGGGGGTGAGACGGCCACGAACGCAACACCCGGAAAAGACGAAAGGCACGAGACCGAAAAGGATATCGAAAATGCTGCTAGGGAAAGCGAATGTACATGGTGGCGGCCCCCGGCCAGCGCTGAAATTTGAAGAAATCCGGCACTGGCCCGAGCACCCCGCAACTTACAGGATGTGTTTATGGAAAAAATTTGCGGAGATGCTCGACGTTCTAGGGATTGGGAAGCGGGGTCCCATCCTCCTGGCCTAGTCTTACCGAGCCCGGTCGGGAGACACCGATCACCAGGAAGGGGCCTTCCCACATGGGGGAAAGTTTATTCTTTCCGGCACGTGTGAGGACACGGCGGAGGACTAGGTCCCCGACCTGGAGTGATCGGGCCCAAATCTTATGCTGACGATAGCGCTTAAGGCTCTGCTGGTATCGAGCGACGCGGAGCGAGGCGCGCCGCCTTCGTTCCTCGAGGAAGTCGAGGTTGTCGAGCTGCATGTTGTCGTGGTCGGGGTTGCCGGTGTAGTGCTGTACCCGGGGAGAGCCGAAGGTAAGCTCTGACGGTAGGACAGCCTCGGCTCTGTACACCAGGAAGAACGGGGTCTCCCCGGTCGCCCGGCTTGGCGTCGTACGATTTGCCCACAGGACCGCCGGAAGCTCGTCGATCCACTTGACGCCATGCTTCTTGAGGTCGTTATAGGACCTTGTCTTCAGGCCCCGCAGGATCTCGGCGTTCGCTCGCTCAGCCTGCCCATTGCTGGCAGGGTGGGTAGGGGAGGCAAAACAGAGCTTGATGCCGACGTCGGAGCAGTACTTGCCGAAGAGCTCGCTGGTGAACTGCGTGCCATTGTCGGTGATGATGCGGTTGGGGATTCCGAAGCGGCTGGTGATTCCCCGGATGAACTTGAGCGCCGAATGCTTGTCGATGTCGATCACGGGGAACGCCTCCGGCCACTTCGTGAACTTGTCGATGGCGACATACAAGTGCCGATAACCCCCGACTGCCCGAGGGAAAGGGCCGAGGATATCGAGTCCCCAGACCGCAAAGGGCCAGTACAGGGGGATCACCTGGAGTGCTTGCGCCGGCTGGTGGCTCTGTTTGGCATGAAACTGGCACGCGCGGCAGCGCTGGACGAGGTCGAACGCATCCTGCAAAGCCGTGGGTCAATAAAATCCTTGTCGGACTACCACATTCCCCTTCGTGGATGTCGGCGAGGATCTCGACGCCGGAGTCATGCGGAATGCTCTTGAGCAGGACACCGTTGGCGCCACGCCAGTAGAGGTCCCCTTCCACCATGACGTAGCGCTTAGACAAGCGAGCGACCCTTTCGGCTTCCGCATCATCTTCGGGGAGATGCGCTCGGAGAAGATATGCCCGGATTTCATGCATCCAGGAAGGCGCGCTAGATCCGGCCGCAAGGACCATATCCTGGGGCCGAGAGCGCATGTCTGGCTCGGACCCGGGCTCGGGGGCAATCCCCAAGATCCCGGGTGAGCGCGCTGAGGGGGCCTCGAGGGCTTCCTGAAAAACCCCCGAGGGAACCGGCGCCCGCGAGGAAGCCAGCCTTGAGAGCTCGTCGGCGGCGAGGTTGTGATTGCGAGGGACGTGGCGAAGCCTGAGGTCATCGAAGCAGTGCTCGAGCCTCCGCACTTCATCCACATACGCGGCCAATTGGGGGTCCAGAGTCTGGTACTCCCTGGACACCTGTTGATGACGAGCTCGGAGTCGCCTTGCGCGCACAACCGTTGCATCCCGAGGGCGATCGCGGCCCGGAGGCCAGCGAGAAGGCCCTCGTATTCGGCCATATTGTTGGTGGCTCCGAAGTTGAGGTGGACGACGAAGCGGAACTCATCCCCGGCGGGTGACATAAGGACGACCCCGGCCCCGGCGCTGGGGTGGGAGGCCTGCCTAGCGCAGGAGCCATCGAAGTTCATCGTCCAGCAGAGGCGCGGATTGGGAGCTAGCTTGGGGACCGGGGATCCGGCGTCGAGCACAGGATCCGGCTCGGGCCCCGGCGTCCATTCTGCTAGAAAATCCGCCAAGACTTGGCTTTTGATGGCATGGCGCGCCTAGAAATGGAGGTCGAACTCGGCGAGCTCGACCGCCCACTTGGCAACGCGGCCCGTCCCCTCCCGGTTATGCAGTATCTGCCCGAGGGGGAAGGAGGTGACCACCGATACCTTGTGCGCCTGGAAGTAGTGGCGAAGCTTCCTGGACGCGATGAGAACTGCGTAGAGCATCTTTTGCGCCTGGGGATAGCGCGATTTGGCGTCGCGGAGTACCTCGCTGACGAAGTACACCGGCTTCTGTTGCGTGTTCCCCGATCCCAGCCCGACAGGGGCCGGGAGCTCGGGCTCAGCTCCTCCGGGAGGGAGCGAGCTCTCGGCTACAGGAACAGGTATGGACCCGGGACCTGGGGGCCCCGGGTGGAATGTGGTTGGTATGTACCCGGGACCCGGGGGCCCGGGCTGGGAAATGGAATGAATCGGGACGACTTCCCCAGACCCGCTCTCGCCGAGGCGATGCTGTTCGGGTAACCGTGCCCCATCTGGTTGTGAAAATGCTAAGATTTTCCCGGGCGCCACGTCCCCAGACTCGCACTCGCCTTGGCAAGGCTGCCCGGGTTCGGGCTCCGCGGTGGTGGCCCTGGGAGGCGGATCCCGGGTCGCGCACCTGTCTGGTTGTGAAAATGTTGAGGTTGTCCCGGGCGCCGCATCCCCAGACTCACACTCGCCTTGGCGAGGCTGCCCGGGTTCGAGCTCCGCGGTGGCGGCCCCGGGAGGTGGATCCCGGGTCGCGTGCCTGTCTGGCAAGGGGCGCTCGACGACGAGCGCCGCGCTCACCACCTGCGGGGTTGCCGCGATGTAGAGCAACAAGGGCTCATCTGGTGCCGGTGCCACGAGGACAGGGGGCGTAGTCAGGTACCTCTTGAGCTCGTCAAGGGCTTGATCGGTCTCATCCGTCCAGGTGAACTGCCCAGTTTTCTTGAGAAGCTTGAATAGGGGGAGGGCGCGCTCCCCAAGCCTGGAGATGAAGCGACCTAGTGCGGCTACGCACCCGGTCAGCTTCTGGGCCTCCCGGAGCCTCGTCGGGGGGCGCATGTAGTCGATTGCTGCTATCTTCTCCGGGTTCACCTCAATGCCGCCGCTGGACACGAGGAACTCGAGGAGCTTGCCGGCCGGGACCCCGAAGACGCACTTTTCTGGGTTCAGCTTCATCCTCATGCATCGAAGGTTGCTAAACGTCTTGGCCAAGTCGTGGAGCAGAGTGGCACGGTCGCGTGACTTCAGCACCAAATCATCGACATAGGCCTCCATATTGCGACCTAGCTGCGATTCAAATGTTACACGGACAGCACGCTGGAAAGTAGAACAAGCGTTTTTCAACCCAAAAGGCATGCACACATAACAATAGGCCCCCTGGGGGGTAATGAAAGAAGTTTTTTCCTCATCGTCCTCTGCCATGCGGATTTGATGATATCCTGCATAAGCAGCAAGAAAACACAAGAGGTCGCACCCCGCTGTGGAGTCGACTATCTGGTCTATGCGGGGCAAAGAGAATGGATCTTTGGGACAAGCCTTGTTGAGGTCGGTGTAATCTATGCACATGCGCAGCTTTCCGTTGGACTTGGGGACGACGACTGGGTTGGCCAGCCACTCCGGGTGGATGACCTCGCGGATGAAGCCAGCAGCGGGAAGCTTGTCGATCTCCTCGCGGAAGAAGGCTTGGCGCTCTGGGGCCTGTCGTCGTACCTTCTGCCGCACCGGGCGCGAGCCCGCGCGGATGGCCAAGCGGTGTTCAATCACCCCCCTGGGGACCCCGGGCATGTCCGATGGTTGCCAAGCGAAGACGTCGGAGTTTGCCCGAAGGAAGGCGATGAGCGCGCTTTCCTATTTGTCGTCCAGCGAACCGCCAATTTTGACGGTCCTGGACGGGTCATCGCCGAGGACGACCTCCTTGACTAGCTCCGCGTCGGTGGCGACGATGCGCGGCTTGGGGGCACGGAGCAGCGAAGGCCCCGCACTGCCCGCCGTGTCGGGAGCTGCTGGGGCGATGTCGGTCGCGCGCTGCTCGACGCACGAGAGGGCGGCCTTCACATCCCCGAGGACTGTGATCGGGCCCGAGGGGCCCGGAAGCTTCATGGTTAGGTACGCGTAGTGCGTAACTGCCATGAACTTCACCAACGCGGGGCGCCCGAGGACCGCGTTGTAGGGAAGGTTGCACTTGGCGACGTCGAAGACGATGTGCTCGGTGCGGAAGTTGCCGCGGTCACCGAAGGTGACGGGCAACGAAACCTGGCCGAGAGGCCAAGTGAGGCCCTTCGTAATCCCAATGATGGGCAACGAGGGCGTAAGGTTCGTCCCCGGGGCCTTGATCTTCTCGAAGACCTCGGGGGAAAGGATGTTGAGGGCGGCGTCCCCGTCGACGAGGACGCGGCCCACCTTGACGTTGCATATGGTGGGGGAGACAGCCAGGGCGAGCTGCCCTTCCCCGGGTACCCGGGCCGGATGGTCTGTGGGGCCGAAGGTGATCGGAGTGTCCAACCACTTCAGCCTTCGGGACGCCGCTGGGCCCGGGATCACGGCCAACAGCTCGCGCTTCATGGCCTTGAAGCCACGGCGCGAGGAGTGAGCGTGCGCCCCGCCATTGAGGGTGGCGAGGACATTCTCGGGTTCTTGGAACTCGAGAGGCTGCTCCGAATCGGGAGCGGGCTTAGCTTGCTGCCGCTCCTGCTGGAATTTCTTGGTGCGCTCGGCCAAGTTCTGGACGGCGCGGCACTCTGTGAGGTCGTGACGATCCGACTCGTGGACGGAGCACCACTTCTGGCCTGCAGCCGGTGGCGGCGGCGCGCGTGTGGCTTTCTGCCGCTTGCTGCCGTTGTCGTCTCCGCGAGCTATGTCACGCCGGGGGCCGCCCGTAACAGCCAAGATGAAGTTCTCGGTGGCCTCCTTGTCCTTCTCGCGCTTCCTCCTGTTCCGCCGCGATGCGGAACGTGAGGACTCGCCGTCCTCTCCGGGGCCCTGGTCAGGGGCCTCTGGGCGTGGCTTGTTCCACGCCCGGGCCTCCTCCTTGCGGGCGCAGAGGTCGGCGAGACTGAACAGTTCGGCCGCGGTTTGGACGTTGCGGGTGCCCAACTTCTCGAGCATGCGCTGGTCGCGCACGCCCGAGCGAAACACGTGGATAACTGCATCAGGGGCGATGTGAGGGATGGTGTTGCGGACCTGGCTGAAGCACTGCAGAAAGTGTATCAGCGACTCGTCCCTGCGCTGACATAGGGCGTGGAGGTCCGCCTCGGTCCCAGGGCGTGGGAAAGTGCCCTGGAAGTTTGCCACGAACTGGTGGCAGAGATTCTCCCATGAGTAGATGGACCCCTCGGGGAGGTTCATCATCCAGGAGCGAGCCTGGGCCTTGAGGGCGACGGGGAAGTAGTTCGCCACCACCATCTCGTCGCCGCCCGCCGCCTGGATGGCAGTAGTGTAGATCTGCAAGAACTCCGTGGGGTCGACGGAGCCATCGTATTTCTCCGGCAAGCTGGGCCGGAACTTGGCCGGCCAGCGCACCTACCGGAGGCCTGGGGAGAGCGCCAGGCAACCCGAGCCGCCGTACTGAGCAGGCTCGGGTGATGGACGACGGTTTCCGGTCGGTGGGTTGGAGCTGGAGGCCTGGACCTCGGGACGCCTGGCGGCGTCCTCGCGCCGCTCACGCTGCCGCTCCAATGTGACCCGGGCGTCCTCATGGGTCCGCACCGGTTTACCCGGTTATGGAGGTCGCCCGGGCCGTTCTTGGTCCCGGGCGTGGCGCGAGGCGCCGCGCCCTGGGCTTGATTCTGGTTCGGGGCGGTGGGCCAGCTCGCGCTAGAAGTCGCGCGGTCGGCGCTCCCAGCCCCTGCACGACTGTCGGTGGCGACCCGGCGATGGGCCGCGCCTACTAGGTCAGCGACCTCGTTGAGCCACCGCCGCTCCCGGCCTCCGCCCCCGGTAAATGCCGGGGGGTGGCGCAGGAGGGCTTCTGCCGCCAAAAGGGCTCCCTGCGGCGTCGCTGACTGAAAGTTGAGGCTACGGTGCTGTTAACGCCAAAATTTGGCACGGCTCATATCAGATTCGGTAAAGATAGAAGCTATATCAACCGGAGGAAATTAATCCAGAAGAAACCGGATTTGAGAAGGAATCGTGAAGACCACGTTATGGCAGTTATTTATCTTATCTATTAGATAGTTTTATCTTTTAGGAAACCTGATCTCTTGTCCGATCAGGTCTGTTTGTTTTCCTTTTCTAGTTAGGAAAGTCCTGTTCCGTGTCCTATAAGGACTGTAATAACTCGGGGTATATATACGTATGCCCGGGTAGCTTGTAAATCATCTCTCGATCAATCAAATTCGGCGCATCGCCACCCTTTACCAACGGGTTCTTGCTTCTCGAGCCGGGCTGCATCGGTTAGGTCCGAACTCCGGCGAGAGGGTAAGTCTCGTTACCCCGACTACCAATCGGCTAGGACTTTCTCGGTTAGGTCCGATATTCTAGTCGGTCTATGGTAGTCGGCTTACCACGGTGTATCGGATCTGTCTACGGCTGCATCGGTTCGGTCCGACCTCTTAGGCTGGTCAGGTATATCACATCACGCGTGCATAGTTTTTATCAGTTTATCGGGGGTAGTTTATCATCAGTTTGTGCTGCATCGGTTGGGTCCGACCTACTAAACTGCTAGCGATAAATTATTCCTGTTAGGCTGATATCCTTTGTGCAAGCGTCTTATCGGAATGTATAGCCGGTAAGTTATTTTCATCACAGTTGCATTAGGTCTATCGGCTCGTTGAGGTTCCTTTACTATTATCGATCTGTGCTGCATCAGTTAGGTTTGAACTACTAGATCGATAATAATAGATTTATCCTTGTCGAGCCGATCGGTGTGTATGCGACGTTCTATCGGAGTGCTTAGCCGATAGGTTATCTTTTTATAAAGCCGACTGTATTATCCTTACTGTTTGTCATCTATATTATCATCGGTTTTCTAACCGATGCACATGTGTTTCCTCGACAGTCGGCTGGCTTACTACTTTGCTTATCTATTTTATCATCGGCTTCTAGCCGATGCACATGTTATACTGACATCTTGTCTATTTGCTCATAGCACTATCGGTTTCCCAGCCGATACACAGGTGCCATCGGCTATCGGTTACGAGGAGCTTATATCAGTCCGTATCGGCCGATAGCCGATTGCGCAATTGCTGCCGATCCAGGCACGAGGACCAACAAG
This sequence comes from Oryza meyeriana var. granulata, assembly GCA_003991445.1. NCBI lineage: Eukaryota > Viridiplantae > Streptophyta > Magnoliopsida > Poales > Poaceae > Oryza > Oryza meyeriana. Next base: position 21,353 of record RYFJ01000831.1, on the reverse strand, counting down.
GACCCGGACGCGAGCACGAGACCCGGGCGCGAGTACAGGCAGGGGCCCGGGCACAAGCATAGCGGCGATCGGCTGGAAGGAATCCGTATCGGCTTACTGGCCGATTGGATCAGTAATCTAATTTCTTCATCTCCTTGTCAATTGCGGGGTCAAATTGACCGGCACGCCTGCGAACCTCAAGATTTTAGGACCTGCACTGGAGCTAAGCAGATCTCCCAGGCCTTCGTATGTTCAATCGCATCAAACCAGATCATCAACAAGCTTCTTGGCACACCCGGTGGTTTTTGGTGCGAACAGGTGCGCTGTGGAGCGGCGCCTCCGTTCGCGCCTCATGGATGAGGCCGCGGCAGACCCAGCGGGGCACTTGCCGACCCCCTCCGCCAGGGAAGGGGCCGAGGCCGCACAACCGGGCCGCCGCGGGGCGAGCTCGGCCCGTCAGGCACGCGCCGCGCGCCCCCAGGAAGATGAAGAGGGGGAACGTGGCGGGCTCGCCACGGGGCTAACGTTGCCCGGCGGGGTGAAGCCGCCGGACTCCTCGTCTGAATCCCGCAGACGATGGCCTCCTGCCATGGAGTGTGCCGGCATTGGGGACGTCGGCGTCCGCCTAGAAGAGAAACTCCCCCTACCTGGCGCGCCAGCTGTCGGAGAATGGAACTCCAACTGAGGGGAGTCTGGGGACCCCCCCTTTGAGGTTCGGCCAGGGGAGTTGTCCTAGGACGACTCCGGCATCCGGTGGATATGCGCTCAGGCCCGGGGACCCGAGCTGAGAGATGGCACGCAAGGAGACAAGAGGAGGTAGACATGTTCGGGCCGCACGAAGGCGTAAAACCCTACTCCTGTATGTGTTTGCTATGTGGGAGATGAATGTGGTTTCGGTGTTACAAGATGTTCTCGGTGGTGCTCTGGAGCTAGACCTCCCTTCCCAAAAGAGAGACAGAGCGAGCTGAAGAAGACGAACAGTAGCGAGAGAACGAGCTAGAGCCAGAGATCGAGTGTGTCCCCCAGCCTGTGGCAAGGATCGTCCTTTTATCGATCAAGGGGAGTCCACAATGCCGAGTACCCGGAGAAAGATTTTAGGTATGCTACGTCTTGTCGTGCCGCGCCCGTTCGCTCCCGCCTGCTGAGCCACGCCGGGGTTGGTTTGCTGTAGAGGCCTAAGTCGTGGAGATGTGACGACGCACGCCCTCGCCGCCGAAGTCAAAAGTCTCTGACTGCACAGGGAGTCGGCCCACGGTGGGCCGTCACGAGCCGTCATGCGTGGCAGAGCGGGCGATAGGGGCGACGCGCCCCGTCGTCTCGCCATTAATGCGGGTAGTTGGGGGTTGATCCGCTTGAGTCAGGTAAGTGCCCGGGGCAGAGAGTTCACCGAGTCCTCCGCGTGCACAAGGCGTCGTGCCCTTCGGGGACCAAAGCTGTGGGCCCCGGGACCGGGGGGCGAGACCCGGGGCCAGGAAGTCCCAGCAATGTGCCCCGGGGACCCGACCCGAGACCGAGGAGGTGGCTCCCGGGACCGGGAGGCGAGGCCCGGGACCGGGGAGGTCCCCGGGACGCGGGGAGGTGGCTCCCAGATCCGGGGGCGAGTCCAGGGAACGGGATGGTCCCTGGGACGCGGGCCCGAGGAGGGGGCTACAAGCCGTCGTTGAGGCTCGCTCGGGGACCGCGCACCCGGGCCCTAGGCAGTGCTCGTGCCCAGGTACTTAGCGGGAAAACGGTCGTAGCCGGCCGCCAGTTGTGCGGAATGAGGGCCCCGGAGGGGCCGACGTGGCCGAAGATCCACGCGTCCCTAGGGTATGTGGGACCCCCATTCCCGTTTCGCCGACAGTGGCCCCTGGCCCTGTTGCATCATAGGGAAAGACGATGGCGGACGGTGGCACCAGGGAACGTAACTGTGGCACCGCACCGACGAGATGGCGATGATGAGGAGGGAGACCGGGCGGTGCAGCAGAGGAGGATGGCGACATGCCGAGGGCGACACCCTGAAGCGGCACATCGGCGTTAGGCTTTGGTCAAAGGGCGACGGCGGCGGTGACTGCCCGGCTGCGGCGCCATGGGAGCAGAGCAGGGCGGTGGCACGGTGCGCAAGGGAGGAGCAGGCCGAGGCGGCAGTGAAGATGGCGACGATGACGATGGCGACCTCTGGCGGCGGCGCAGCTAGCGCACGGGAGAGGGGCGGGTCAGGTGGCGGAGGCGACGGCTCTAGGCGACGGTGGTAGATGGGGGAAGATAGAGGGCGGCATGGCAGGTGCTCACCGGCGGCAGGCGAAGGCGACCAACGGCGTCCGGTGATGGCTCGGCAGTGGTGACGATCTAGCGCTAGCAGCGGCTCGGGGCGGCGCACCTATGCGACGGCAGCAACAGGCAGAGGAGGATGGGCGACGATGCCGATTGGAAAAGAACAATGGCGGCGATGAATCAAAGAAGGCCGGCTTCGGTCCGAATGCTCACCAGTGGCGACCGGCGGTCGCGAAGACGACGACGAACTTCAGCAGCGGCGTTGGACGGCGGCGAGCAGGGGAGAGGCCGAGCGACGACGGCGGCACGAGGACGAGCTGGCGGTGGCGGCTAGATGCATGGGCAGCACTAGGGCACAAGGGCTAGTGGCGGCTCTGGCTTTATAGGAGAGGGAGTCCGGGGCGGCGACGGGTGGCGGCTGTGCCCGGATTCGGCGGCGGCGGCGGCGCTAGGCTGGGCCCGTGGAGGCCGGGGCGGCACGGGGCAGACGCGCGCGGGCTGGGGCGGTGGAGCAGCGGGCCAGGCCGGGGTGGAGCGCGGCGGTGGTAGGCTGGGCTAGGGTAGCACGAGGGGCGCAGGCCAAGGGAGCTCGGCCAGGGGAGCCCGTGAGGAAGAAGGAAGGAGGAGGGAGGAAGAAGAAAGGAAAAGAAAGAAAGAAGGGGGAAAAAGGAAAAAGAAAGAAAAAGGAGAAAAAGGAAGGGGTATTTGGGAAAATTCCAATTTTGCGAAAATTGGAATTTAGAGGATATTTACGTATTATATTTTTTTATATACTCTGAATATGAGGATATATACATTCATACATATATATACATGCGTATATAGGCATAAATATATATATTGGGAATCGAACAGTATTTGGAAGTAATTAGAAAACAGAAGTATATTTAGTGGGGTCCAGGAAATGGAATATTTTGTGGTATTCAGAGAATGAAGAATATTTTCTCGAGGAATATTTGGAGAAGCCAGATCTCAGAATAATTCGAGAATCCGATAAAATTGGAAATTATTTTGCAGAGATCAATAGATCGGAATATTCGAGCCATAATTGAAGTTCCCAAAATATGTGGATATTTTGGAGATGCGGGAAATTAGAATATTTTCCTAGGAACTGAAAAAATAGAATATTCTGAATAAAATATTTCAGGATTAGGGAATTGACGAGGGTGTTTTATTGGGACAGGAATTTGGAGAAATCTCAGACAATTGGAGATTTGGATTTATTTTGACAGAAAAGGGGTTTAAGGAAATATCTGGGATTTATCTCAAAGGGAAATATAGATATTTAGAATACAAAGGACTTCGGATTGGGAGTCTAAAAGAGTTCCAGGGTTTCAAAAATGAATAAATCTGGTAACTCTGAATTTAGGTTTTCAAGGTGACTTTAGGGTTCTGGGAACGACATAAAACCCTAGAATAAAAAGGGAGTTAGAGTTTACGATAAACGGGGAGACTTCAAAGGACTGAATCAGCAACGACCCGAACAGGGGAAAGGAAAATGAATTTATTTATATTTATTTAATTACTTTAGTGATCTTTATAGCATTAAAATTAATTCTGTAGCTCCGAAAAATCCGAGAAAATTTCTGAGAGTTTATTAAATCACGAGGAATTTACCAGAAGTAAATGCCACCACGAAACACGAAGAATTTATTATTGTAAATACTCAAACACTTAAAATACTCCGACAAAACCCCTGGAATATAAAAGCATCCAAGTATTTATTTAAAGATTTAAACTCGGGATTTTTAATATTAGAAATTTCAAAATTTTATTCAAACACTTTCTCAAACAAATATTTTCTAGTGTATTCTTGTATTTGCATTTACTCACGATAATTTTTAATTAAGACAATTTTCAGGGCGTTACACCAATGAAGTGACAGCTCACAGTCTTAGGGTCTAATTTCTTTAGATGTGGATTAAAAGGTCGAGCTTTAGCAGCGCATCCCCATACTCTTAAATAATTTATACTCGGCTTTCTACCAGTCCATAATTCATAAGGTGTCTTAGGTACGGACTTAGTAGGCACCCGATTTAGTATATGAGCGGCTGTCTTTAATGCCTCCATCCACAATTTCACAGACAGACTAGAGTGACTAAGCATGCTACGCACCATGTCTATTAGTATGCGATTGCGATGCTCAGCAACTCCATTCTGTTGTGGTTCACCGAGCATAGAATATTGGGCAACTATGCTATTTTCCTATAGGAACTTGGCAAATGGCTTCGGAATTTGCCCATATGGAGCACTTTTCCCATAATATTCTCCTCCTCGGTCTGAGCGCATTACTTTAATTTTAACATTATGCTAATTTTCTACCTCAGCCTTAAAACTCTTGAACTTATCTAGTGCTTCAGACCGGTCATTAATGGGGAAAATATAGCCATAACGGAAAAAGTCATCAGTGAACGTAATGAAGGAATCAAAACCGTCTACTGATGTCACTGGGAAGGGTCCACAGATATCCGTATGGATTAACTCAAGTATTCCCGTACTCCTTGTGGCCCCTTTCTTAATTGTTTTAGTGAATTTGTCTTTGATACAGTCTAAGCAGGGATTTTCCTTAGTGAAATCTAATGGTTGAAGTATCTCATCTTTAATGAGACGCTCCATTCTGCCCTTCGAAATATGGCCTAAACGATAGTGCCATAGTTTCGATGAGGTCTCATTTATCTTAACATGATTTGCAACATCACACAAAGTCATTGCAGATTCATCAAGAGAGCAAATAAAATTTGCCTCGCTTAAAAGCAAGGCCCACAACTTCATTATTAAACTTAATAAAACATTCAATGTCTCTAAAATCAACTCTGTCGGAGGAGTAAACTCCAACCGCGGGGAGTCTGGGGACCCCCCTTTGAGGTTCGGCCAGGGGAGTGGTTCGCAAGACGGCTGCGGCGTCTGGTCGATGGCACGCAAGGGAGATAGAAGAAGTAGACAGGTTCGGGCTACGCGGAGGCGTAATACCCTACTCCTGTGTGTATCTGCTCTGTGGGAGATGAATACGGTTTGTTCTTACAAGATGTTCTTGAGGGGTCCTCAGGAGCTAGCCCTAACTTGGGAACTCAGTCTCTCTAGAAGCTGAACTCAATCCTCTCCAGAAGCTCTCCCTTTTCCTGCTGGCATGAATCCTCCTTTCATAGTCCAAGGGGAGCCCACAGTGCCTAGTACACATGCCAAGAGAAAGCTTTTCTAGGTACGATATGTCTTGTCACACACGTCCGCTTGCTGGGCCACGCCGGAGTTGGTTCGGCACATCTGGTCATCACGTTGCTCAGCTGCTGCGGGCGGCTAGGTCATGAAGATGTGACGGCGCACGCCATCGCCGCCAGAGCGTGGAAAACCGAAGCCTTCTTAGTCAAATATTCTCTGACTGCACAGGGAGCGGGCCCACGGGGGGCCATCATGAGAGCCCACGCGTGTCCGAGCGGGCGACAGGCGCGACACGCCCCGTCGCCTCGTCATTAATGCAGGTAGTTGGAGAGTTAATCCGCTCGTCTCAGGCTCGTGCCCGGGGCAGAGAACTCATCGAGCCCTCCGCGTGCACAAGGCCCAAGTTCCTCGGGGACCAAGGCTGTGAGCCCCGGGCTCGGGAAGCGCGCCCCGGGCCCGGGAATGCCCCAGCGATGTGCCCAGGGAACTGGGTCCGGGAATGTCCCCAGGCCACGGGGCCCGAGGTGGGTGCGAGCGGTCGTCGCGACGCGCCCGGGAAAGGTGCACCCGGGCTCGGACAGTGCTCGGGCCCGGGTACTTAGCGGGAAAACGGCCGTAGCCGACCGTCGCTTGTGCAGAATGTGGGCCCCGGAGGGGCCGACGTGGCCGAAGATCCACGTATCCCGGGGGAATGTGGGGCCCCTAGTCCCGTTTTGCCGACAAACTCTAAAGTCATATTCCGTTAAACAAGCAACGGAAATAAGGTTTCTTTTGATAGATGGAACATAAAGAACATTATATAATAATAACTTGAAGCCTCCTCCTAGAACTAAGGGAAGATCTCCAATAGCCTCCACATAAAGTTCATTACCATCCGCTACTCTAAGACTTCGCTCCCCTTTTGTGATAGTCCTCACGGAACGCAATTCCTTAAATGAATTGGTGACGTGCACAGTTGCACCTGAGTCAATCCACCAAGAACCAGAGGCATAATTCACATAGAGTGCATCATCAACATAAGAGATAATATCAATAATAACGTTACCATACTTACCAAGCCACTTCCTAAAGCCATTATACTGTTTTTGCATGTGCCCAGTCTTTTTGCAAAACTTGCACATTACGTCATTGGATGTAGACGTACCAGATCTAGATAGAGCACCACCAAATCCAGATGGAGCACCTTGGGGTGGCTTAAACTTCCCCTTAGGCTTATGCTTAGGCCTGTCAATCTTAAATCTTTTGCTGGATTCGTCTACACAAGTTTTATCAACTTTCCTCTTTCCCTTATCAGACTCAGCGAGGAAAACCTGTTCCCTTTGCCTTTTGACGCTTCTCCTCCTCCATGGAGTGAGAAATGAGTTCGGCAATGGACCATTTGTCCTTCTAAGTATTATAGTTAATCTTAAATTGACCGTAATCCGGTGGCAAGGAACTCATGATAAAGTGGACTAAAAAACCATCAGAGATAGCCATGTCCATACTCTTTAATTGTGCTGCCATGTTGGTCATAGACATGATGTGCTCTCGCACACTTCCCTTCCCGTCGTAACGAGAGGTAAGCATCCTCATGATGAGAACACTGGCATAAGTCTTAGATGAGCCTTTAAAATTTTGCTCAACATTATTCATGTACCTCCTGTCATTGTCAGCATCAGAAATACCGCCTCTAATACCAGGGGATATAGAGTTCTTAATGACCAGTAAACTCATGCGATTCGCCTTTGCCCATTTTTCCGCCTTCTCCTCATATGCCTTCTTAATTGCATTAGCGGTACTAGTGGGAGGGGGAATGGGTGCTTCCTCGCGTAAGGCAACATCATAATCAAGTAGCCTGTTCACCCTCTCCTTCCATTCCTGGAAGTTAGTGCCATTTAGTTGCTCAATGCTGTTTATTTGAGCAACGACATCATTAACAACGGTTGATGTAGAGCCTATCGGTGCCGTGGTGATTGAAATTGTCAGCAGTAGAGTAGTAGCCTGTCGGTCGGCTTGTGGGTGGCGTAGACCCTCCGGCCGCCACATGCACTGGCCGATGATGGAGAAGGAGATCGACCTTCGGTCTCCTTCTAGCGGGCTTAAGATCGGCTAGGGTTTTCGGGGTTGTCTTAGCGTGAGATAGATAGATTGCCATTCACGTGTTGTAGCCTCTTTTATCTCTTGCGCTGGAGGAGATCGGGGGCGATTCCGTTAGAGAAAACGACGCTACCGATCAATGTGCGTACGTGAAACTCGTTCCACGTTCGTTACCGACGTGTGGGAGTGGGTGGGCCGAGCCTACACGCCATACCTTGGCTCGGTGGCCATTAGATCAATCAACAGTAGATAGAGAATAAACTAGTACAAAAGATAGTAAGTGGAGAATAAACTACTTCCTCCATTTTAATTTACTTATCGTTGTAGTAAATCTCACACTAAACTAGAAAATATGGCAAATTACATTGTTGCCCTTATTAATTACCTTCTAATCAATTTCTAAAGCAAATATTAAAATTTCTTGTGGGGAGTACTAATACTAGTATGGCTGTATTGATTAAGAGTAGGAAGAAAAAGACATCTCTTAAAGTGCTTTGGGATATGAGAATAATAAGTATTTTGACAAAAAATTTAAATGCTAGAATAACAAGTAAATTGAAACGGAGAAAATAGTACAAAAGTTGTCATGTGAAAAATAAAATAGTACAAAAGTTGATAGATGGAAAATAAATTAGTATAACTAAAAAATAAAACACTATTATAGAATCACAAAATCTCTTATATTTTAAAACTAATTTAAAGAAATTTTTTTTTATATTATAAGACGGAGCGAGTACTGGCTAGTCCAGCTAGCTGTCTCTGGCCAAGTCGTACTTGTGTTCATCGATCGTCGATTCGAGAGAAGAGCCTTAATGCGAGTGTCAGATCGACGTTATAACTGGATCAGCGCCCGTTGACACGCACAGTCCAGCATTTGTCCGCACGCACGTAGGGGACGACTCACAAACGCACAAGTTGATCGAGCGCCCCAAGATAAAATTTGACGCACCACCCGACGTACTCGCATTAAATGGATGCCATATATTTCGCCAATTTGCCAACTACGTACGGCGACCAAGCAGCAAGTTAAACATGCCCGAATCAGCTTGTAAGACAGATCTAACGTAGTACTCACTTATTTTTTTTTTATAGATGATGTCATTGATTTTTAATATAATGTTTGATCATTTATTTTGTTAAAGAAATTTAAGTGTTGTGTAAGTCAATTATAATAAGATATCATTTCATCCGTTTAAAAATATAAGATGTATTAGTTTTTTATACAGTCTTCAATGTTATATTTGGACCATTAGTTTTCTTTATAATATATCATCAACAACCTAAAAGTAACATTATATGAAGATATTATCAAATAAGAATGTAGTGCTACTACATACTCCTACATGATATTAAACATATGTTTTTTAGTTTAATAATTAATCAAAAATTTTAACTATTGATTTTATGGAAAACAAAAATATCTTATATTTTAAAAAGAGGAAGTACTAAACATGAACAACTTCTGTGTGCTGAGCAAACACGTATAGACACCACAGCAGCAAGCCAGCAAAATGAACAAGAAAAGCAAAATACAACAGCCAGCCATCTCTTAAGTTGGAACAGTTAACGACGAACATGCATGGCAGCATGCGTTTTACCACTCGATCGGTCAACGTGCGTGGTCAGTTCTTCGGCGTGAACGACCAGAGCTGCCAAGTGGTGGTACCGAGGATGCCCCAGACGAACACGCTGTACTGCACCGTCTTCACGCCGGCGGCGACGTTGATCACCAGCTGGTAGTTGCTGCCGCCGTTGTACGGCTGCGTCTGCCCGCTCACCACGTTCACGTACACCAGCCTCGCCCCGGTGTTGAGGCAGTAGGTGTGCACCGCGAACTGCCCCACCTGCTGGATCGTCTTGTCGTTCACGTTCGTCACGGGCGACCACCCCGGCGGTGGCGGAGAGCTTTTAACCGACGGCGGTGGCGGTGACGGAGGCGGAGAGCTTGTAACCGACGGCGGTGGTGGAGAGCTTGTAACCGACGGTGGCGGCGCAAGCGGCGGAGGGCTAGCCTCCGGCGGTGGGGACGGCGGGCTTGCCTCTGCGTCTGGGCTTGGTGCTGGCGCAGCAGCTGTGTAGTCGTCTGCATTGGCAATGGCAATGACGAACGTGGCGAGCAGAGCAACGACAAGAAGCGACGGCCTCATGTCGTACGTTTACAGCTTGCTACGTCAATCGTCAGAGGCTTGCTGTCTGTCTAGCTTGCCAATGTGTGTGTTCGAGACTACGTACACGTTGAGAATGGCAGGGAGAGTTCTATGCACAAGCTATTTATAGTACTCCAATGCTTCAAGTGATGAGATTAGCATAGGCTTGTTTTAGAGAAAGAGATTAGCACATGCTAACAGCTAGCAGTGAACGTATTTAAACGTGGTCACATAGTCATATATACTTGTTACGGTTTGCCAATTGCCATGCGAAGCAGTCTTTAATTGTTTGACCAAACAGTACATAGATACAAGGAGCGTCACGTCGCTTGCATATATTTCCTTGTAGCTAACCCCGTTTGACCTACAGTGACGAAGTTTCCAGCTTGTTTCTGGTTCCATCTACGACTATGACCATGCCAGAGTCCTGACACGTGGGTCCTGTTCGCTTTTGAGTATAGAATCGAACATAAGATCTAAGCCTATCAGAGAAGATAAATAATAGAAAAAATTAAACAACAAAATCTTTTAGCGGAAATAAAAGAAACCTCGGATCTGGATAAAGTTGCAATGCACTGCCGTATACCGCCGGTCTAATTGCATACCAGTTGCTGGTCCGATCACCTTGATGTCGCCGATCTAACCGCCCACGAACAAAGAACACAACTCACCAAAACAATTAAAATTAGATCAACTTTATTGCATCATGATGTGTCTACAAAATACATACAAAACACTCATCTCTCTCAAAATTAAACACTAGCTTTTCTTTCTTCCAAAAATTATTACACTAGGACCTCAACCTCTCATCTATTTATACCTAAAACCTCCTATACAAAGCAGGAGTAGAACTTCTAGTTCTACTAGGACTCAAACATTCAATTACCAAATCTAAGTACAATTTACCAAATTAAATTCTCCTTCCTATAGTCCGAGTACTGTAGCAGCAGTCCGAATACTGTAACAAAATATTTCTTCTAATTTTCTTCTCTAATTTTACTCCAAATTTATTCATGATTTTTTCACCGCTTGCGCATACGACCTCGCACACGGTGTCCATCCACCGTGTGCCACCTTCTGTCTAACCTTGTTACCTGGTATCCTTGACTGTTTTAGACCTCAACTTCTCCCTGAGTTTTGTCCCAATCCGGCCGTTGACCAATATTGACCATAAGTTACCTGCACACCCATAGACAAAATAAACTATTTCTAGGCACAAATATCACAACCTGACCCACATTAGTCATACATACTCACACTAACATCGACTTATATTTTTTAATAAATTTTCATTAAATAAATAATTTACAAAGCCAATTGTTCATCACAAAATATTAATCATGATAATGATTTTACAATCTCCCTCTTGATGAAGACATTGGCAACATCTCCAAAATACAAATTGATGTTTTTGAAAAATAAAAACCAAGAAGTGTCAAAAAGCACTAATGGCTCAAAAATCACAAAAGTGAAACAGAAAAACTCTCCCTTTTTAAAAGAAAGAATTTCTCTTTTATATTTACAATAAAAGCACAAAATCAACTATTTTTAAGAATCGATCAACTTGTCACAACGTTCAAAATCTCCTTTTAATAGCCCCTTTTTTTAAGCATGCATTTTGTATATTTCTCCCCTTTGACAATGGTTTCATTAAGAATTTCAAAAGAGATAATATAACTCATGAAAGCACAAATGCATTAAATATGAAATATTTACCAATTTTCCTTTTTCTGAATTTTTCTTTACTAGATTGAAAGAAAACCTCCACACAAAGATAAGCCCTTGTCGTGAATACTGTTTCCAAGAATTCAGTATCCATTTTTTTCCTCTCATATAAGCATTTTTTTACTTGAGAAATTTTTAGAACATTTAAGTAATGAAAATTTCAGGAAGCATATATATAAACATAAGTCATTCAAACAAGCACTAGTAACAATATTACATATTTACTTAATTCAAATAAAAGAATTTTGTCATGCATCATATTCCTCAAAAGTAATAGGAAAGGCTCATATAAAGACTAAAATGCATACAAGCTAAACTAGCGACCAAAAAACCTCATTCATATTGCTAGCAAGTACAAGAATATACTAGAGGTATAAAACAAAACTCCACTTTTTCTTTTTTATTTTTAAATTGAGAGCAATGCAATAAATTAAACATGAATGTATCGAAAAACATAAACTCCCACTCAAAACAACCTCCAAACCCTCCCGACGAAAAAACAAAGCAAATCGAGAAAATATCAAGGCTTTGAAAAAGACAACCAATTACTAATGATATCACCAAGGTTCTCATTAATTAACATATATCCACTTGTATTATTATCAAAAACTACTATCTCCACAACTAACGAAGAAAAAGCTAATGAAGAAGTAGATATTATATTGCCAATTTATAAGTAGATCAATGTTACCTTAAAAACAATGACGTCTCAATCGTTTAATGCATATGGGGAGTATGCCGCCAAAAGACCTATGCACAAGAAGATGTCGATGCCTTTATGTTGGGATTAGAAATAAGAAATTTAGGAATTCAACACTGAGATACATGACCAATAGAACCAGTAGGCAAAACACATATATATGCATAAATAGAATCAGTAACAGACTTACCTGAAAACTTGTCTTAGGGCTTTACCGAAAATTGATCCAACCAATGTTGAAAAGTCGGTCTAACCACCATCAGCCGTCGGTCTGATTGCCAATGTGCCTGCGATCTAACTGCCCATGGCCACCGGTTGGACCTCCCTGGGGCTTGTGGTATGACTAGGCCACTTGAAGAAAAGCTCGACGTTTGTCACTTCAACTTTGCAAATTCACGTTCTCTGTCTTTTTTCTATTTTCTTGTAAGTCTAAAGTAAAACTGAGCCAAATGCCTATCCTTACCACAATGAGAGCAATTATACTTCACATGTGTTTTTTTCCTTAGAAGAAGAATAAGAAGCAATTGCACAAGTTGTAGAAAGTTTCGACAAAATTCTAGCGGATTTGAAAATCGTTTTCTTTGGTTCGGGTTTTGTCAAAATCTCACCGCTTTTAGAAAAATCAAGAATATTTGGTGGATGATTAGTAAAATAAGCATGTGTATCAAAACCTAGTCCTCCGTTATGTGTGCTCACTTTAGAAGTATCAAAAATCATATTGAGTTTATTTTTACCATAGGAAAACCTTTGCAAAGAATTTTTCAAATAAACAACCTCATATGTCAAAGAAATACAATTTTCACAAAATTTTGCGATCCTTTTTTGTTTGCGACAATTTGAGCAAGAAAGTACTTTGTCAGTTTTCATGTCGTTTTGCAAAAACTCAATGTGACCAAGAACACCTTTCAATTTCATCTTATTTAAAAAAACACTTTGAGCAAGCTTTAAAACTTGAAACATTCTTGTATTGTTTAATTTTTTCAGTACATAAAAAAATTGAACAAGGAATTTGCACCAAAAACAATTTTATACTTTTTCAAAAAATTCTTTGTTAATACCAACTCATCAATAACAGTGAATGTAAAGTAAAACTAAAAGCAAAAGATGACTCAACTTTTTTAGTTTTCTCAATTTCAGCTTCCAATCTTAACAAAGTATTGGTATTGACATTTCTTAAAGCAGTAATTTCAGAATATAATATCTCACAAGATTTGTAATCATTATCATCAGGAATTAGAGATTTTAATCTTGCAATTTCAGAATTTAGAACATTAACAGTATGATTACGTTTTCTATGCTTTTTAGTACATTTATCAAGTTTATCAGTGAGATTAAAAGCAACATGCTCTAATTGATCATAAGTAAAATTTATCTTGTCATTGTCATTGTCAGATTCATCTTCATCGGAGTTTGACACACTACGAGCAAGGAGAGCTAAATTTGTAAAATGCTTATTTTTGCCTATGCTTTCGTCGTTGCTTTCATATTTTTCATCGCTTAACTCAACTTGCTTGAAAGCTTCTAACAATTGGCGTACTAGTTTGCGTTTACTGTTATTTCTTTTATCTTTAAAGTTGAGCGCTTGTAGTCCTTCTTACTTTTCTCCTCCTCGTCTTCTTATTAGATTCTCGAGCTTAGGACACTTAGAACGAATATGGTTAGCTCTCCACATTCAATGCACCGGATTAGGCCTCCTCTTTTTTTGTTTTTAACATTATTCAAAGCTTGAGAAAACTTGTTAATAAGCAAAGCCAAGTCCTCCTCAGAGACTTGCTCGAGTTGGTCATCGGACATGGCATTTAAAACAGTAAAAGAAAATGACAAAGAAGCATCCATAGAAGAACTCGAAGAAAGTACCAAAGCAATGGATTTAGAATCAATCTAGCAAGAAAGAGTGTTTATCTCATGTGTCTTTAATTTATTGTAAAGAGAACTCAAGGTTAAAGTATTCATATTAACAGATTCTTAAATTGATATAACATTTATCTCCTAAACAGACAAATCAAGACCATTTAAAAGATGTCTGTCAATTTTGAACTGTATATAAGTAGTATCAAAAGAATCATCCACAGAACGAAAGTTGCTAAGAACTTTATTGAAACATGCAAAATAATCATCCAAAACTTCGCTAGGTTTCATCTCAAATTTCATATAGTCCTTTTAAATACATCTTTGCGTATTTCCTTGATTGTAGAAGAACTTTGATGAAAATCATATAGAGCCTTTCACATCTTGTATGCAGTTTTAAAATACAAAATCCGATCAAAATTTGAGCGAGAAACACCACTTAAAATTATATTTCTAGCTTTATAATTGTTTTCAAATTTAACTTTGTTTCCTGCAGTTATAGCCTCAGGAATATCATAAGGATTAGAAACTTTTTGCTAAATATCATAACCCTGAGATATAATAAATCTTTTGTTTCCAACATTAAAAATCAACTTCATCAAAAACATAAGGTTTTGTTGAAAATTTATCAGCCATGGTGAAAACTCAAGATCGATTAAGATAAAAAACAAACGTGACTCTGATACCACTTGTAGGATCGAACACAAGAACCAAGCTTACCAGAGGGGGTGAATGGTAGGAAAAATCAGAGAACGAAATCTTTTAGCGGAAATAAAAGAAACCTTTGACCTGAATGAAGTTGAAATGTACTGCCGTATACCGCCGGTCTGATTGCATACCTGTCGCCGGTCCGATCACCTTGATGCCACTAATCTAACCGCCCACGAACAAAGAACACAACTCAACGAAACTATTGAAAGTAGATCAACTTAATTACATCAAGATGTGTCTACAAAATAATATAAAGCACTCCTTCTCTCAAAACTAAACACTAGCTTTTCTCTTTCAAAAATTATTACACTAGGGCTCAACCCCTTATCTATTATACCTAAACCTCCTACACAAAGTAGGAGTAGAACTCCTAGCCCCACTAGGGCTCAAACCTTCAATTACCAAATCTAATTACAATTTACCAAATTAAATTCTTCTTTCCACAGTCCGAGTACTGTAACAAAATATTTCTTCTAATTCCTTCTCCAATTTTACTCCAAATTTATTTGTGATTTTTTCGCCGCTTGCGCATACGACCCCTGTGTAGCCCGTTGCGAAAACCCCCACACGGTATCCATTCACCGTGTGCCACCTTGTGTCCAACCTCGTCACCTAGCATCCTTGATTGTTCTAGACTTTAACTCCTCCCTGAGTTTTGTCCCGATCTCGCCGTTGACCAATATTGACCACAAGTCACCTACACACCTATAGATAAAATAAACCGTTTCTGGGCACAGATATCGTAACCTGATCAAAATTAGTCACAAACACTCATACCGATATCGACTTATATTTTTTAATAAATTTTTGTTAAATAAATAATTTACAAAGCCAATTATTTATCACAAAATATTAATCATAACAATGACTTTACAGTGAGATACAGAGTGGCTTATAGGCTGTACGTAAAAACGAGAAAGGTTATTATAAGCCGTATGTAAAATAAAAAATATTATTAGCGTATGATTAATTAAGTATTAACTATTAAAAATTTAAAAAATAGATTACCTTTAATTTTTAAGATACTTTTATATATAAAGTTTTTTTTAAAAAATATCTCGTTTAATGTTTTGGTTATAAAAAATGAGATAATAAGCAGACAAGAGGGCCTAACTTCCTTCTTATGCGTTTAAATTTCTTATTGTTAGCAGATAGAAACATACACTCTGTTGATATGTTGCTATTTACAGTTTACTTTTACTGGCCCTGGAGTTGATTTTTCATGTTGATTTGGGCTGTGTAATTAATGGTGATCTTCTGTTGCATTGGGTATATGGATGGTTTTAATGTGTTCAATCCATCTGTACTCCAGACTCCAGAGGTGCCACTGATGGAGTACTACCCAAACTTGTTCAAATACTTTTAAGTCAAATTAACTGGCTCAATCGTTACTAAGTTACTTGGAACTTTCCTTCAAATGAAATTTACTTAGAACTGAATATAACAGACCAGAGATGTTTGCCCTAGACTATGAAGCTTGGCCTTTCTCCGTCGACATCCCAGGTTACGTGTCCCTATTATGATCCAGTTGTGAAATTTTTTAGGTACAAGTTGCAATGACTATCGTGATCTAACTAAGAACGCATTGACAAAACGTGGCCGGTCTCAGCTTAAACATCAAAATGCACAGCTTGCACATGACAGTCCACGGCTCGTCAGCAACATCGGTCGTTAAAGAATGAGGAGACGACTTGCTCCGTCAGGTTTCATGTCAACGACCCTCCCCTAAATTTCTTAAGATCCCACTAATAAACCGCATGTCATATATAATGAGTCAATTCTTATGTTTCCTAAAATTTTACGATGATCTCTTTATATGCCCTCTGAGATTTGCTTGATTTTTTATCCATACCCCTGAGTTTTTATTTAAGATCCTCTTAACATCTTATTCCGTTAGTTAACCATTAATTACTGTTAGAATTTTTTAGAGATGCTTATTGCCTGGTATATACTAAATTTGGAATATTCCATAGGAAGTATTTGGGTTATGAAAAATGGTAAGTTGGATAATACCGAATATGCATTTTTGAATTTCAACTTTGAAAGGTAATTTCATTGAAATTCAAACCTTGCATCAAATTAAAAGTACCTTTTAAACAAAAGCTCGAACACCAGTGAAAGATCATTTGTAAAAATGGAAAAGGATGGATTATATTTGATCACAAATTTGGAGAAAAGAAATATGTAAATTTTAAATCAAATTGATGAAATTCAGACAACACTTCAAAAATTTATACCCAAATAACAAAACTGTTTTTTTCTCAATTTCCTGTTGAAACTAATGTATAGATTTAATCATTAATTTTATAAATTTTTCAAAACCAATATAATAAAATTGAGTTTTTCAAATTGGACATTGCAAAATGATTTTATCAGGGGGATCGTTTAATTTGTTATAAATTAATTTTTACACAAAGTTTTGTAAAGTAGGTAGCATAATAATGCAGCAGAGAGAATAATATAGTTTATTTTAAAATGTTTCTAATGGTTAATTAACAGAATGGACATAGAGGCAGCGATTAAGATGAAAACTCAGCCGCCCTCCGTATGTAAGGAGATGAGGCAAAAATTCAAGGGCACAGAAGGGTTGAGGAAATTCAAAGAAGCACGTAGGAATTTTTCTATATAATACTCCCTTCGTTCCCATAATAATATTACCTTTGTCACTAAATTGTCCTAAAATACTACAACTTCTTACACCTATCACACATACAACCATCTTCCATTAATTTTTCACCTACCTTCTCATTTTCATATCAGTTCAACTTTACAACCCCTAACTCACCTAACCTTATTTTTTTTCAAAAAAATAGAAAAGTTCACTATTAGACACGGAGTTTAGCCACTTGCGTGGCTTAGGGTGTGCTCGAAACTAGGGTTGAGCTGAGATTTTTCGGGTGATATGCAAACAGTTAGGCAAGCCATTAGCATATTTATTAATGAGTTTTATTATTTCCATAACTGAAAAATAGATTAATATGATTTTGAGAAACTTTTATATAGAATTTTTTAAAAAAAAAACACCGTTAACACAGTAAGTTTGGGTTTCATTCAGGAAGCCGCTCTTCGGACCAGACGAGGAAGTAGCAAGCCGAACCGTTGGTTCGCAATGCAACTTATGTAAACGTTTCCGCTTTCAGTGAGACGTCCAAACTAATATTTTGCTAAAAACTGTACCCGTCAAAAAATTTTGATTCTTGCGCTTGTTTGTTGTATGTCGTCTGTCATGGATCTCAGTTTGTCTCTCTGCTTGATCTTAAAATCTCATTCTTCGAAAACTCCATTCTACCAAAATAATCTCCGATTTCGACTCGCCGTCATAATGTTGGCGCCTCCCGACTAGGTGGAAGCATGTGCATAAAAGGCACCCGATCCAGGATCAGTAGTCGGGTACGCACAACACCATGAGATACAACACAGAGTTACAATAAACATAACACCCGCAAGTACTTTACATATACGTAAGGAAGATCCATCCAGGACAGACCGGGATGGGCAAAAAATCAACTGGTAAACTAGCGAAACAGCAGAACAGGGCGGAAGCTGGACAAAACTACTCCACAGGCTCGGTTGGGAACTAGGCTGAAACCTTCAGAGGTCTCGTAATCGTATTCGCTGGTCTTGAGGAACTCGGCAGCGGAGTCGGATCTTTCGATCTCCACTCCAAAACCTACTATACAGTACTTATATGAACAAGGTGAGTATTGTATAGCACCACCGGGATGATGCATGTTGTTTAGACAAGAAGATAAGGGTTCATTTGTGAAAGACTGCCTTATTAAACTCTTTTCTTGCAAACACCTAGTGAGTCCAAATTTAGTTGGCCGCGACAGAGCTCATCCATCCCAACGCAAGTTGCTGTAAACAACTCTAGACTTAAGAATCAAGAGTAAAGATAACACTGTTCTTATTATCCTTACTTTGCATTTGTGGTCCTTTATCTCCCGAGTAGCTACAACACTCGTTGACCCTGAGACTCGGCTACAAAAAATCTCAGTGTGGCACTTGATGCCCGCTACACTGGCTACAACCAGCTAGCCTAGTCGGCCCGCCGCTACAAACCCGGGGGCTCATCATCGCTGCCCTGTACAACCCGGGAGCAATCATGGCAATGCCCGCTAGGGCTGGCTACAACAGCTACCAGAACAACTGCTTGCCTGGCTACAACCGTGGGAGATGTGGCTCCATCCAGCACCTTTCTGGCTACCAACCCGAAAGCTGAATTGCCGCCCTGGGCTACAACCCGGGGTTAAACTTTGCTGCCCTGGCACAACCCAGGATGATCTTCATCCTTGTTTACTTTTCATACACTTGTTTATGGTGCTTAACACCGGACCAACAGATCGTTTCTGGCAACGGCTTGTTTGCTTACCTCGGAACTAGGTACGTTTCCCTTTCCATCAACATTTAAATACTGACAAACAAATGTATGCCATGGGGATGAATCTTAAATGATAATCTGCAAGACACAGGCACTGTTTGTACATAAGATTTTCACAAATTTTCTTATTTCACAAGGCGTAAGCCAGGTCGGCGTTTTCCAACTGTTTAGTAAACCATCATTTTTCCCAACTGAAAACAAAGTTGCAGAGCTAAGCATTTATTACTCGGCATCGATCAGATAGTGGTAGGTGCTATTTTGTGGGGGCTTTCAAGGGAAATATAACACATCCTACCAATAAGTGTACAGACTTGGGGTCGATCGGTTGCGCTATGATAACAGGGCAAAGTTTAAAAAGGTGTTACCTAAGCTGCATATATTTTCCAAACAAATAGTTTTGCATATTTGGGAACATTAGATCAAAGAGCTTGCTTTGTCCAGGAGGGTTTCTTCGCGAAGGTGGCTTCGGGATGTGCCACCGGTCAGGTTTGACCGCAGAAGAAACTGATAAGACGGAGAAGTAAAATCGAGGATCAAGAAGTAGTGGTCTGAGAAAGGGGGGGCAGTGGTTGAACAAGTGTGCGACCAGGCAGAGCTCCCAAAGTTGAGAGGATGAAACTTAGGAGTGAGTGGCCGGTTTGCAAAGGAGGGGGGCGGTTAGGCATATTATATTGCCGACGTGCAGGTGAGGATCGGTGGGCTGGGCAGGGTGGAGCAGGAAGTAAAGATGAATGACAGGGAATGACAGGAGTGATTTGAGTCCAGACTGGTCGAGAGTTGGCAGGCACTGGTAGTGCGATAGACATTAAGGGTAAGGTAGGAAGGTTTGGAGCAATCTCCTGAAGGGTGCATTGGACTGACTCACTGGTCCAAGCGATGCTGCGGTTAGGTGAAGATTGAATATCTTCCTACTGATCGGTTGTGGGTCCACGGGTGGGTGAATGGGGGACAAGAAGAACCGGTCTAACAAGCGTAGTTCGGCAAATAGTGCTCATCGGCAAAGGCAGAGGGTGAGTAAAAAGGATAAGGGAGGATAAAAGGACGAGTAGCCTTTACTGGCCAGAGAGGAAGTCGGTGGCAGGGAGAAGGGAAAACGGAGCACAGCTGACGGAGGGAAAGATTAAGATCAGAAACCAGTTACAACAGGGAAAAGGAAGCGGGTGTTAAACCTCCACTTAAGATATGCAGAGATTCGGTACTCGGCAAAGAGTCGGTAATCACTGAGGGATCTTCTGTTCCTGTAGTTCGTTTGCGCAGATGGTTTATCCATTGCACCTGAGAATTTTGATTGCCTTTGTCTTGTCAATGTGTCTTGTTCAAATGATAGGCGTTCTTGTATGTGAAGGTTGGTTGGTAGTTAGATTTTCCACGGAATTGCTCTTCTGGGATGCGAAGCATTTTTCCCTGGGACATGGAACAGTGTGGATAGAGAGTTTTACGGGTAACTAGTTGATGATCGCATATTAATCGCGTCTGTGAGGATAGGGTAAGGTGATCTGGAGGCCGCTAGCTTTCCGCACGCCATTCGCAAATTCTTTTCTCGTAGGGGTGATGTCGGAGTACCATGGTTCTATCTGAATCGAGCTTGTCTCCGATTATTGCATAGTTCTTCTGCGGGTTTGGGCTGTTTCAAAGCGTCTCAGGAAACCTTAACTCGTTTTGTCTTCAAAATTGTTGGTCAAAACATTTTTCTCCCTAGTCTGGTCAACAGAGTGGGTCTACCATTGCGTCTATAGAGCTTCATTGGGGGCCATCTTGGATATGGTTGATAGCTGTTATTGTAGGAGACTGGCATAAGGAGACAGAGATCAGGTTTTCATAATAGGCCATGTCTTGATATTTCAGATCTGGTTGAGCTATATCGGTTTTGTCCATCGTTGGGGTGATATGCGGTACTTGATTCAGGTGTGCATGTGTTCATGCAATTTTGCCAAAATGGAGGTCACTGGCTCTCGGTCAGACACTATCTTCTGGACCCATGTGCAGATAACCTTGTCAGAACATGCTCGGCTAGTTCTTCCGGTGTCGGGATAGAATGCGACCTTGGTCACGTCATCCACTATTACCCAGATGATATGGCCGCCGTCTATGCAATCCAACGATGAAAAATCCATCCTATTTCTTCCCATTTCCCACTCGGGATCCTTAAAGGCTTAAGCAATCCCTGGCTCTATGTCTGCTAAACCCTTTGGCAATGTCACAACTCGACATACTCGGCAATATCTCCTTCATCCCAGCCCACCAGTAATGATCCTTAATATCCCTCTACCATCTGACTTCCATGGGTGGAGGAATAAGCGGACTCATGCTTCTCTCCAAGATCAAGTCCTGATTCCTCTTCGGCACCAAATGCGTTTCCAAAAACCAAAACATTCCT